>JACBWW010000092.1:1044397-1071415 GCA_020086605.1 Lanius collurio | reverse complement strand
GCCGGGGAAGTTCATCGCGGCGGCAGCAGGGCCGGTCAGCGGCGCGGGGCTCCGGGCAGCCGCTGCATGGCCGCAGCCGCGTCCGTCCGCGGGTCCGCCGAGCTGCGCCGCCGCCCCCGACCGCCTCCCGCCTGCTCCGCCCCGCTCGCGTCAGCGGGACCGGCCCCGCGGCGGGCGGGGAGCGGGGGAAACGAGATGGGGAGAGCAGGGAGCGGAACCGTGACTGGGGAGGGGGAGCACTGCGATCCGAGAAGGGAGCGGGAGGCCGGGACCGAGAGCGGGGGAAGCTGGGACCAGGAGGGGGAGCGGAGGATTGTCAGTGCCCGGCCCTGCGCCGCTCCGCCGCGGACCCTGCCCGTCTGGCGCCACGGTGCTGGGCACTTCGCCCCCTGCCCGGCCCTCGCCTGGGTACGAGTCTCAGCTCCTGTCCCTCAACATCCCACGGCGGCCACCCCGGGACACCCCGACGGCAGCGCCAGTGCTGTGCAGCTGCCCATGCCCCGCAGGGCACGGGAGGATTCCCCCGCCCCGGCCTGGAAACCCCCTGTGCCAGCTTGGAGACTCCTGTTCTCCAAGGGGGGCCAGCCTGAGAACCCCCTTGTGCCAGCCCTGCCTCCGACTGCGTTTCAGAGGTAATTTCGTCGTTAATCACCCTAAGGTCATTAATGAGGCTGTGGAACATGACCCATCCCAAGAAGTTCCTGGGTGCCCACCAGTTGCTGCCCTACTGTGGTGGGGTCTTCTCCTTGGTCACCCCCTGCCCACAGGGCCGACTGCTGTCACCCTGCTCATATGCTCAGTACAGGCTGCTGCAGGCACGATGATGGAACTACCCAGGAGACCACCACAGCGACAGTCCAACAATCCCAGGGATGCCTGTTGGGCAGGGGCTGATAACACCGCTCCCGTTGTGCCCTTCCCTAAAACAGCTTGCATGGGGTGACCTGGGGCACGGGAAGGCTCTGGCTGGGCACAGGGCTGGCAGCCCCTGGCAGTGCCATGGGAGCCAGCAGAGCTCACTGGGGCATCGTTGGGGATTAGCTGACATCTTTCAAATGGCTGAGAAACATAAAAAAACAGGATCATGGGCCCTGGCAGATGAAATAAGAAAGTGGAATTTGGGAGAGAAGAAAGGAACAAAAAAAGTGAGCAGCTGAGAGAACCAAGATTGCAATGGATTTCTCCCTCAGTCCCACCGGGACCAGAGCTGTGGTGGTCAGCAATGCCTCAGTGCCAGGGAGGCTCAGGGGGCAGCTGGGGGCTGATTCCCTTCCTTCTACCCTTCTCTGGATGATGGTGGGAAGGGTTGGAGAAGGACAAAGACAAGGAGGAAGAGGAGAACAAGGAGGAGAAGGAGGAGGAGAAATCTCTGAGAAGTTTCTAAATGCCTCCCAGCTCTGGAATCCTCTGCGACTCAGCAGTAGGTGCTGGCTTGTGTGGGTGGAAGAAGCACCTCCCTGCCCTCTCTCCCTCCCTCCTGTGCCCTGCCAGGATTCCTTGAGTGCATCCCAACCATAAACCCCTTCTCTGCCATGAGAAGGGGTTTATTAGACAACAACTTATATGAGGGTTTTGTTGAAAGCATTTAGAAAATCTATAACTGTTACAGCACCAGGCTCCCCTCACCTGCATACTCCTCCTACCTACACACCCACCTGCATGCTCCACAAGGCTTCCAAAGGTCTTTGAAAGATTTGAGTTACAGCTCTGCTCAGCAGGAGCTGGACTGGCTCTTCCCTGACATGTCCGAGGGGATTACATCCACGTGGGCTCTGCAGGGCTATCCCACCATCCCAACACAACATTGCTTGGCTGTGCAATGGCCTTTCTCCAGCCTGTTTTTTTGTTTGGGTCTCTTGGTCCTTGCTTATAGCCTTTTTCTCCATCTTCTGCCATCATAATCATCACCATCATCCTCATTATCCTAGAATAGTATGGGTGGAAAGGGACCCTAAAGCCCATCCAGTTCCACCCACTGCTGCAGACAGAGACACCTTCTGCCAGACCAGGATGTTCCACACCCCATCCAACCTGGCCTTGAATACTTCCAGGGACAGAGCAGCCACAGCTTCTGTGGGCAGCCTGTGCCAGGGCCTCCCCACCCTCGCAGGGAAGAATTTCTCCCCAGTATCCCACTAACCCTGCCCTCAATCAGTTGTCACATAAACATTTATAAATTCTCTCTGTTTCAGCACCTTGAATGTCCAGACACCTCATGTGCAGCAGCCTCCACCACGTCACCCTCTCAGTTAGGGATTCTGGGATTTATCCCTGGTGAGGGATGGGACATCATCCCTCATCCCTCCCTCATCCTCACCTGGCTGAGACAGCAGCACAGATGAGTTGAGGTGACTTTCCCCTGACAGGTGGGCTCTGGCCACCTCCACATCCTCTGCCCCTTCCTCCTCTTCTTTCTCCTCCTTCACCTCCTGCTCCTTCTCCTTCTCCTCCTCTTCCTCCTCTTCCAGCAGAGATGTGCGATGCCTCCGCCCGCTCAGCCCCGGCTGCTCGTCCCCCACACAGGTATTTACAGATCACCCTGAGCCGACATCTCAAGTCTCCTTGGGCCACCAGTATCCTCCAGCACCAGGGAGCCCACAGGTCCCCACGACCCAGCAGGACACAGGGAACAGGGATGGGATGAGAGCTAGGACACTGGGATGGGGCATTGCCCAGCCCATGCCTGCGCAGATGGGACCCTGTCCCCACCAGCCCCTGTGGAGTGGGACCCCCCCAGTCAGCACCGGGGCAAGCACTGGAGAACTGTAGCCTGGAGTGTCGCAGAGGCGCAGAGGGAGCAGAGCAAACAGATGGAGCTGGGGCTTAGCACAGGGATGGGAAAACCCAAGAGAGAAGTTCAATAAGCTGAAAAGGCAGGAGCGAGTAGGGACGAGCTGAGGCTTTCAGGAGCAAACATTCCCACAGGGATGGCCAACCACCTGCTCTCTGCAGACACAGGCCACTTGGAGATGTAAACTGCTTTTTAGGATGGATTTCACCCTCCGATCTTGAACTTTCTCTGCTCCATCTGCAGCACTTCCATCTGACGCTGCAGTTTGTAAGTGCCTCAAACCAGTGCCGCTGCTAAGAGGAGCTGCCACCTCCTTCACTACCTCCTCCTCCTTCTCCTCTTCCTCCTCCTTTTCCTGCTGCTGCCTCCAGACCAGCCACCCTGGTACCCATGGTGTCCATGGCAGTGGGGTGGAACAGGATGGGTGTGAAGGTCCCTTCCCACCCAAACCAGTCCATGACACCAGACAGTGCCAGAGCCCATGTGGGGCAGCAGGAGGGTCCCTGTTGCAGACTCCAAATGTCCACCCGGGATGCAGGGCTGTGGACCAGCACCACCAGAACAAAGCTGAGGGGAGGCCAAGGCCCAGAGCTGAGCTTCAGTCAGTGTCTGGGCAAAGTGGGCAGAGATGGGGTCCTGGGGGGCTCTCCAGGGCTTTATGGCTTCTCAGTGCACAGGGACACTCTGAGGTGTTTGATCACTCTTGGAATAAAAACTAGAACTTCCTTTCTGTGGGGGTGTCTCTGTCAGGAGAGCTGAGGGTGCAGCTGGGGACACTGCTGGAGACACTGCTCTTCTTTCCCAAACTGAGAGGAGCAGGAGACTCCATCCGTTTCTGGCAGGCTCGGACTGCCTGTCCTCCTGCACGCCCAGAAGTGGTGGCTCCTGTTCCCAAACCCAACGGCACTTTGCTGCATGGCAGCATTGGTTCGTGGAGAGGGAGGTGTTTAATGTCACCCTCCAGTGACGGGGAATGTCTTCTCTGGGCTGGGGATCAGCCAGCAGCTTTCCCTGGAATAGCTGGAGCTCCTTAATCTCACTCTGGAGCATAGAGGTACCGGCTGCACTGTTAATCCCATCCAGATCCACATCATGTGGCTGTCAAATGGCAAATTGAAAATCTGCTGCTCAGCAGCTGGAGCATCCTGCTGTGTCCCTGCTGTGAGGCTCTGGGCAGCTCTGGATGTGGAGCAGAGAGGAGCAGAATGTCCCTCCCAGGAGTTTGTGGAAGTGGACAGCATGTCCCCTCGCTGTGCCAAGGACACGAGATGACTTCTGGCCTGGCAAGGTGACCACAGTTCCCGAGACCACGGTTGTGTGTGTCCCTTGTTGTGACCCACCATGATGCCACAGCCATCTCAGACCACCCTGTGGATTTTGGTGACAGCTGGGACATGTTCCGCTCCTGTGAGCGTCCACCTGCACATTGAGGGGCCCCGGGATCCTCTTCCGGGCTGGGCTGGGAGGGTCCCATCAGCGCTGCCTCCACCGGAACCAGGGACACTCCAGGGTGCACATCCATGTCTGGAGTGGTGTCCCAGTGTCCCCAGTGCCCCACTGGGGCAGAATCCTTCTGTGACCCCTCTCTGGTCACAACCCCAGAGGAGCTGGGTTATCCAAATATGTGAGCTTTGGGATAAGAGGGTGAAAATGGAGCAAGGTGGATTAAACCCCCCTGGGCACTGTGGAAGTCCTGAACAGAGTTTAGGATCAACAATCTCAGCAAGGCCTGTGGGACCGGAGGGGGCTCAGCCCAGACATGGGGGGAGACCACAGGGATGAACACTGTGAAAGATGAAATGGTGAGTAAAGAGGAAACAGAAACATAATAGGGCAGGCCTTCTTGTGAAAATGTTTTTCCCAATATCCAACCTAAACCTCCTCTGGCACGGCTTGAGGCCGTTTCCCCTTGTCCTGTCCCTTGTTCCCTGGGAGCAGAGCCCGACCCCCACCTGTCTTGTCAGGGAGTTGTGCAGAGCCACAAGGTCCCCCCTGAGCCTCCTTTGCTCCAGGCTGAGCCCCTTTCCCAGCTCCCTCAGCCACTCCAGGGGCTCCAGCCCCTTCCCAGCTCCGTTCCCTGCCCTGGACGTGCTTCAGCCCCTCAGGGTCTTTCTTGTCACGAGGGCCCAATACTGACCTCAGGCCTCACCAGTGCCAGCCCAGAGGATGGGCAGTGCCCTGGTTCCTCCTGTGCTGGTGGTAGCCGGAGCCCCCCGACGCACGCTCCAGCCCCAGGGGCTGGGACACCTTTGGGTGTTGCTATCTGGGGGCTCCCACCCTGCTGATCCCTGGGACCACCCAGGCAGGGCAGGGGGATCCTGCCTCCAGAGCAGCCCCCTCAGAACTGGCCATCACTGTACATCAGCAGTCTTTCAGGAGAATACTGAAAATCCAGGAGATTCGGAGCAGCCCTGGGCAGGGCAACATGAGTTCTCCCCGGTTCCTCAGCAGCAGATTTAAGGAGCATAATCTGCTCAGCTTTCCTGGGAAACTGAAGGTGACTGGATGACACTGGGGAAGTACTTCCAGGGGAATATTAAACAGCTTCTTAATCGAGGCAGGGAGGATGGAAAAGTCTCACTCTCTGGGAGCTGAAGCCAGACAAATCCACAGTGACAACCAGACACTGGATTTATCAGTGAGGGGATGAACCACTGGATAAACTCTCAAATCTGAGCAGCCACAACCCCTCCAGCAGTGGATTCAGACTCATTCCAACATTGGGAAGGGATAAATCCCAGTTCTCTGGCTGCACGGATCAGTCATGGTTTAAATCTGCTGCTGCTCCCACATCCATTGCCCTGAGAGCCCCGGGGTCTGCTTGGCATCTCAGCAGCTCCAGGCTGGAGATGGGTTTACCTTACTTTGAATGGGGATCCCTCACCTGCAGCCCGTCCTTCCCACCCAGAGACAGCTCCCACACAGAATCCCAGCACAGAAATCCTGAATTCCTTCCTGGTAGGCCCCTAACCCCAGATACCCTCAACAGGAAAGGGCTTCCCTGGTACGCTGTTGCCTCCTGGTTTTATCCTGATTTAATCCTGATTTTTTTCCCCTGGAAAAATATTATGGATGATAAAATATGGATGATAATTCCTTATCCCAGGAAATGTCAATGCCATGCCAGCGAGGGACCTGCCCTGGGGACAGAGGACATTGTTGCCCAAAACTTCGTTTCCACCCACAGTTGTCCTTTATGGGAGCGTCAGTTTGTTCCCATCTCCCCCATCCCTGTTGCTGTACTTCAGTGGCTGGACCTCTTCACCTGAAGTAAGAAATTTTCACATAAGACGGAGAACTTTTCATTTAAAATTAAGAATCTTTCACCTAAAATGAAACCCAAAATTAAGACCTTTTCATCTAAAATTAACTATTTTTAACCTAAAATTATGATTTTTTCACCTAATATAAAAAACTTTAATCAGAGCCTGCAGGTGGCTTCAGGCACTCCTGGGGATTCACAGCTCCAGAATCACTGAGGGTTGGAAACTCTCGGAGATGCCTGAGCCCACTCATCCTCAGCATGGCCATGGCTACCACTGCCCGTGTCCCCAAGTGACACATCGACAGGAATTTAAACCTAGGAGTATCTAGAGTATCTGGGAGTGACTGGAGCCATACTGGGGACAAATGGCATCATACTGGGATTAACTGGGTTCATACTGGGAATTAAACTAGGAGCAATTGAAACCACACCAGCAGCAACTGGGATCATACTGGGAGCAGCTGAGCCCATGCTGGGGTAATACTGCGACCATACTGGAACTGTCTGGGAACATACTGCAAATTAATAGAATAATACTGGGAGTGTCTAGGAGGGACTGGGATCACACAAGGGAGCGACCGGAAGCGACCGGGATCATACTGGGAGTACTGGAGCCTGGCGCCCGGGGGTTGTGACTACAATTCCCGGCGTGCTCCGCACGGCGACCACACCCCACTATGGCTCCTACAGCCAGGACTACATGTCCCATCGCCCCCCGCGCCCGGCCGGAAACGGCGCGATGGCGGCCCGAGCCCGGGCCGGTGCTGCCGTGGCCCCGGCTCCGGTTCCCCGCCGCCCCGCGGGCTGAGGCCGTGCCCGTCCGGTGCCCTCTCCCGGTGCGTCCCCTGGTCCTGCCGCCGCCATGGCGCTTATCGAGGGCGTTGGCGACGAGGTGACGGTGCTGTTCGTGCTGCTGCTGGTGGCCGCCGTGCTGGGGCTCGCCTGGGCCTCCACGCGCGCCCCCGAGCCCGCGGCTCCGCCGACTGAGGCGGCCCCGAGCACGGTCCCCGCCGAGCGCAAGGACCCGGCCCCGGCCGAGGGAGCGGCGGCGTCCGATGAGGCGGCGGGGCTGCGGCAGCGGCACCCTCCTGCGGCCGCCTCCGAGGGCTCCGCCGAGCCCACGCTGGTGCTGCGGCTTAAGTTCCTGAACGACACGGAGCGCCTGGCGCGGGTGCGCCCCGGGGACACCGTCGGTGCGCTCAAGAGGTGAGGGGGTGCGGGCAGAGGCGACTTGTCCCGGCTCGGGCGTCCCCGGACCCCACCGGCCGTTCCTCCCCTCCCCGCAGAACCTGGCAGGGCACCGCGGTGTCCCGGGGCAGGTGGCCTGTGGCCGGGTACCTGTGCCCGTCCCTGGCGGGGCCGTGGGGGCAGCCCATGCTGGCAGGGGACACCTGGGGTGGCTGATGGGCACACACGCTCTCGGGTGTGTGGGCGGGGCGGGAGGGTCATGGTGGGCACGTTGACAGAGGGGACTGTCCTGGCAGGTGACAGCTGGGGCAGATATGTGGGGTCAGGTGTTCAGGGCAGGGTGGAGGGTCAGGGTGGGCACATTCATAGGATGTGGATGAAGGAACTGACCTCGCAAGTGATGCTTGGGGTGGCTGATGGGACACGCAGGCTCAGGTGCATGCATGGGGTGAGAGGTTAGGGTGGGCACAGTCACAGAAGGTGGGTCAGAGGGGCCTGTCCTGACAGCAGTGTGACCCCTGTCCCTGTCTCCTCCAGGACCTACTTCCCTGGGCAGGAACAGCAGGTGCGGTTGATCTACCAGGGGCAGCTGCTGCGCGACGATGCCCAGAGCCTGGCAGGGCTGCACCTGGGCCACCTGAGCGTCCTGCACTGCCACCTGTCCCCACCCAGCGTGGCCCCCACGGCCCCCGGAACTCCCGGTCCCCGCAGCCCCCCGCCTGCTGCACTGGGCGTGGGCAGCCTGGCGCTGCCGCTCTTCGTGCTGCTGCTGGCTCTGCTCTGGTACCTGCAGCTGCAGCACCGCCACGTTTTCACCGCCACCGCCACTACCTGCCTGGCCGGCCTCACCCTGCTCGTCACCTTTGTGGCCTTTGCCATGTACCGCAGATAGCGCGGCCCAGACCAGCATCTGGGACATGGGGGACCTAGGGCCACACCTGGGACACTTAGAGCCTGCCCAACCCACCTGGGACATGGGGGCTCTGCATTCAGGCCACCCAACATACCGGCAGCACATGGGGCCTGCCCACTGCACCTGAACTGGGGGGGCTGGGCCCTGGACTGTGTCCCCCCAGGGATCCTGAGCAGGCGCCCACCCACGCCCTGTCTGCATACAGGAGCTATTGCAGGAATGAGGGCTCAGCTACGTCTAGGGGGTCCCAGTGCCCCCTGTCCCTGCATGGAGCATCCCCCCAGCCACGCTGCGTGTAGAAGCTTCTCGGGTGCGGTCCTGCCCGGGATGGTGTCCGTGCCTTCGGAGCTTCTCCTCGTGGGAGAGCAGTTCACGAAGGGCTGCTCCCAGGTGTCCCGGTGCCTGGGGGGGTTGGGGGGGAGGGGGACGGACACAAGCCCTGGGGTGCTGAGGATCCTGCTGCCGGCGGGATGTGCTCCTGAGGTCCCTGCGCCGGCGGAGGATTTGTGCCCCCAGGCGGTCCCGGTGCCGGGGGTCGCTGCACTCCCCACTGTCCCGGGGGTTCCGATGCTGTTTTGGGGGGGTGCTACCCCCCCCGCCGTTCCGATTAAAGCGGAAGGACTGTGACCCGCCGTGGCGTCCCGGCTCTGCTGCGCCGTGGGTCGGGGAAGGGGGAGGGAGTGGGTGACCCGGGGGACCGGGGAACCAGCAACCGGAACCGGGGGGGCGGGGCTCCGGGAGGGGGCGGAGCCTGCACCTCCAGCCACGCGCTCCGCAGGGCCATAGCGCGCCTGCGCCGGCGGCACCGTCCCGCTCTTAGCGGGGCTGTCGCTCATTGGCAGAGGCCCAGCAGTGATTTGCATGCCGCGCGCGCCGTCTCCGCCCCGGAAGTTGTGTGCGTGGGGCGGGGCCGCAGGAAGATGGCGGCGGGGCTGTGCTCCCGGGCCGTGTCCATATCCCGGCGGCGCTGAGCGGCGGCGGTGGCGGCGGGACCGAGCGGCCGCCAGCGCCATGTACGGCCAGGCCGGGCCGGGCTGGATGGGGGGCGGGGAATCCCGCCGGGAGGGGGTTAGGATGGGGCTGGTACCGGCTGGAGGTCGGTGTGTGCCCGGGAGAGGGGCGGGCGCTGTGGGGCGAGGGACACCGGGCAGGCCGGAGGTCCCGGCACCACGGGGCTGGGCGAGAAATGGGCCCGGACAGGATGGCGGGCCCGGTGCGGAGATTGTGCGGGCGGGGGCATCCAGGGGCGGGGATCCCTGTGGATGGGGGGAGTCCCTGCCAGGTCGGGGGGTGCCCGAGGCCGCCCGTCCCCCCCGCCGGCCCCGGCCGTTCGACTATTCCTCCCCGTCACGTCCCCACCGGTCTGTCCCGCAGGGTCCTCCGGAGCCGCGGAGTCCCCCGCGCCGCGCCGCCCCCGCCATGCTGTGCCCGCTGCTGTGCCCATGGCTCCGCGCTCTGACCCGGGCGGGCCCGCGGGGCCCGGCTGCCCGTGAGCGCCGCGGTGCCGCGATGTTCCCCGCCTGCTGCTGCGCCGGCAAGGCCAGGCCGCGGCTGCTGCTGCCCCTGGACCCCTACAGCCATGGGCTGCTGCCCACCGTGCACCCGGATGGCGGCCGGGGCCGGGCCCATGGCAAGAGGAAGAGCTGGAACTTCATCCATGAGAAGATGAGCTACGACACGTTCTTCACCATGAAGCGGCTGATCGAGCGCTCACGCAGTGTGGGCGAGGTGCTCCGCTGGGTCACGCAGAACCCGGGCAAGGTGTCGGCTAGTCACTACCCCATAGCGCTTCACAAGCTGGGGCAGCTCCTGCAGCAGCAACCAGGGCCGCCCATGGGGGTTGGGGATGGCCGTGGGCCTGCCGGGCAGGTGCTCGAGCAGCCCGAGTTCCACGCGCTCTGCCAGGCCATCGTCAGCGGCTGCGCCAAGTTCGACAACTTCAGCATCGTCAACTGCCTGTACGCAGCAGCTGCACTGGGTGAGCCATCCCCAGGGGTCTCGGATGTGGGGGGAGCACAGCGCTGCAACATTGGCCAAGGCCCAGGTCTGTGGGGATTTATGTGGTGGTGGATTTGTGGCAGACAGAGCTGTGAGCCTTGGGGCCTCTGGTCAGGAGGCAGGAGGGCTCAGGGAGCTCAGCTCAGCAGGGATGCTCTGCTCCTCCAGGGCAGGAGGGCTGAGTGTCCCTGGCTGACCAGGAGGTCAGTGCTGGAGCCAAGGGATGTCACGGTGCTGGGCAGCCCTGCCTGGAAGGATGTGTATCAGCCACTCCTGGAGCTGAGTTCCAAGCCCTGAAAACCAGGAAACACCTGAGCACTGATGGGGAAGACCATGGGTTTGGCTGAACTCTTGGAGGGTGCAAGCCCCATGTCACCAGGTGTTGCTGTGTGGGAGAGAGGGTTTGAGGTATTTGGGTTCCTGCGCAGCTTCCTTGGGGTGCTACTGAGCTGGGGAGACCAATTCCTCAGGGGCTGTGTCCCAGGGGAGGCTGCATCCCAGAGGCTCCTACTTCTGCGGGCCGGGGTGACCCTGCAAGTTCTGCTGCGAGGAAGGAGGTGGGGTCTGCATCTAGCCGGGCAGTAGGGGGAATCTTCCCCTCTCCCCCATGCAGGTTAGGCCCTACCTGCAGTGCTGCTTCCAGCTCTGAAGCCCAACAGCAGAAAGACAGGGAGCGAGTCCAGAGGAGGGCATGGAGATGATCAGAGGGCTGGGGTTCGTCTGCTCTTGAGAGAGCTGGAGAGGGACTTTGGACGGGGGTCTGGAGGGACAGGACTAGGGGGAATGGTTTCCCACTGCCAGGTGTCGGGGTTAGATGGGATATTGAGAAGGAATTCTTCCCTGAGAGGGTGGTGAGGCTCTGGCACAGGTTGCCCAGAGAAGCTGTGGCTGCCCTGTCCCTAGAAGTGTCCAAGGCCAGGCTGGACAGGGTTTGGAGCAATCTGGGATAGTGGAAGGTGTCCCTGGTCATGGCAGGAGGTTGAAACTGGGTGATCTTTAAGGTCCCTTCCAACCCAAACAATTCCAGGATTCCACGATCTGGCACGTGCCTGCCCTCCTGCCCATGGCTCCCCCCATCCTGTTCTCATTCCCGTTCCCCACGGCCCTCCCAGGCCAGGCCAGGGCTCGGTGGAACCGCCCAGCCACGGTTGACGCAGTAACTCGAGCCTCTGCCGGGGGTGGGGGGGCTGGTTCTGCCCATCGGCCCCAGGCCGGCGGCGCCGGGTGTTTGTTGACACTGAGCCGGAGCTGCCGGCACTGCTGCCCTCGCCAGGCTCCCCATGCTGGGCCCCCCACAGCTCTGCTGTGCCCCCCACATTGTTCTGCCCCCTTGTCCCTCATTAACACAAACTCCAGCTTGCTTTTGAGGCCTTTTTACCGAACAAAGCGGCTTCCCAGACCAAATCTGCATGTTCCCCCTCCTGAGTTCTGATTAACAATAACCCGCAGTGACTTGCCCTGTGCTGTCCCTTGGCCTGTGCCTGCCCAAATCCTGGGGTGATGGGGAACTCCAGGCCCCCCAACAGTCTTTGCCTCTGCTGAGGAGATCCCTCCTGACAGCCAAGGCACTGAGCCTTTGCCTGGGGCTGGATAACACGTCCTGAGCTGCAGAGAAGTGTTTCCCTGGGAGCCAGGTCACACAAGCTAAAGCTGAAATGGGAAACGGGAGAAGGTCAGAAAAGCCAAAGGATTAGTCCCTGATGGAACAAACAGGGCTTAGTTTGGTCACATGGGATGTTGCAGTTGTTTTCCAACCACATTTTTTTTAACTAACTTTTTGAGGTGAGTTTTTTGGGTGCCCAGAGTCCCTGGAAGTGTTCTAGGCCCGGTTGGACAGGTCTTGGAGCAACCTGGTCTAGTGGAAGTGTCCCTGCCTATGACAGAGGGATGGAACTGGATGAGATTTAAGGTTCCTTCCATCAAAAACAGTCTGGGATTTTGGGATTCTATGAATTATTTCTCTTTGGGATGTTTGAGACTTAGGAAAAGAACCTCGCTACTGGGGGTGAGCTGCAGGGCTTCCATTCAAGTGGGATGGGTGGGAATGACCCCACAGTTCCACACAGTGTTTTCCATGGTGCGGATGCACTGATGTTCTGCGGATGCTTCGCCTTCCCTTCCCCTTCTCAGTTTGGTCGCTGATCCAGCACATCCATGCAGTCACGGCAGTGACTGCCCGAGCTGCAGAGGTGGATGTGCCATGGGGTTGAAGTGTGTCCATGGGGCTGAGCCATGCCCAGGGTCTGAGCCATGCCTGTTCCTCCCACAGGGCTGCCCGGGGAATCGCCACTCGTGCGGGTGCTGGAGGATGAGTCCCGCAGCCGCCTGGGCCGCTTCAACCAGAAGGACGTGTCGATGGTGTTCAGCAGCGTGATGCGGCTGCACCCCTCCAGCCCCCACCCGCTGGTCGAGTCCTGCCTCAGCAGCCTGGAGCGGCACCTGGAGAAGGAGCGGCACCCCCAGACCCTCTTCCTGCTGCTCTCCTACTACCGGCTGCGGGCGCAGGCACTGCAGGGCCACGCAGCCTCCGACCAGCAGCTCATCAACAACCGCAAAATCCTGCGGCTGGTGCGGCACACGCTGGGCCAGGTGAGCGCCATGCGGGAGCACGAGCTGGCGCTGCTGGATGAGATGCTGGCCCTGTGTGCCCAGGAGGCCAACAACAAGGCCCTGGAGGCCATCTTCAGCTCCCAGCTCTTCTACGAGAACCGGCAGGAGCGCTTCATTCGCAGCATGGCAGGTGAGGGGTGCCCAGGTGGGTTCCCAGCAATGCCACCCACGTGGAGGGTGCAAGGCTCTGGTCAGGCAGAGGACATGGGGGTCCCTGGCCAGGTGGGGGCCGACCTCACAGATGCCTTCCTTGGCCCTGGGTATGTTTGGGTGCTGACAGCCCCAGCTGGGGCCCTGCTGAGCTGCAGAACTGGAGCAAAAGGAGCCCTGTGTCATGGCCACCCTTGTCACTGACTGTCCAGCCCTCTGACAGGCTGGGAGCCCCCATTCCTCCAGGTATTGAGAGGGACCAGGAGCTCCCCATTCCCTCAGGCACTGTTTTCCCACAGTGCTTCCAGGCTGGGCACAGTGGAGTTTTGGTGGGGTTTTACAGAAGACCCCATCTGTGCACATTCCCACTGTGACTTCTGGCTGTGCATGACATGGATCTGCCTGAGCTTCTCACCTGGCCCATACCTGAGGGTTTTTAGGAGCTGCCTGGCTTCTGAGGTTTTTAGGACTGGCACTACTGTCTGGTCCTGCCCTCCCGCCTCCCCGGGCTGTGGTGGCTGCAGAGGACCTGCAGTGGGGACAGAGCTGGCCCCTGTGACGGCCTCCCCACTGTGTTGGCTTGGCAGAGTGGCTGCCCCGGAAGGCAGAGAACCTCACCCCCTACACCATGGCCCTCATCGCCAAGTACGTGGCGCGGCACCGGCTGCGCGAGCCACGGCTGCTCGACACCATCGCCAACTTCCTGCTGAAGCGCGGGGAGCAGCTCGACAGCAAGGTGAGTGCTCGCCTCACCTGTGGGGTCACCTCCATCTGTGGGCACACCTGGGCGAAGGAGTCATGGCTCTTCTCCATCGTGATGGGGCATTCCAGGGGACATGGGGTCATGCCCCAGACCCAGCGGGTCCTGAGCACCCGTCTCTTCGTGGCACTGGGCAGGTGACCCCGACCTGTCCCTTGTCCCACCCTGGCCCCACACTCTTCTCTTGCTGCAGGTGATCCAGAAGCTGGTGTTCCCCTTCAGCCGGATGAACTACCGCCCCTCCAACCACAGCGAGCTCTTTCCCAAGCTGGAGGCCATCCTGGAGCAGAAGGCCAGCAGCTCACCACTGGCCACTGTCAACATCCTCATGTCCATGTTCCAGCTCAGCCACTTCCCGCAGACTGTCCTGCACCAGGTCTTCTCCCCAGGCTTCATCACCAATGTCATGAGTACGTTGGGCCTTTCCCAGGGTGCTCCCAGCTGGCAGAGCCCTGGCTGGGGTGAGAGTGGTCCCCAGCAGCATGGCTGGGTGAGGGGATGCCCATCCTGGTGGGCTCCATCTGAGCTGCCCCCCACAGGCAGCCCCTACGCACTGATTGTGCGCCGGTACCTGTCGCTGCTGGACGCGGCGGTGGAGCTGGAGTTCCGCGAGTACAGCGGCCCCCGCCTCGACCCGCGCTACCGCGTCCTCATGTTCGAGCATGCCCTGACTGCTGACGAGGCCAACAGAAAGTACAGGTGAGGGGGAAGAGGGGGAGCACCCTTCTGCTGTCCCTCGCAGTGGGGGACACAGGATCTGTCACCTACTCTGGCTGGGATAAAGGCACCTTATGGCAGCTCCAAATCCTGTGGGGTAGCACTGTAGAATCACAGAATCATTTAGAATTGCAGAATTGAGTGGGGAAAGCCTTGGAGACCATGGAGTCCACCCATCCCCTAGCACTGCCAAGGCTACCACTGACCCTGTCCCCAAGTGTCGCATCCATGTGGCTGTTAAATTCCTCCAGGGATGGGAACTCCCCCCTGCCCTGGGCAGTGGTGCCAGGGCTGGGCAGCCGTTTTGGGAGGCTTTTGGTGTCCCAATACTGCAAGGAGCTTTTCTGCAAAAAGAACTGGAGCCCATCCCCTCTTAACCCCCAAAGCAGAGCCCAAAGCTCTAGCTTTGTGCTTCCTGCTTCTGGGGGTTGCTGTCTCTGTGTGGATGTACTCAGCACCAACAGTGCTGGGGGGATCTTCCAGCCCCTGCAGTGTCTCTCTGACTATCCCCTCCTTGCAGCTACAAGGGGCTGGTGGCTGAGGCTCTGCGACAGCTGGTCGGGGAGGAATGCTACCGGCAGGACGAGGTGCTCCCCCCTGGGTACTGCACAGGTAACCCCTCTGGGCTGTGGGGAGAGGGCTGCCAGGTGGGATCTGGGGGCTGAGGCTGGGAGATTATTTGGGGCAGAATGAGCTCTGGCTGCTTTGTCACTGCCTTCCCTGTGACACTGCCTTTGGGACAAAGCTCCCTGAGCCCTCCCACTGCAGAAAGGGGGGGTTCCCCTGTGCCTCTATTTGCTGGCACAGAGTCTGAGCTGGAGCACAGAATTCCCAAGCCCATGTCCCATCAGTCACTGATCCCTGTTCTGTCTCCTGCAGACTTCCTGCTGTGGATCAACCGCTCAGGCACGGTGCTGCCTCTCTCACGCGTTCCGGCAGCTTCCAGGGCTCCCCCAGCCACGTCCCCCGTCACCATGTCCCTGCGGTCCAGTGTCCTCGCCCTCACCTCAGACTTGCAGGACTTTGCCCCATTTGCTCCAGAGACGCCCAGCAGCCCCCCAGGCCCCCGGGAGAGCAGCCGGGCCGGGCGGTTCCTACCGGCACTCTGTCCAGCACCAGGGGGGCCCTGCTTCCAGCCCCCCTCGGACTATTACTGCGGGCTGAGCAAGGAGCCGTCCCTGGCTAGCCCGGGCAGCTCCACACTCAGCAGCCCCTCTGAGTGCCTCTCGGCGCCGCCGCCCAGCACTCCCGACTGCTCCCCCCGCACTTCTACCACCTCCCTCTTCCAGTTCCCCATCAGCAAAATCCTGGAGGAGGAGGAGGAGACTGCCAGGTGCCCTGGCCAAGAGCACGGCTGCTTCCAGGGGGAACGGGCCGAGGAGGAACCTGAGGAGCGGAGCCCCCCAGCCAGCGAGGAGGCCGGGCCCCCACCCTCACCATGCCGGCCCAGTCCCAAGCGCGGGCCGGGCGAGGGGCCTCAGACTGCTGAGGAGATACAGAGGTATGGAGTCCATGTCCCTGGGCTATGGCCCTGGTCCCTTCCGGCAGGACAGCCACCCTGGCACTGCCTTGGGCTCCTGCCCGCTAAGACACTCAGCCCTGGCCCCTTCCTGCCCAGTGCCGTGGAGCGCCCACAGACCCATCTCCCCACTGCCCTGAGGTGCTGGATACAGCTGTCCCTGCTACCAGCAGGATCGGGGGTCGTTTGGGGTGCTGCTCTTCAGCTGCCACACTGCTGGGGAGCAAGGCCCATAGTGTGGGGTGATGCTGTGGCGTGGGGTGACACCATGCTCCTTGCTGTCCCCTCTACAGGGTGGTGCTGTCAGTCAATGACAAGTGGCACTACTGCCAGAACTCCGACATCCTGGTGGGCTCCCGGGCCATGAGGGACCGGCACCTGCGGCTGCTGGGATACTGTCTGGTGCAGGTAAGTGGGGGCTGCTCCCAACTCCTTAGGACTGGGAGACACAGTGGGTGATGGGCTGTGAGCTGACATCTGATGGGCCCGGAGCTGAGAGCTGGCATCCCCATGGAAGGATGGGCCCAGACCTGGCATCTCCAATGTAAACACTCCTGTCCCTGTGAGAGGAAGCAGGGATGACTCATCCCCATGCCTCCTTGCCCTCCCCCACCCCTTCCAGGACTTTTTCCATGCAGCTAGTGGGTGACACCAGTCCTGATGGAAAGCAGAGACAAGGGACAATCTGTCCTGTGAGATGAGACCCAACTTGAGTGAGGGGGGAGGGCGTTCAGCAGGCAGACATAGCCACAGTGGCAGCATTGGGTGTAGGGCCTCAGGGTGAAATCAGGTGGAGGGGACACACATGGGTCCACGTGTGGTGACCTGTGATCTCGTGTGCTGAGGAGGCAGGAGGGAGGTTGGGTCACCTTCTGTGCCAGAGCCCTCCCTGCCCTGGTTCCGGCTGCAGCTGCTCCCTGCTGAGTGCTGGGACTGGAAGAGCCCTCAGGAGTGCAGCTCCTTTGGCAAACTCCGGGTGTTGGTTTAGGATGTACAGCTCCCCCACACTTATTTGTGGGTGGTTTTAGCCTGAGGATGAGTCTTTCTGAGGAAAATGGCATTGGAAATGAGCCCTCAGTCCTGTTCACTCTTGTACTGCAGAGGGGACCAGGATTGCAGCAGTGGTTCCACTGTGCCATCCCACATCCAAATTGCCTCATCCCCTGCTGCTGCTGGGCCTTGCCAGCACTGGCTCCTCCTCATTCTGGAGCTCAGCAGCCCAGAGTCCCGTGTTTGTGCAGAGCTCCAGAGTCCCGTGACTCTGCTGAGGAATCACCTGGGAGCTGCCCAGCAGCGTAGCTGGGCCAGGAGTGGGGCCAGGAGCAGGGCCAGCTCTCCCTTGAGCTGGTATTTGGGCTGGGCTGTGTCAGTCCTGCAGAAGGCACAGCAAGGACCCAGCTGAAAGGACTTTAAATCCCATTCAGTGCCACCCTTGCCATGGACATGGACACCTTCCACTATCCCAGGTTGCTCTAAGCCCTGTCCAGCCTGGCCTTGGGCACTTCATGGGATCCAGGGGCAGCCACAGCTGCTCTGGGCACCCTGGGCTGAGGCCTGCCCATCCTCACAGCCAAGAATTCCTTCCCAATATCCCATCTAATACTGTCATGTGTCAGTGGGAAGCCATTCCCCGTTGCTCTGTCCCTCTAGGCTCTTGTCCATCCACTTCCTCTCCAGCTCTCTTGGAGCCCCTTTAGGCACTGGAAAGGGCCCTAAAAAGTCTCCCCAGAGCCTTCTCTTTCCAGATGAACACCCCCAGCTCTCACCTGTGGGTTGAGAGGCTCCAGCCCTCAGAACCTTTATTCCTCCCCTGTGCTGCCACTGACTGGAGCAGGGGGTCCAGTGACCCTCAGTTCTGCTCTTGAGTGCTGGTAGTACCCTCAGGGCTGTTGGACCGGCAGAGTTTTGAGCCCCCCCAATGTCCTATCACCTTCATGGAGGCTGCTGACAGGGGCTTGAGGGTGGGTTGAGGCTTGAGACTCCTCTCTTTGTATGCCTGTACCACCTGTCCAGGTCTGAGCTAAGGCTGGATGAGCCTGGAGCTGGGAATTGTCTACACTTCCCACGCCACTGTCCACACTTGTGTCCATCCCTTTGGCAAGAACTGCGCTGCCCTCCTTCTCCAGGAAGGGTCCTGCGTCCTAGTTCTTCCTCCCACCACCACAGAAGGCTGAAGGGGGCTAGGGGCTGATGGTACTGGGGATACAGGTGGGGCCAGACAAGCTGGCACTGCTCTGATGTCATCCGTTGTCCCCTCACAGCTGCCCTACACGGAGCTGGAGAAGGTGAGTGGCATCGAGGAGGCCAAGCACTACCTGCGGCAGAAGCTGAGGGAGCTGCGCTTCTGAAGGACAGATCTGGGGGGTATGGGGGGCCAGGTGGGTGCTGCCAGCCCCTTCCCCTGTGCAGGGGGATACGGAGCTGCCCCCCATCCCGGGGGGTCAGGGGGATATGGAGATGCTCCCCATCCTGGGGGGCCAGGCTGTGGGGCCAGGCTGTGGGCACCTGCTCCTACTGTGGGGCTGGGGGAGTGCAAGATTATTTATTGCCGTTGGGGGGGGGCGGGGCGGGGCCGGGGGGGGGGGGGGGGGGGGGCGGGGTTACTGGGGAAGGTCCTTCATGGCTCCCCTGCCCTAGCTCTGCCACTTCAGCGCAGTCTGTTGCTGCAGGGGCTTGGGCCTGGCCTGGGCTTCCCATGGCACTGAGGAACCCTGTGCCCCCAACATTGCTACTGGGATGGGGGCTGGGCCCGGCCCCTCCGTGGGGCGCAGGGGTCCCGGGGGGTTGCAGTGGATCATATGCAGGGCCTGGAGTCGGTGTGCACATGGGGCTGTTCCCAGGGCCTGGGCCAGGAGGAGGGGGGTGCACGGGAAGGGGGGAAACTTTCCAATAAAACTGGTGAAAAGTGTGCAAAGTCCCGTCTCTTTATTAGTCGAAGGCAGCGGGGGGTTACCAGCCCCCACCCCGGCAGCCTCCCAGGGACTGCTCAGGGCAGGCCCCCCTTGGCAGGAAGGTCCCCCAGCACCTCTGCCCTGAGCCCTGTGCTCGGGATAAAGCTGTTTATTGCCTTTGAATTGTGTGTTCCATGAACCCCGGGGGGCTCAGGTGACGCGGAGTGTCGGGCGGGAGCCGAGGGGCTGCTGAGGGGGCCGTGGGGCTCTGTCCCGGGGCTTGGGCAGCAGTGTCCGAGGGGCTGGACCGCGGTGGCGAGCCTGGGGCCGGTGTCTCTTTGGCAGGTGCCTTCCGAGGGCCTGGGGAGCGCAGGGCCCAGTACCCGTGGGGCACGGCCCCACAGCCGCTGGCCCCAGCCTCACGGTGCAGGGTCCCGCCGTGCTCGGCACCCACTGCGGGCCATGAGCCACTGGCGCTGTCACACCGGCATCGGCATCTCATTGTACTCGTCCACACCCTCCCGCTCGTCCAGGATGGGCTCGGCCTCGGCTGCGTCCAGCTGGAGGACAAGGTGGCTGAGGGGCAGCTCAGGCCCCCCGACCCGGCCCTCCCCAGGAGGCCGCCGCTCCCCCCCGGCGACAAGCGACACAGCCACTTACACACTTCATTTCCCGGTCGGTGAAGATGCGGCTGAGCAGGCACATGCGGAGCGGCACCGTGAGGATGAGGATGAAGGGGAAGGCGAGGGAGGCCACAGTGGACATGACGGCCCAGAGCACGGCCAGGCAGGCCAGCTGCAGCCCGGTGAACAGGTGCATGCGCAGCGTGCGCACCTGGGCACGGAGAGGTGTCAGGCCCAGCCCGGCCCTGTGTCCCCCTTGCACTACGGGCACAGCTTGGCCCAGAGGTACCCACACCCCCAGACACGGCCCCCCCACCCCACCAGGATCTGGCTGACCCAGAGTCTCTACTCTGCCCTCCTCTGCCCCCCCAAACAAGGCTCTGCCACAGCCTGTCCTGCAGACACCCCAGCTCCCACACAAGTGTACCCAACCCTGGCTGCTGTCCCAGGTGAGGGTCTTGCCACTAAGGATCTTCCCAGGCCCTCTCCCCACCTTTTTGACATAAGTGACATCAGGGTGGTGCTTGGGGGGCATCAGCAGCAGCTGCAGGCGCTCATAGAACTGGATGCCATTGAGGGAGGTGACACCCATGTAGAGGAAGATGCCGAAGAGCACAGCCAGCGGGATCTGCCGCAGCAGGTCCCCAATGACGATGGACAACCCTGGGCCAGAGCAATGTCAGCCTGGGGAGTGGGCTCAGCACAGCCCTCCAGCCCCACTTCTTCCAGCCCCCTCATATGGGGAAGGTCCCACATCCCTCTGTCCACTGGGGACAGGATGGCCACACCAATTTGTCTGGGGCTCAGGGTGCCCCAGCTCAATTCCTCACACTGCCCCTTCCCCACCTCAGTCCCCCATAGCTCCCCAGCCATCCCACACTGCCCCCTCCTCACTACAACTACAGCCCAGGACTGCCCCCTCTGCACCACAGTCCCCCCAGGTCCCGAGGGCCAGACCTACCGACAAGCACGGCCACCAGCAGCCCAGTGACCCGCTGTTCCTTCACCTCCTGGATCTTGGGCTTGTCCCCAGGTGCCACGGCCTTGCTCATGACGGTGAGGGCGTTGGCATGGGTGACCGAGCGCACAGTGGCTGCAGCGAGCCAGGGCAACCCAAAGAGAGCAAAGAAGCCACCCATGGCCACAATGAGCAGGAGGTCAAGGTGAAACCCAGATCCCTTCCGCAGCATCCGCTCCTTCTTGCTGATGATCAGCCTGGGCACGAGGGCAGATGGTTGGCACAGCACTGGCTCCCCTTTGCCCCACCAGTGCCCTCTGCCCAGCCCCACTGCACTCACGTGGTGATCTGGGTCTCCATAAAGATGAGGATGAAGACGAGGATGGCAGGGAGGCCGCTGGCCACCATCATCCACACAGGGAAGGCACTCTCCACACCCAGGGGGTTGATCACCCAACCCCGCTTGTCTGGGGCTGTCACTGAGAACCCACTGGGCACACTCAGCTTCTGCAGGGGGTGGGGGAGACAGAAACACTGAGAGGGCACTGGCTGTGCCCCACAGAGTGAGGGGGGCCATAGAGGCACTGGGACCCACAGGAGCCAGACTCTGAGGGAGACGGAAGGTCAGATGCTGGGAGCCAGAGGTGGCCATAGGAAGGTTCTGAGGTGAGGGGTCCTGCCCAGGAAGTGGGTGGGTGGCTGCTCACCTGTGTGTAGGTGTCCTGGATGCTGTAGTCCACCAGCACCATCACCAGGATGGCAATGGGCACCCCGAAGTCCCCGATGAGCCTTCGGATCTGAGGGAACACCAGCACCAGCCTGGCCACAGCCCCCCTGACTCACCCCAGCCCCCCTGGGCTCATTCCAGCCCCATGGTCCCCAGGCTCACCCCAGCCCTATGGCCGCACGGCCATCCCCACGCACCCGTCCAGGGAAGAAGCGGCTGTTCTTGAACTTGCGCAGGAAGAAGGCAATGAAGAAGGTGCCGGCCATAAGCACAAGTGAGAGCAGCGCCGTGTTGGGCTGCCCCGTGACCTTGGTGGCACTGCGGGCCGCCGGGCTGGTGGCCAGGGCTGTGGTGTTGGCCACAGCCACACTGCCATTGCCCCAGGCCTCGGCCGAGCTGTTGGCGCTCAGGCAGCCATGCAGCGGGTGCTCTTGGAAGATCTGCAGCAGAAGGATGGGATGTTCAGCCCCACCCTGCCACAGCCCTGCCGCAGCCCTCTGGCTCATCCCTCACAGCTCACCTTGGCCAGCTTGGAAAAGGTCTCATAGATGAAGATGAGGGAGATGAGAAAGGCAAAGATCTCCTGGGTGAAGCGGGAGACAAAACGCACCAGGAAGCTGCCTTCAAAGGCCACCATAACCAGCACGATGAGGATGAGCCAGAAGCCAATCCAGACACGCCCCACCAGGTACTCCAGCTCGTTGGACGTGCAGAACTGCCCAGCAGTACAGACAGATGGATGGACAGATGGGTGTCAGGATTGTCGAGGGGCTGGACAGAGCCCTGGGCAGTGGGGCAGAGTCCTGGCAGGAGGGCTGTGGGGATGTCTACCCCAGGAAATGGGGCCAGGGTGGGGGTGTCTCCCCCAGCCCCCAGGGCAGACCCCAGCACCTCACCGTGAAAAAGGCTTCCTCAAAGACGAGCAGTGGCCCCGAGAAGCCAATGACGAGCAGGGGCTGAGCACCCAGCAGGCAGAAGAGGACGCCCTGCAGCGACGTAGAGATGATCAGCTCCGACACCCCGATCAGGTCCTGCGTCTTCTCCCCTGTTAGCAAGACAGGCTCAGGCACACAATCAGGATGGGCCCTTCTGCCTTGGCGTCACAGCCCTGCCCCCAGCACACACACCCAGCACCCCCTGCAGCCCCTGTGACCCCACCACCCTCGGCAGGCCTCCACAGCCCCCACTCACCTAGCAGCCCCCCGAAGGTGATGGCAGGCGATAGCGCAGCGAAGTAGATGAAGATGACGGCGGCAATGCATTGGGGGTCCAGTGCATCACGGAAGTCACTCAGGTACTGGGGGTACCTCCGCCTCATGTCTCGGATCAGCCCCCCAAAGGGGCGGCCCGTGCGCCTCAGGGGGTCGTCGTCCTCCTCGGCCTCGTCCTCTACCACCTTCAGCTTCAGCAGTGCTGGGGGCGGGCAGATGCATGGATGGACGGGCAGTGAGACCCCCAATATCTGGGATACTCCCCCAAACCCTGCCCTGGCCCCAGCCCTGCCCCAGCACCTTTCTCCTCAGGGGACTTGGGCTCCAGCAGCAGCCTCCGCTCCTGCTCCATCCTCTTCTTCAGCATCTCGCGCTGGAAGTGGGCGACGCTGCGCAGCAGCTCCTCACCCTGCACCTCGGATGGCGGCAGCACCACGCTGCAGTCCAGGAACTCGTTGATGGCATTCAGCAGGTCGTGTCGGTCATCAGCCAGGTACGCAGCCTCGTGGAATTGCTGGGGGCCATGGTGGGGTCAGTGCCCATGCCAAAACTCTGTGGTGTCCTGAGAGCCCGGCATCACACAGCCCCAAGCCCAGGGCCTCAGCATGGCCCTGGCACAGCCCTGAGCCTCCAAATCTGGCAAAGCCCTAGCCCCCACCCCAGTATAGCCATGAGAGCCCAACACGGCAAGGCCCAACTCCCATCCTGGCATGGCCCCAAGCTCCCCAGCCTCGATAGGACCCCAAGCCCTCATCCTGGCATGTCTCTTGAGACCTCAGCACTGGCATAATCTGAGCCCTCCAGCCCATCCAATCTGAGTCCTGAGCTACTGGCCCCATCACAGCCCCAAACCCCCAATCCAGTGGTGCCTCAAGACTCTGGCCCCAGCACAACTCTAAACCCCCAGCCCTGGCACAACCCTGAGCTCCCTCCTCAGCACAGCCCCAAGCCCCTGCCCCAGCACAGCCCCAAACCCCCCAACCTGGCACAGCCTGAGCCCCCTACCCTGGCAGGACCCCAGTGCCCCAGGGCACGGACCTTGTCAGACATGAGGGTGGAGATGGAGCGCCCAATCTCATGATAGTCCATGTGGGTGCTGCTGGGGCCCAGCAGCACGAAGAGGAATCGCACAGGCACGGGCACCTCCAGCACCGCATCCAGCTCCACAGCCTCCTGCAGCCGCACAAAGGCCATGGTGGGCTGGTCCAGGAACTCCACACAGCCTGGGGGGCACGAGGGGCACAGGGTAACTAGGGTGCCTGGCAGGAGGACCCCACCCCCCTGTCCTGCCCACTCCTCCATACCCACGAGCACCACTGTGGCCTCAGCGTTATCCGGGATCTTCTCCAGCAGCTTCAACTCATGCTTTGACTTGGAGCGAGTGATGCCGGCTGGGGGTGTGGGAGTGAGGACCTCCCTCTGTGGGGACACAGTGGGGGACTGGGGTCAGGGCCCTTCCGTGAGACATGGGCAGGGCTGGGGGGCCATGGCACCCACCTCCCGCTCCACGTCAACGCGTGTGTCGTGCTCGCCAGTGTGGCCAGCTATGAGGGGCTCGGTGACGGCTGGCTCACTGCCCTCAGCCACGTGGTTGGTGCTGTGGTGGTGCACGAGCAGGGAGCCCAGGCTGCCTGCCGAGATGTTCCGTGGGAAGGAGAACTCCTTCTCATCGCTCGGGTGGCTGTGGGACAGGGCCAGGGCTGTCCATGGGGCCCAATGGCACAGGATCCCAGGGACAGCATGACCCCTGCAGCTCAGGGAGCAGAGCCCAGGGGAGGAGGGCTGTGTTCATGCCCCCCATGCCCACCTGTGCTTGAGCAGCAGCGCCCGCAGAACGTTGGCGCGGTCCTCGGCCCGGATTTGGTCTGTGATGACCATCTGCTCCACCACCTGGTGAGCCACCCCCGGCAGTGTCTTTTGGTCCAGGTCCAGGAGCACGGCCCCTAGACAAGGGAGAGGGGGCTGAGGTCAGCAGGGAGAGGACCCCACCTCACCATGGACCCTGTAGGGTGGTCTCCGCCTCCCTACCATGGGCCAGGGTCTTGCGGAGCTCCAGGAGGCTGCGGAAGGAGAGGGAGGCCACATGTGGCTTGCCCCAGCGGTCCGTCTCCTCCTCCACGTCTTCCTCGAACTTGATCCAGCGTGCCGTCTCTTTCCACTGCAGTTCCTGGTTCTTGTCCACCACCAGCTCGTTCAGCTCCACAAACACCTGCAACACAGCCAGGTCAGTGCTGGGACCCCAGGGCCCCCATCCCTGTGCGTGCCCTGCCCCAGGTCCCCGCACCTCGTGGGGCTGCCGGTCCTGCTTGCGCTGCCGCGTGCTGGGCTCCTTGTGGTCCTTGCTGACGTGGACCATCTGTGCCTTGGCGCTCTTCCGCACCAGGTGCCGGCGCACACCCGGCACATCCTCAAAGCGGTGACCTGAGTGGGGTCAGCAATGGTAGGGGTGGGCAATCTGTGGGGCCCTGATTCTCAAACCCCAGCACAGGGGACACTGAGCCCTGGCATGGGCGGCTGTGGAGCTGTGGGATATGTCCTGCCTGGGATAGCTCAGGGCAGAGCGATCATCCCAATGCTGGGGGCGAGTGCTGCAGCACTGGGGGGAGTCACTTGGTCACTACCAGCAGTGTCAAGCAGGAGTTGGGAGTCGAGGTGGCTCCTGGCACTGGGGTCACCTGCTCCCCATGTGCCAAGGCCCACACGTGCCCACTGGCACATGGGCTCTGCCCTGGCTGCACTCCCCTGGGAGCTCCACAGCAAAAGCGTTGCCCACCACCCTGAGAGTCCTGGAATCCCTGGTGAGTGAGTGCCCAGAGGAGCTGCCACCACTGCTACTGCCATCGGTGGCTCCAGCTGCCCCGGGCTCAGCTCCTGGCCACACTCCACAGGGACTCGGCCCAGCCCTGGCACCAGGGATGAGTGCCCTGTGGTTGTCCCCCACACTGGGAGCAGGGTCAGTGCCTGCACCCAGCCCAGCTTGGCTGCAGCCACAAGGCAACCTGGTACTGCCAGCCCCACTGTCCCAAACCTACCATCCCCAGCCTCACTCCACTGCATCCCCAACCCCACTCCACTGGCACTGCCTGACCCACTGTCCCAGCCCCGCTCGTCTGACACAGACTGGTCACCAGCGCAGCCCCAGGTGCACAGGAAACCTCCCACTCACTCTTCATGTAGTCCAGGTCAGCCGATGCCAGTGTCTGTGCCTCTGACTCATCCGTCGGCATCTTCTGGTACCGGTCCTGCTCAGCAGCTGTCATGCTGCCAATGCACCGCCGCTCATGCAGGTTGTAGCTCCGGTGCCCCGGCTGTGACTTCGGTGTAGGGCGACCCGGGGACCCAGCCTCAGCAGCTGCCCCCTCGCCCAGAGCCCCCTGCTCTGCATCAGGGCTGTAAGGTAGGAGCCCATCTCAGTGCCGAGCCCTGCTCTGCACCCCAATCCTGTCATGGAGTAGTGGAAGGGGCTGCCCAGTCCCCAACCCTGCCATGGGGTGGCCAGAGGATGCTGCCGACTCCCCAAGAGCCCCAGCATTGCCCAACCCCAGCTCACCTGCTGGCCTGGGCTTCCTTCGGGGTTATGCATCCCCGGGGCTCTGGGGGGGAGCCAGGCAGTGCCGCAGGCGCTGCTGGCTCCTCTGCCCGGCGGTCGGCCACCTCATCCTCCTGCAAGAAGAACTGGGGGGGGCAGGGGATGAGCTGGCTGCTGGGAAGCTGTGTCTCCCTGGCCGTGGGCTCCTCTGGTGCCCCAGCTGTGCCCAGACACGCTGAGCTGAGGGGCACAGAGCTGCCCCCACCCCAGCCCTGCCCTGACCTGCACTGCCTCGGCTGGCCCGGGATGCTGCAGCTCCTCCGCCGACCGCTCCATCTCCGTGTCGCACGCGTCATCCTCATCTTCTTCGGCCTCCTCGATGGTGGGCGTCTCTCCGGGGACAGAGGCACGCCGGGCCTTCTTTTTGCCCTTTTTCGGGATCCCCTTCTTGCGGCGGGCGTCAGGGGGCAGGTGCGTGGAGAGGGGGTGGTGGATGTGGTGGGACGACTGGCGGTGGTCTGGGGGGACTGGGAATTGGTGCTGTGTTCCCTGCCCATTTCCTGCCCGTTCCCCACTCCTAGCTTGCCCCCTGTCCGCTCCCTGCCCGTTCCCGCCCTTGGCCCCGCTCACACTCGAAGTCCTCCTCGCCGTAGCTGCGCCCGGCCTCCTCAGCGTTGCGGGGGTGAGCGTCGTTCAGGATCTCCTCGAAGCGCTCCACACCCAGCGCCTTGTTCAGGTCCTTCTCCTCCTCCTCCTCCCCGAAGGCAGGTGAGCCGGCGCCCAGCGCCTCCTGCTCGGGCTGTGGGCCGGCAGCGGGGATGAGCGGGCACACGGTCCCGGTGGCACCACTGCCCGCCACGCCACCGGCCCCCAGCGCGCCCCGGTCCCGCAGCGCCACGGGATGGGTGCCCCGGACAGGGGAGCCCCCAAAGGCACCCAAGGGCTGTGCGCCCCCTGCGCCCTGGGCTGGGCACCCACAGCATCATTCGCCCCACACACACACACCCAGCACCCCCAGCCTCAGCGCCGTGCTCCAGTGTTACCTGCACCCCATGTGCCACTGCACCCCAGTTCCAGGCCCTGGGGCTGTGCCCCTGGGCATCCCAGTGCCCTGCTCTCCTACGAACTGGGACCCAGCACCCCCAGTGCCGTGCCCCGGTGCCCCCCG
>JACBWW010000092.1:1012514-1029429 GCA_020086605.1 Lanius collurio | reverse complement strand
CTGGCTCCCCCTTCCCGGGGGTCTCGGCCCCCGCCCCTCCCGCTCGGCTCCACCCGCCGCCCCCGCCGGCGGCCGCAGCGTTGGGGTACGGGGGGCCGAGACCCCCGGGAAGGGGGAGCCAGCAGGCAGCGCCCCTTCATCGGGCAGCCCAGGGGAACCCATCTCGGGGGTCACACAGAGGTCCTCCCGTCCCAGGGTCACGCAGGGGTTCCTCCGCGCCGGGGCGTGATGCAGTGCAGCCTTCGCCCCAGAAAGATGTCACGGGGTCCTCCCACTCCGGGGGTGACACAGGGGTCTCCCATCCTAAGGATGATCCAGGGGATCCCCCCACCCCGGGAGAGTCATGCAGGGCTAATCCTACCCCAGGGGGTCACACAGGGGTTGCCCCAGCCTGGGGGGTTGACACAAGGGTCCCCTACCTTGAGGGGCGGCACAGGGGACAGTCCATCCCGTGGAGTCACGAAGGGGTAACCCCCATTCCAGTGGCCCCCATCCCGGGGTCATGCAGAGGGTCCCTTTCCCCAGAAAGATGACACATGGTCCCTCAACTCCAGGGGTGATAGAGGCCCCACCACCCTGGAGGGTGACACAGGCGACCCCCCTCACTCCGGGGGTGGGGGTCACACGGGGGTCTCCCCATCCCAGAGGTCACCCAGGAGTTCCTCCACTCCGGAGGTGACCCATGGACCCCCCTGCCCCGGCGGTTAATAGCAGGATCCCCCATGACAGAAGTCACGCAAGGGCTCCTCCATCCCGGGGGAGAATGCAGGGGTCCCCCATCCCGAGGTCATGTAGGGGTTCACCCCCCCTTCCCCGGGGGTGTTGCAGCGTTTCCTCACTCGGGAGTGACATAGAGGTCCCACGCTTTCCGGGGCCACATGCCACACCCTACCCCGAAGGTCAGACAGGGAACGCTCACTCCAAGAGGGCCACAGGGGTCTCGCATCTTAGGGGGGGGCTCACACCAAGCAGGGGCTGACACAGGGGACCCCCCGCCCCGTGGGCAGCGCGGCCGGGGAAGGGGCGGGGGCAGCTCCGCTGGCCACGCCCACAAACCAAACGTCACTCACCCCGCCCCCGCCCCCTCTCGGTGCCAAGGGCGCCCTCTAGCGGCCCGGAGGACCCTTCGCAAAGTCCCACCACAAAGTGGAGCCCCCGTCCGCCTTCCACCCTTGGTTTATTGGGGAGAAGCGGGGAGACCCTTCACGACCCCTCCTTGGTCTGCTGTCGGATGAGCTCAGCGTAGACACCTCCCCGTCGCACCAGCTCCTCGTGAGTCCCTGCCTGTGGAGACAGCAGGGACAGCTGGATGGTGGCACCTGCAGGTGCCCACGCTCCGCCGCGTCCCCGCCCTGCCCCGCGCCTCACCTCAGCCACGCGGCCGTGGGCCAGCACGGCGATGAGGTGCGCGCCGCGGATGGTGCTGAGGCGGTGGGCGATGAGCAGCACGGTGCGGCCACTAGCCGCACGGTCCAGGGCCTCCTGCACCGCCCGCTCCGCCTGCGCATCCAGGGCGCTCGTGGCCTCGTCCAGGATGAGCACGGCCGGGTCCTTGAGCAGCGCGCGGGCAATGGCGATGCGCTGCTTCTGGCCCCCAGACAGCGCCGTGCCACGCTCACCTGCAGGACACCGTGGGGACACCGCGGTGCAGGGGGACACCGTGGGGATGGTGGTGCTGCATCATCCCAGGGGACCACCCAACCCACAGCCAAGAACCCCCCAGAATGTCAGGGCCACATCAGCCTGGGGAGACCCCCCCAACCCAGAGCCAGGGACTCCCTCATCCAAACCCTGTCCCTCCTGCTCAGAGCCCAGTGCGGCCACAGCTCCCTCTGGCACAGCTGAACACCTGCAGTGACCAGCAGCCGGTGTCCCTGCAGGACCAGGATCACCTCAGCTGGTGTCCCACACTTGCCTGACTCCCTCCTGCCCCAGCCATACCCACGATGGTGTTGTAGCCCTCAGGGAAGCTGCGGATGAAGCTGTCAGCGTTGGCAAGCCGGGCGGCCTCGTACACCTCTGCATCAGAGGCTCCCGGCTTCCCGAAGCGGATGTTCTCCATGATGGTTGTGCCAAACAGCACTGGCTCCTGCAGCAAGACCCCAGCCTTGGCGCTGAGCCCTAGCCAGGACCACCTTCCTCCCCTTTCCCAAGGACAGCCAGGTGGTCCTGGCCAGCACCACTGCTGTCCCCACCTGGCTGATGAAGCCGATGACCTGCCCCCGCAGCCAGGAGGGGTCCAGGCTGGCAATGTCGTGCCCATCCAGGGTGATGGTTCCTGCCGTGGGCTCGTAGAACCGCTCCAGAAGCGCCGCCACCGTCGACTTCCCTGGGGAAGGGACACCTGAGCCCTGCCTGCTCCTGACCCCTGGCTCCAGCAGCACTGGGAGGTTCCCAGTCTCTGGCATCCACTGGGCACACTGAGCACAGGACTGGGGCACAGGACGATGCTCCCAGGAGAGGATGGAGGGTATTGGTACCTCCTCCAGAGGGCCCCACGATGGCCACGGTCTGGCAGGGGGGCAGGGTGAGGCTGAAGTCCTGCAGGACAGGGTAGCCAGGCCGGGTGGGATAACTGCAGGGAGAAGAGCAGGGGCTGCAAGGGGCTGCAGGGACATGGTGCCAGCCCCCCAGTCCATGGGGTGGCTCAGGGAGTCATGAGGGGCTGGGCAGGTGGGACTCACCTGAAGGAGACGTGGTGGAAGCAGATGTGTCCGAGTAGGGAGTGGGCAGGGATGGAGACCCCGCCCTGCAGTGGTACGGGCGGCTCCAGCCTCAGGAGCTCGAAGACACGGGCTCCAGCACTCAGACCCCGCACCACCTGTGGGGGAACAGCAGGAGCACCTCATGGACCCCCAGGCCTCCAGACCCCACCTCACTGATGCTCAGACCATGCATCTCCCGCAGGGAGAGTGGTGAAAGCACCCCCAGAGCCCCAAACCTGAACCCCCAGCCTCAGGGGGTGCCAGGACCCCCCCCCCCCACCTACCTGGCCCATCAGGATGGAGATGTTGGCCAAGGACCTGGGAGGCACAAGGGCAGAGGTTGAGCTCAGGGCTGTGCCCAGGCAGGCTGCAGGGTACAGGGGGTGCCAGGGGTACTGGGGGTACCATTGGGCCCTGCCCTGACCTTTGCACTGTCTGCGAGGCCACCAGGAAGGACATGAGGTCACCAGGTGAGAGCTCGTCTCCAGCCATCAGGGAGCCACCGACAAAGATGGTTCCCAGGATGATGCCTGTGGGGTGGGGCCAGAGCTGGAATTTGAAGGGGACCTGCAGAAGGGGCATTTGGAGGAGGTCCTGCCTGAGGGAGTCCCAGCCCACAGCCACTGAGGTTCCACTCCATGGCCCCCGCTCACCATTGAGTGCCAGGTTGGAGAGACCCTGAAAGGCGGCGATGCCAAGTCCCAGCCGCTCGCTCAGATGTCCGGCACGGTCCACCTCGACAGAGAACAGCCTGGGGCAGGGATGGGTTGGAGTCCCCACCTGCCCACCCTCGCCACTCCCAAGCCCCTCCCGCCCTGTACCCTGCTTGCTGCTCCTCCATGGCAAAGGCGCGCACAGTCCGCACGTTGCCCAGGGCCTCGTCAGCCACCACAGTGGCCTTGGCCACCTGCAGGGATAGAGGGGACAGTGGGGACACCCCAAGCTGTGGCCTCGGGAGTGGTAGAACTGGGGGGCTTAGGTGAGGGTTACCTGCTCCTGTGCCTGGCGAGAGAGGCTGCGGAGGAAGGCGCCGATGAAGGCCCCGGCGCCCACCAGCACCGGCAGGGCCACGAGCAGGAGCGCCGTGAGCTTGGGCGAGAGCAGGTACAGCGACACAAAGCAGCCAGCGGTCTGGGTGCTGCTGCGCAGGCCCTGGGGTGGGGCGCTCAGTGGGTGGGGGGCTGTGGGCATGGGCGACCACCGGGCTTGCCCAGAAGTACCTGGGCTCACCTGGCAGGTGGCTGGGCTCACCTGGGAGATGGCCAGCTTGAAGGAAGACTTGAACTCCTGAATGTCAGCCGTCAGCCGTGTCACCAGCTGGCCCGTGCGTGTGGCATCAAAGAAAGCCACCTCCTGCCTGCCGAGGGAGTGGTGGGTGGGGGGTTCCTGCACCTCCACCTCTCCCATCCCCCGTCCCTGCCGGGGCTACCTGAGCAGGGCACTGAAGAGCGCCTTGCGCATGTTGCCGGCCACCTGCTCGCCGACGCGGGCCAGCAGCGCGATGTACCCAAAGGTCAGCAGGCCCTGTGGGATGGCGGGGTCAGAAGGGCTGGGAAGGACCCCCCACCCACCCTTACTGGGGGTTGGCACTCACTTGCAGGCAGTAGACAGCGAGGAGGCGCAGGGCCGGGCGCCGCACCTCGCGCAGGTACGTGGGGACATGGCCGCGGGCGCATCGGGCCACCACGTTCACCAGCTGCCCCAGCAGCACCGGGATGCGCACGTTGAGCAGGGCCGCACCCAGCGCCAGCTGCGGGGACAGACAGGGAGAGGCAGGGACAGGGGTGTCACAGCACTGAGACAGCAGGACATCAGAAGGGTGTCACGCCATTGCACCAGGACACCAGCTGGCCTGGCACAGCAGTGGCACAGTGGATGTCATGCCATGGCATCAGGACAATGGCTATCTCATGCCAGCACCGGGACAGTGGGTGTCACACCACGGCACCAGCAGTGTGACGCAATGCCAGCAGGACAGTGGCTGCCACACCATGACATGGGGACAGGGGATCATGCCCCTACACAGAGACTGTAGCCATCAGGCTGTGGCACTAGGACAGTGGCAGCCAGTGACAGGCACTGGGATGGCAGGTGTCATACAATGGCAATGGGACAGTGGCCATCGTGCTGTGGCACCGGGACAGCGTGTCATTCCACAGCACAGGTGTGACACAGGGACAGTGGGGATAAGGGGGACCATGGCCACCCACTCGCCCCTGCTCACCACGACGGCAGCTGAGAGTGCCAGGAGCTGTGGGCGCAGGAAGGTCCAGAAGAGTGGCCAATCAAAGGGGGGCTCTGGGGGAGACTCTGGAGGCTCGGGACCACCAGGGACACCATGGGGGACCGCAGGGACAGTGGCCTCCTGGCAGCGTGCAGCCGTGTGCAGCAGCCCCAGCACCACGCAGCCCGTGGCTGAGCCGGCCAGGAGCAGGCGGGGGGCTGGAGGTGCAGGGGGCAGCCGGCGGGGCCCGGCCAGCGCAAGGCGCCCCCCATACCTGAAACTGGGGAGAGGGGTGAGTGAAGGGTGTCCCAACGGGGGGAGCCCCAGGGAAGCCGGGGACCCCCAGCAGGGGCAGCACTCCCCCACCATCCGGTGCAAGGAGACCCCCACCCTGCTCCTGCTGCTTCCCGGGAGCCCCGAGCCCCCTGCAGCTCCCAGGGATTGCCCCGGGGACCTCAGAATCCCATCTCCCAACACCAAGAGTTGTGTTCCTTCCTCCAAGGGACCCAGGAGTCTAGGATCCCCCAGGGCCGCCTGGAACCCCAGAGTCCTGGCTCCCCCCACCAAGAGTTGGGGTGCCCCCACCACCCAGGGCACCCGTGACTCTGGGATCCTCCCGGGATACCTCGGGACTGCAGAGTCCGAGTTCCCCACACCGCACCACACCAAGAGTTGGGGTCGTCCTCTCAAGGTACCCCGGGCCTCCCCAGGACCTGCCCCCGTGTTCTCCTCGCCCTGACCCCCGCCACGCTGCTCCAGGACGCCCACGTACCCCTAAACTTCCCGGGAGCGCCGGCCCCCCCGTGGTCCCCCCGCAGGGATCCAGGTGTCTGGGAGCCCCCGCGAGTTCCCGGGACTTCCGACTCCCCCGCAGCCCGACTCGCACCCCCGGGACCCCCAGGACCCCCGAGCCTGGGCTCCTCCCAGCAAGAGTGGGGTTCCCGCGCTCCAAGGGACCCGAAAGTCCGGGATCCTCCAGGAATGCCCTGCACCCCCCCGGTACCTGCGCCCCAAAGCGGAGGGCGGCCGGAGCCGGGTCCAAGCGCCCGCCGCCCGCAGCAAGAGCACCGGCAGCGGCATGGCGGCACCGAGTGGGGGCGGCACCGGGGGCGGCACCGGGTGGCAGAGGGAGGGACCGGGGTGGGCCCGGGGCGGGGAGGGGCGGTCCCGGGCGGGCGGAGCCCCAACACCGCGGCCCGGGCCCTGCGCCTGCCCCGACCCGCACCGGCCCCTCTCCGGTGCCTCGGGCCCTTCCCCAGGCTCCGAGCCCTGATTCCTCCAACCCCCGCTCCCGGCACCCCCAGTCCTCCTCGGGGCCGCCTCGGGACCCCCGGACCTGACCCGGGACCCCGTGCCGGAGCTCAGACCGCACACCGGCACCCCCCGAGCCCCGCCGCTGCCCGGGGCTGCTGTCGGTGCGGCCATGGCCGGCGGCGGGACCCGGGACGAGCGCGGGGCCCCTTGAGCGTCCGGCACCGGCGGGGATAGCGGGGACCGAGCCAGCACCGAGAGGCCAGGTGAGCACGGACGGGGAAGCGGGTATCGGGGGTGGCGGAGACCCGCTGTCCCCGGTTCGGGGTCACCCCGCTCCTTCCCGGGGTCCTTCAAGTGCCCCGGGACCCCCCCAAACGGGCAGCACGGGGGCACTGGGGCAGGTGGGTCCCCTGCAGCCGTGGGGGTGCCCTGTCCGCATGTGTGATCCCGGGTCACTCCCGGGGGTCACTGACGAGCTCCGTCCGTGTTCTTACACGGCCATGTGTCACCACTGGATTCGTGTCACCATGGGGGTGTCACCCTGCCGTGTCCCCACGGGCAGGTCTCTGTGTCCCCGTGCGGAGTCGCGGGGGTCCCCGTGTGACACAGGTGACGCTGCGGAAACACACGTGTGTCCTGGCTGGGTCACCGGGGCCATTGCCGGAGGCCGCTCTGTCCCCTCGGGTGCCACATGCCCTGAGCTCTGTCCCTGCCCCCTGGGGGTGTCCCGGCTGCCCAGCTCCGGCCCAGGGATCCCCCCGACCCCCCCACTGTTTACACTCTCGGGCTATTTTCGGGCCCTGCGGGTATTTTTGGCTGCCCAATGCGGAGCTGTTTGGAGACGGGCCGGGCCGTGCTGGTGTCACCCACCGGGACACCCGATCCCGGGGGATGCCGCCGCTGTCCCCGAGGGGGTGTTGCACAAGTGGGGGTCGGGTCCCTCTTGCCGCATCAGCCCCGCGCCCGCAGTCCCGCGCCGTGAGTCAGCCCCGGACAGGTGGGGCCGGACGGGTCACCTGCGGCCACCAGCCTGGCCAGACACTGGCTGTGGCCACCGCGGGGAACGCAGGTGACGCGCGGCGCTGCGAGGCTGCGGTAAGGGGGCCGTGGGGAGGGAGACAGGGGGGTCCCGTCCTGCTCCACGGATGGGGGTCCCGACCTTCCCCAGGGAGTGATGGTTCCATACGAGGGTTTGGGGTCCCTTCCAAGAGTTTTGGGTCCCGTCCTCCCCTGCGGGGAGTTGTCCCCCTGCACCAAGGTCCAGGGTCCTGCCCTGCCCCAGGGAGTAGGGGGTCTGGCCCTTCTAGGGCCGGGGGTCCACAAGGCACCGAGTGGCCGCCGGGGCTCAGGACTGGTCCTGAGCTGGTCGCGCTCTGGGCTGCTGCCCCCCCGGCTCCGGGGTGCTGTGTCCGTTGGGAATGGGGTCTGTAGGGTGTCTGTGGGTACAGGAGTCCGTGGGGAGCGGGGTCTACGGGGGAGGAAGGGTGTGGGGGAGCTGTGGAAACAAGCGTCCGTGGGGAAGGGCGTCTCCCCACTCGGACTGGGGGGGCAGCACAGCATGGCCCGGGGAACAGCTGGCAGAAGTATTGGGGTCACTCGGGCCATGCAGGGGGTCACTCCCGGGAAGCCCCCCAGGGTGACGGCAAGCTCCGGCACTGGCCTGGCCGGTGGGACAGGACGGGCCGGTGGCACCTGTGGTGTCACCTGCCCGCGGCCGGGGCCAGCTCAGGCCACTCGAATTCGGGGCACGCGGGCGGTGCTGCGGCACCCCAGTGGCATTTCCGGTGCCCCACACCTGCCCCCCAACCCCTCCGCCCCACAGCTGCCCCGCGGCGGCGGCCCACCGCGGCGGCAGGTGCTCACTTTTCCCGGCAGGTGATGGCGGAGCAGGGAGAAGAGGACCGGGAGTACCGGGAGTACCGGCGGCTGGAGGATTGCGAGGAGGACTCGCCCCACGGCGAGGAGGAGGAGGAGCAGCTACTGCTGCACGTCACTGAAGGGCCGACAGGTACTGGGGTCCCAGCTGGTGGGGGATCCAGGGTTCCCATGGGCTGTTTGGGGGTCCTAGTGGGTGTTTCTGGGTCCTTTGTGCAGCGCGGGGGTCCCAGGTGATGGGGCGGTACCACATTCCCACCTGACCTCCCTGCATTTTCCCCACAGACTCGTGGCACCACATCAAGGACCTGGACAGTTTCTTCACCAAGATATCCTGGCACAGCCCCTGGCAGCACTGTGGGGGACATGGGGGAACATGGGGTGATTCTGGGGATGGGGGTGGACATGAGGGGGGGTCCATCAAAGTCTCCTTAACCCCCCACACATCTACCACTTCCACCAGAGGAATGGCTTTGCTTGCATCGTGCTCTCAGATGTCCTTGAGCTGGTGTAAGTCATGCCATGTTGTCACCACACGGTGCCACACGGCTGTGACACAGGGGTCTCACTGACCCCCCTGTGCCCCCAGGCAGTTCCTGTTTGTCGTCACCTTCAGCACATTCCTGCTGTGCTGTGTCGACTATGATGTCCTGTTTGCCACTCGCCCCCTCAACCACAGCCATGTCCCCGAGCACACCAAGGTGACCCTGCCGGACGCCGTGCTGCCCGCCCCGCAGTGCGCCCGCAGGTGGGCAGGGGGACACTGGGGGACACCGGGTGAGCTGTACAGGGGTCCTGGTGCTGTGGGTGACATGTTGGGTCCCAGTGGTGTGGATGTCCCCAAAGGGTCAGTGGTGGTGCGTGGCCACTGCTCCTGCAGGTGCCTGCATGGCCATGCAGAGGTCCCAGTGCCACTAGCATGGCTTTGTGGGGGTCAGGGTGCCACTGGTGTGGCCGCCTGGGGTCCTGGTGCTATGGGTGATATGTGTTCCCAGCAGGCTCTAAGACACCAGAGGGGGCTGGTGGCACTGGTGACACCTGTTTCTGCAGCCTCCATGGCAGTCTGTGAAGGGTTTGTTGGCACTGCTGATGCTTGTGTCCCCACAGGCTTCATGTCAGCAGGTGGCTTCTGGTTCTGCTGGCACTGGTGTGGCTGGGGAGGGTCCCAATGGCACTGGTGACGCCTGTGTCTTCTTAGCAGGCTCTGTGGTTGGCAGGTGGCCACAGGGGGGTTGGTGGCACTGGTGACACCCATGTCCCCACAGGCTCCGTGGCAGCGGGTGGCTGCTGTTCCTGCTGGTGCTGGCGGGCGCAGTCTGGCTGTGCCGCCTGGTCACGGCACTCCGGCGCCTCGTGGGCTACTGGGAGATCCGGAGCTTCTACATCCGCGCGCTCGGGATCTCCGCGGTGAGGGGCTGGGGAGGGCCAATGGGGGCTGGGGTCCAGGCTGTGCCGTAAGGGGCTGTGTGGTGCTGAGCCATGCCGAGTCACAGCAGTGCCATGCGGTGCTGAGCTGTGCCACGGGTTGCCCAGTGCCAATCACCACGCTGCTGTCGCAGGAGGAGCTGTGTAACCACAGCTGGCAGTCGGTGCAGGCGCGGCTGCTGGCACTGCAGCGGCGCCAGCCCCTGTGTGTGCCGCGCCGGGAGCTGACGGAGCTTGACATCCACCACCGCATCCTGCGCTTCCGCAACTACACCGTGGCCATGGTCAACAAGTCCCTGCTGCCCGTGCGCTTCCGCCTGCCGCTGCTCGGCCCCGTGGTCTTCCTCACGCGCGGCCTGCAGTTCAACCTGGAGCTGCTGCTGTTCCGCGGCCCAGCCGCGCTCTTCCAGAACACCTGGAGCCTGCGGCCGCAGGTGAAGCGGGCGGGCTCACGGCGGGCGCTGGCGCGGGGCCTGGCGCGGGCGGCCGTGCTGCTAGGGGTGGCCAACCTGGCACTGTGCCCCTGCGTGCTGGGCTGGCGCCTGCTGCTCGCCTTCTTCAGCTACGCCGAGGGGCTGAAGCGGGCTCCGGGCAGCCTGGGTGCGCGCCGCTGGTCGCTCTACGCCCGCCACTACCTGCGCCACTTCAATGAGCTGGGCCATGAGCTGCAGGCGCGGCTCAGCCGCGGCCACGCGCCAGCCACCAAGTACATGGACTCGTTCAGCAGCCCTCTGCTGGCCGTGCTGGCTCGCCATGTGGGCTTCTTCGCCGGCTCCATGCTGGCCGTGCTCATCGTGCTCACCGTGTACGACGAGGATGTGCTGACGGTGCAGCACATCCTGACAGCCATCACGCTGCTGGGGCTCGTGGTCACGGTGGCCAGGTGGGTGCTGGATTGGTGGTCATGGTGGCCAGGTGGATGGGCCAGACTCTGTGCCGTGCTGGGCCGAGTGGGCAGCTGGGGGCTAAGGTGGGACCCTGCCTGTGCCCCTGCAGGTCCTTCATCCCAGACGAGCACTCAGTGTGGTGCCCCGAGCAGCTGCTGCAGCGGGTCCTGGCACACGTTCATTACCTGCCCGAGCACTGGCAGGGCCGCGCCGGCCGCGCCGAGACTCGAGCGGAGATGGCACAGCTCTTCCAGTACAAGGCGGTGGGTGCAGCCCCCCCCCACTCCCCGAAACTCTCCTCACCAGGACCTCCCTCCCCTGCGACCATCCTCCCCACCCCCAGGCCCCACAGACTGGGAGCTCCTCATCCTGGGACTTCCCAACCCTGGAACTCCCCACGTCAAGATCCCCAGCCTGGACCCCTCAACCCTTGGAATCCCTGCTCCAAGAACCCCTTGCCCTGGGACTCCCTGCCCCAATCCTCTGCCCTGGGACCCCCCCCACCCCCAGGACCCCACAGACTGGGAGCTTCCTATCCCAGGATCCCCTACCCTGGGATCTGCCACACTGGGACCCCCCTGCCCCAAGACTCACTACTTTTGGGACACTCCCATCCCAGGATCCTCCTGCTTTGGAGTCCTCCAGCCTGGGACCCCTTCACCCCAGGGCAGCCCTGCCCAAGACTCCACTGCCCTGGCACCCCCAGCCTGGACATCCCACCCCAGGACTTCCCAATTTGGGACCTCTGCCCCGGGACACCTCCAGATCCCACTGCCCCCCTCTGCAGGTTTTCATCCTGGAGGAGCTGCTGAGCCCCCTCGTGACACCCCTAATTCTCATCTTCGCGTTTCCCCCCCGTGCCCTCGACATCGTGGACTTCTTCCGCAACTTCACGGTGGAGGTTGCGGGAGTGGGCGACATCTGCTCCTTCGCGCAGCTGGACGTGCGGCACCACGGCAACCCCCAGGTGGGGACTGAGGGGCCCGGGGGTGGCGGGCTGGGGCTGCGTGTCCCCTGTTGGGGTGTCCCATGTCCGCGTCCCCTTAGTGGCTTTCGGAGGGACACACGGAGGCCCCCCCGGAGCGCCAGGCGGAGCACGGGAAGACGGAGCTGTCGCTGATGCGCTTCGCCCTGAGCAATCCCCGCTGGCGGCCGCCGCCGCCCGCTCGCCGCTTCCTCGGCCACCTGCAGGCGCAGGTGACCCGCGACGCGGCCACCGCGCCCCCCCCCGCGGCACCTGCTGGCCGAGGGGCCGCTGGCCACGTCCCTCCTGTCCGAGGACTCGGCCCTGGCGGTGAGTGGGGGCGGTGGGAGAGGCTACGGGGTACTTTGGGTATCCCCCTGACGAATGTCCCCACAGCCCGAGGGGCTGGTGGCCAGTGTCTTGGCGGCCAGCGGGCTGGTGGCCCGAGACCCCCGCTTTGGGCAGCCCTGTAGCACGGCCAGCGCCACCGCCAGCCTTCTGGCGTCCCTGCGGAACCCCCTGGGGACCCCGCCCTGCGGAGCCCCTGACAGCCCTGGAGAGCACCAGTGCCCCGAGGACAGGTGGGGAGAAGGGACAGGGTTCGTGAGGAGGAGGGACGTGGTGGAGACATGGGCACCGGGGGATGCGGAGGGGGCGTGGGAGGGGGGACATGTCTGGGAGGGGTGTCAGGGCAGCAAGGGGTGTCACTGATGGGCGGCTGTCAGGGTGGGGAGGCGGTGTCACAGAGGGAAGGGGTGGTGGGGAGGGATGTGGTGGCAGGGAAGGGTTGTGGTGGCAGGGAAGAGGTGTCGTGACGGCTCAGGGCTGTCACAGCGAGGAGGGGGTGTTGTGGCGAGGATGTCACCTCGTGCCACCCCTTCCGTGCCCCAAGGCCGGCGCTGAGTGAGTCGCGGCTGCGCAGCCTGAGCCGCTCGGCGCTGCTGGCCGAGGTGGCCTCTGCCGAGATGAGCCTTCACGCCATCTACCTGCACCAGGTGTGTCACCTGCGGTTCCCGGGCTCCCCCTGCCCACAGCACCCGCAGGACACAGGCCCCTTGGGGTCCCCTGGTGTCCCCATGTCTAGCAGAGTGCCACTGTCTGGGTGCTCTGCCTCACCCCCTGGAAGTCCTGCCTGGCCCTGGTCCCTTGTCCCCCTTGTCCCGAGCCCCATTCCAGGGTGACCTACGCTCCCTGCTCCACCGGGTGACACCCACCCACGGCCAGATGGGGAGTTGGGGATGAGGCATCGCAGCTGGTATCACCCATGTTCCCCCTTCTGACACACCTTTGGGGGCTGGGGAGTGTCCTGGGCTGAGGTACTCCTGCCCTGCTGCCCCATGGGCATGCCCCATGAGTTCCAGTACGGGGGGGCTCTAGCAGCAATATGGGGGCTCTGACTGCCTCTGGGGGTGTTCTGAGCACTAATATGGGGTCTCTGCTATTCCTTGACCCCTCTCCCCCGCAGCTTCACCAGCAGCAGCAGCAGCAGCCGCAGGGCCCCGGCCCCCAGCCCGCGGGGGGTTGGGTGGCTGCAGGTGCACACAAACACCCCTTCGTGACCACAGGTGAGCATCGGCCGCGTTGGTGTGTCCCGGGGGCTGGGGGGACACTGCTGACATCCCCACCACCACCACCGCGGGGCTGAGCCTGGAGCCAGGGCAGGGGGGGTTGTGGAGGTCCTGACCCCCCGGTGCCCCCCAGGGTCGGCTGCCCGGGCCTCGCAGCTGCGGGAGATGCCGCTAGGTGGATGGGCCGAGGAGGAAGAGGAGGAGGAAGAGGAGACGATGACGTAGCCGGCCCTAGCTCCGGTGGGTGGGGACACGGAGGAGTGGGGACCCCAGGGATTGGGACATGGAAACCCCTGGGGGTGGGAGACGGGACCCCTCGGGGCTGGGGGACATGGCGACCCCAAGGCCCCCGAGGATACAGGGACTTGGGACACGGAGACGACCCCCGGGGCTGGGGTTCAGTGGGGTCTGGCTGCCATGTGTGCTGGGGTCCCCAGTTTCTGGGGTGCCCAGTTTTGGCATCCCCAATTGCCAGGGTCCCCACTCCGGGATCTCCACACTGAGGTCCCTGCTCTGGGGTCCCTGCTGACACCCCGTTCCCTCCGCAGGGTGCTGATTGTGCCGAGACCCCCCTGGAGGTGCCGGGGGAGCCGCCAGGGGCACAGTGGGAGGCTTGCCGTTCCCACTATGCTGCCAGGGGGGGCCTGTCCGTGGGAGCTCCCTGCTCGGGGCATCCCTGGTGCCCCCACTGCAGTGCAGGGCCAGGGGTGCTGCCAGGGGCCTCCCTAGGTGCTGTGTTTGGGGGGGGCACAGGGCTGGTGGCCCCTGCGGTGTCCCGAGCACCAGCCGAAATAAAGGTTTACAGAGGGGCTGTGCCCGCTGGCTGCGCCCGGGGGTGGGCTGGGGGTCCCGAGGGTTGATGCCGTGGATGAGGCCTGAGCAGTGTGGGGTGATGCTGGGGGCTGTGGGCAGGTGGCAGCGGTGGCACCAGCGTGGTGCCACTCAGCTGCAGCTACACAAGCGGGAGCCACAGGACCATGGCTGTGGCCCCCTCCCCACCATTTCCCACCCCTCAGAGCCACAGGACTGTGGCTGTGTCCTTTTGCCCCCCATTTCACACCCCTCGTATCTGGAGCATGGCCAGGTGACCCCAGCAGGGTCGCAAAGCCCATCCTGCCCTGTGCCACCTCCCAAGCCTCCAGTGCCACTGCAGGAGCCGAAGTGTTGGGCCAGGGGTATCAAAACTAAACCTTTACTGGGGAGTGGTGGGACAAGGGGCACAGCCACAGGGACCCCCGTGTCCCCCGTGTCCCCGCCCTCAGGGCGCTGGGCCAGGCGGGCGCCGCTCCTGCAGGGAGAAGGACTGGCTGCGGATGCGCAGGGCCACCTCCTGCGTGCGGAACGTCAGCCCGAAGATGTCCTCGTGGTAGCGGTTCTTGTCCTGCGGGACAGGTGTCAGGGCCGGGGCCGGTGTCCCCCGTGGTGTCCGCACACGTGTCCCCTCTGGTGTCCCCGTGTCCCAGCCCTTACCCTCAGCTCGCTGATGACGTCCCCCGCCTGCCCCAGTGTCATGTTGCCTTCCTGGGCCAGGATGTGCTGCACGGTCTGCAGCACCTCGGTGGCCATGGTGACGTCCCCGCACACGTACATGTGGCCCCCGTGCTGGCAGAGCACCTGGTGCACCTCGGCCGCCAGCTGCGCCCGCAGCACGTCCTGCACGTACGTCTGGGGACACAGAGGGACAATAGCGTCCTGCCCCCACCCACCTGTCCCCAGGTCCCCATCCCTGCCCTGACCCTTTGTGTGCTGTCCTTGCCCGTGTCCCCAAACCCTCACCTCCATCTCTGGCTTAATGTCCCCCTCTAATCCCTGGTCTCCTTCGTTTCCATCCTCACCTTGTCCTTGTCCTCACCATACCTCCCTCCCCAGCTCCATGCCCATCCCTGTCTGTCTCCATCCCATCCCAGTCTCAGTCCCCATCCCCATCCCACCCCTGTCCCCGTCACACCTTGGGGGTCCCGGGCTCACGGGAGAAGGCCGTGAGCACCTGGCTGAGTGCCCCCTGCTCCTGCGCCTCCTCCATCTCCTCTCGGTAAATGTGATCCAGGGCAGATGAGCGGCACCCGAACACCAGCACCATGGGGCCCAGGGGGCCACCTGCAGGGGGACAGTGTCCTCATGTCCCCACACCCCATGTCCCTACAGCCCCCCCTCCCCGTCCTGCATGCCCACCTGTCCCCACATCTCTGCATGCCCACCTGTCCCCACATCTCCCCATCCCCATGTCCCCACGTCCCCAACCCCTTGCTCATTGTCCCCATGTCTCTTGTCCTGCCTCCCAGTGCCACCAATATTCTCATGTCCCCGTGCCCATGCCCCCATATGCTCCACTCCCTTGCCTCCCTCCCATCCCCAACTCTCTGTTCCCGTCCCCAGATCCTCCCAACCACGTGTCCCCACGTCCCCATCCCCATGTCACTATTTCCCCGTCCCCCTGGCCCTGGCCCCTCATCGCCCCTGTCCCCAGCCCCTGTCCCCACCTCCGGCACTCAGCAGGTGCAGCCGGTGCTGCCAGAAGCTGCGGAAGGGCGCGACGCCGGTGCCGGGACCCACGAGGATGCAGGGGGTGTCGGGGGGGGGTGGGAGGCGGGAACGAGGGGGCCCTGCAGCAGTCGGGGGTCACTGGGGGGCCTTGAGCTGTCGGGAAATGGCGGGGAGGGGGGGCCAGGCAGGGGGTAGGTTGGGGGGATTTCGGGTAGGCGGGGGACGTGTAGGGGAGCAGCTGAGGAGGACAGACAGGGATGGCAGGCGGGGGATACCTGCGGGAGGACAGGTGATCCCTTACCCCCGGATGAAGGCTGGCACTGTGTCCCCGGGCTGCAGCCGCGCCAGCCACGTGGAGCAGACGCCGTAGTGGAGGGGACCCTGCCCGTCTGTGGGGACCAGAGGGAGCTGATGGGGCTGCGGCAGATGGCACCCCCAAAGGCAGTCCCTCACAGAGCCTCCCGTAGGGGCTGGAGACTCCTCTGTGTCCGGGCAGGGCTGGAGGATGGGGCAACCTGAAGATGCTCTGGGGACACTGAAGAAGTGTAGGAAGCCCTGGAGGTGCCAAATCGCGCCCGGCCCCACCCCTGTCCCCGCTCACTCTCGCTGTGGTAGGTGACGACGGCCACGGTGAGGTGGATCTCGCCCGGGTGGGCGCCGGGCGCGGAGCTGATGGAGTAGTAGCGGGGCTGGAGCAGCGGGAGCTGGGAGAGCAGCAGCGCGGCCGGCAGAGCCACGGACGGGAACTCGGCCAGCACCTCCGGCAGCGTCGGGCACCGGAACCACTTCCATTCCTCGTACAGCCGCGCGTCCTGCGGGCACAAGGCTAGGACAGCGGAGTCCCCACACTCGGCCCCCGGGGACCTCCGTGCCTGGCACCCAACCGATGGGACCAGCACCCACCTGGGATGAGGCAGCATCCCATTATCCAGACTGAGAGGTAACCGGCATCCCAGCACCGCAGTACTCCAGCCAGAAAGGTGGGGGTCAGCATCTCAGCACCCCGATACCCCAGCCCCCCGGCACCCTGGCGCAAGCTCCCCCCCTCTACCTACACCCCACCCACACCCCCACCCCCACCCGCTCACCTGCGCCAGGCGCTGGAGCCGCTCCCGCTCTGCAGGGTCCCGGGCCAGCGAGCCCAGGAGCTGCAGGAACTGGGGGGTCGGGGGAGCCGCCACGTCCAGGTAGAAGGTCAGAGCTTGGGTCAGGGTGCAGGGGGGCAGCCGGGGCTGCGGCACCCAGCGCGGCCCGGGGCTGGACCCACCTGGAGATGGGGGGATTGGGGCGCTCAATTCTGTCCTGTGCCCTTCCCAAGGCCCTCCCTCTTTTCCTTCTTCTTCCCATCCACACAAGTCCCAGCCCCTTCCTCTTCCCCAGCCCCTTCCCATTCTCTTCCCCAGCCTCTTCCCCTTTCTCTTCCCAAGTCTCAGCCCCTCCCCATCTTTCCCCTGTCCGTAGCGGCGGGACCCCCTCCTGTCCCCTTCCGGTACCGGAGAGTTCCCCCACAATCCCCCCGTGCCCCCCCC
>JACBWW010000092.1:977369-999350 GCA_020086605.1 Lanius collurio | reverse complement strand
CCCCCCAGCTCCAAGGGCTGGGGAGGGAGGGAACTCTGTCCCCAAGTCCCAAGGATCCCCTCCTGCTCTCCATTTTCTTGGTGCTGGAATGGGAAGGGCTGAGGGAGGGGACACTCCCCCGTGTCCCCCAGGTGAGTCCCCGGGGGACACTGGAATTCCAGAGAGAGGAGGGGCTGGGAGACCCCTGGGAGAAGGGGGAGGGGCACCAGGAAGGACAAGGGGACACACCGGTGGGGTCATGGTGTGGGGGATGTGCAGGCAGTGGTGAGAGGGGCAGTGCTGGGGGCAGAGGGGTTACAGGCACTGGGGGGAATTTGGGGCCTCTGGAATGTGCTGGATCCCCAAACTGCTGAGTCAGCATCTGGCTCCAGAGGGGGGAGGGGACACAACCCCCTGGGTGTGGCTCTGGGGAAACTGGGGACCCCCCCGGGTCCATCTGGGGACCCCACTTGGGGTGGGAGCTGAGCCCCTCAGGGGATGCAGATAAAGGGGAAGTCCTGGCTCAGCTTGGGGGATCCCAGACTGGAGGAGCTGGAATGCTCAGGAATGTTCCAAAACCACGGATGAGAGGATGAAAAGATTCACATTGTGGTAAAACTTCATTGTGGGGGCAGTTCTGGGGGACCCGTTGTGCAAACTGTAAACTGGGGGGGAGTGGCTCCGGCCCCTCGGGAACAGATCCCAACGCTCAGGACAACCCTCAAGATCAGACAGGGATGCTCAGGAGCAGATCTGTCCCTCTGGGAGATCTGTTCCCAAAATCCAAATCCAGATCTATCCCCCAAGTCCCCTCTGGAGCCCTGGGATCCAGAGGGAGCCCCTGGAGCTGTTAACGAGGCTGGGGCAGTGCAGCAACGCTGCTGGAGCCCCAAATCCTGCAGGAGGGGTCCGGGATCCCTCTGAGGGCAGCTCCACATTCCAGGATCTCCATGAGGACACAGGCTGGTGTTCTCAGGCCCCCCAGGGGCAGCTCCAGAGTCCCCCTGGGGCACGTCCATTATCCATGTCCCCTCCAAGGGCAGCTCCCTGGCCTGGGGTCCCTCCAGGGGCAGCTCCATGTCCCAGGATGCCCCTGGAATCAGCTCCACGTCCCCACGGGGGGCAGCCCCACGTTCCCCCCTGGATAACTCCATGTCCCAGGGTCCCCCCGAGGGCAGCCCCGAGTTCCATGCAGGAGCAGCTGCGAGCCCCGGGCTCCCTCAGGACGAGTCCCGGTCCAGGCTGCAGCCCAGGGCCTCGATGTCACTGCTGATGTGGGAGATCATCCGGTCCCACTCGTCCTCCTCCGAGGGCACCGACTGCTCGTCGGAGCTGCTGGCGGCCCCAGTGCCGTTGGAGGCGGAGGTGGCGCCCAGGGAGCGCCGGTAGCGGCCGAAGCTGTCCGTGATGATCCCGCGGCCGTCCTTCACCCCGATGGTCTCCAGGAAGTTCTCGAAGTGCTGGCTGTCCTTCTCCGGGATGAAGGGACGCAGGCCTGGAGCCGGGACACAGCACGGGCACGGCTTGGGGCGGCACGGAGAGCGCCCGGGACAGGTACCCCTGGGGATTCCCACCCGGCTGCCATTCCTGAGCCTTCCAGGAGGGCCCAGGAGTCTCTCTGGGAGGGATGGGGACCTCCAGGGCCCCTCACTTGTTCATACCTGAGACTTGCAGCCACTGCTCACTGAGGCCAAAATCTGGCTCAAGCAGGACTTTCTGAGCTCCAAACGATCCAATTCCTCACCTGGCATCTCGCTCGGCTTTGCTGAGCTTATCCCAATTATTTGTCCCATCAGGGACATCTGTCCTGTCCCCTTGGCATCCCCAAGGCCCAGCAGGCCCATGTGAGACACACTGCTCCTGTCCCTTAGGGATTTTAAATTCCCAGCTCCTTTTCCTTGGACATCATAGGCCAGGTGAGAGGCCCCAGGTGTGGTCAGACACTGCTGCTGTCCTGGGAAGATTTTGTATTCCTGACCTGTTTTCCTAGGCTATTAGAGGTCAGGTTGTTTAAAATATCCCTGGTCTGGAGGAGGTTTCCTGGCCTGGAGATTTCCAGGTCTGAATTAAAGTCTCTGGCTCTGGAGGAGGTTTCTAGGTTTGGGAGAGGCTCCCAGGTCTGCATTAGGTTGCCTGGTTCTGCAGGAGGTTCCCAGGTGCTTCACAGCCAGGTGGGAGCAGGGAACAGCTCCGAGGACAGACTGAAGCTGTGGGATGAGCTGGGCTGGATGGACCAGCTGCCCCCAGGAATGCAGCATCTCCACAGGAGAGATGGATTGGGATGTTCCTCCTCTCCTGGTGGCACCCCAAGGCCTCCCTGTCCCCTCAACCCTACCCCTCAGCTCCAGGTTCCTGGCTCCAGTGCCGTTCCAGCACTCACCCAGGAGCAGGAATTTCCTGCTGTCCCCGTAGAGCTGCTTGAGGTTGATGCAGAACTCATGGATGGAGGCCCCGTTGCGGTACTCGTGCAGCAGCATCGCGAACTGCTGGATCTCCTGCGAGGACAGCTTCGTGCGGAGCTGCGGGGACACAGCCCTCATGGCACCCTGCACTTGGGAAGGGGCGCTGGGAGGCTTGGGAATGGCGTTGGAAGGGCCAGGAACCCGATGGGGAAGCTGGGATGAGCTGTGGGGGTCGCTGGGACTGTGACTTGTGGAGTCTTGGGGCATGAGAGGACTTGGACACTGAGAAAGGGAAAAGCGGGGGATGCTCCTGAGGGAGGAGAGCCCAGACGCGGCCCCAGAGCTGCTCCAGGGCTGGAGCCAGGCTGGGAAAGCTGGAAATGTTCACCTGGAGAAGGGAAGGCTCCAAGGATAGCTCAGAGCCCCTGGCAGGGCCTGAAGGGGCTCCAGGAGAGCTGGAGAGGGACTGGGGACAAGGGCTGGAGGGACAGGACACAGGGAATGGCTTCCCACTAGAAAAGTGGTGATTTAGATGGGATATAGGGAAGAAATTCTTGTCTGGTAGGGTAGTGAGGAACTGGAATGGATTTCCCACAGAAGCTGTGGCTGCCCCTGGATCCCTGGAAGTGCCCAAGGCAAGGCTGGATGGGGTTTGGAGCAACTTGGGATTGGATCACCCTTCCCACCCAAACCATTCCATGATCCCATGCCACGAGCCCTCGATCAGGCCCACCAAGCCCAGCCTAGCTGGGAAGAAGGAGGATGAGCTGCTCCTCCAGCCCCATCCCTCACTCCAGGGCCCGATCCCAAATCCCACCGTCATCATGTAGTCCTGCAGCAGCTCGGTGGCCGTGGTGCTGAGCTCGCTCTCGCTGGCCGTGGTCACGTGTGGGGACGGGCGCGCCGAGAAGGACGACGGGGACGTGTCCCCAGCCTCCAGGGTGTCTGCAAAGGAACTGACACCGAGCACGGGTGAGTCCTCCGGAGCTCCTCCGGGTGGTGGGGAGGGGTGCCGGGATTTTTGGGTGGCTTGTGCAGGACCAGGAGTTGGGCTCTGATCCTTGGGGTCCATCCAAACCCAGGATATGCCATGATTCTGGAAGCCCCCAGCTCCTGAGGGCACCCCAGGACTCCCAGGGAACCAAATGCTGCTTTGATGACAGTGACAATGGAGCCCCGTGGGGGGAATTATCCCTCTGGCTGCTTCCTCACTGGAGATAGCACCGGAAAGAATCCCCAAGCACCGTACCTCGGGCTTAAATGTGCAATTTTCAACAATGTTCATAGTTCCTCCATGTTAAACATTCCTGAGCATCCCTCTGTGTTGGCTATTCCAAGAGTATCCCTCCATGCTAACCAATGTGTGTTAGGATTTCACCCCATAAACACTGCTGGTGTTTCCAGTGATCCAGGAGGGGAAAGTTTCCCAAATAACAAATTTTTGGAGAAAACCCCTCTCCCAGCTCCAGCTGGACCCCAGCCGGTGACCCCGCGCCCTGCTGACACAGGGACTGCTCGCTGTGGATGTGACTCTCCCTGGAATGCTGAGTGCAGAACAATCCAGGCCTGGACAGGATCCATGCCAACCCTGCTGAGGCCTGGCCGGGCTCAGCTGAGCTTCCCGATGTGCCCCGGGTTAATCCTGGCTCCAGGGGCCACAGATCACTCACAAAGTGCTGGCATCTGCCTCGAAGGGCTCCTTCACGTCCACTTTGGTGGAAGAGTCATCTGGAGGGAAAAAATTTGGGAGATGGAATGTGACAGGCACAAACTCAGTGACTTCCCAAGCCAGAAGAGACACGAAGGAATTCCTGACTTGGCCAGAAAGGGGAAGGCCAGGAATGAGTGACAGGAAGAGAGGAAACAGCCTCAGGTTGTGCCAGGGGCGGTTTAGGTTGGATCTCGGGAAGATTCCCTCACGGAAACAGTGGTGAGGCATTGGAACAGCATGCCCAGGGCAGGGGTGGAGTCCCCATCCCTGTGGATGTGGCACTTGGGCACTCGGTCAGTGGTGCATGGGCCGTGCCGGGGGCTGGGCGGGCTCGGGGGGGTCTCTGAGGCTGTTCCAACTTTGGTGGTTCCTGGCTGTGGCTGTGCCTGGCCCTGGGGAGGCGCTGGGTGTGGGGAGCAGCCCGGAGGGCAGCAGGGCTCACGCACCGCTGTGCAGGGACAGGTGCCGCGTCGGCGTCGAGGCGCCGTCGAAAATGGCGCGGTCCAGGAAGTCGATGGTGGACTCGGTGTAAACAATCTGGAAGACTTGGCTGAGCAGGGAGCACAACTCCTCGGCACCCACCTGGGAATGAGCAGGGAGCTGTGGCAGACCCCAGAGGGAGATCCCCCTCTCCCTTCAGCTCTGTGGGATGGATGCTGCTCCCCCATGAGGATGGGGGAACAACGAGCTCCATCACCTTCCCGGCATCCCAGCCCTCTTCCCTCTGCCAGAAGGAGCTGGGATGCTCCAGCATCAACCCAGGAGCCCCCCATATTCCATGCTGAGGCTCCTCCACGCAGCTCCCTGGGGTTTTGGCTCATCCCAGAGGGGTGCAGGTGCCCCAGGGAATGTCAGGGCTGGGAATGAGTGGAGTGAAACTCCACTCTCAGTGGAGATCAGAGAGGCCAGGACTGGAATCCCTGGATCCAGACACTGGATGAAACAAATTCCCAGGTCAGCACAGGGAAAACATCCTGATCAGCAAAACTCCATTGTGGGATTGTCCTCACAGATTCTGTGCTGCTGCAGAAGGCTCTGGGCAACAGGGACCAAGGGAAACAGCTCCTGGAGACCCTTGCGTGTCCCAGGGTTGGGACAGGGATCAGGATCCCCTCTCCAGGTGCTCCAGCAATGCCAACCACACCTGCCATCCCTATATCTGGGCCTGCATCCCACGAGGTGTGGAAGCAGGGAAGGATCCAGACATGCCACAGGACTTGGCTGCTGTGGGGTTTGTGGCTCCACCATCGCCATGATCCAAGAGCTGGAAACCTCCCAGTAATCCCAGTGATTCTGAGCCCATGCCGAGGCGTTCCCAGGGTTTCCATGGAGCGGTGGGAGCCATACCTTGTTCTCTGTGGCCAGGACCACCAGGCAGCAGGACTCCAGGGGCCCCCCAGCACTCTCTGACAGTGACCCCGACGTCAGCGCCTTGGAGCCCTCGGCACACAGGCTCTGGCTCGGCGAGATCCCAGGATCCTGAGCTGAGGGGAGAGGAGAGGTGAGGGAAACACAGGGAAGGGAGGGGATGGGAAGGGGTCCTGTAGCTGAAGAAGAGCCCTGAAGCAGGAGAATGGGATGAAAAGCCTCCAGTTTGGAGCTGGTTTTGACAGTTGTCTGGCTGTTTCCACAGCACAGAATTCCATCACCAGAATTCCAGCCCTTGAGGCATTCATTCCTTTATTCCACAGCCTGTCCATGGGGTTTGTTATCAGATAAATCCCTGTCTCAGCCCTCCCCAGCTCCCCGTTACAAAACCAGGCAGGTGTGACATGCACAGAGCTGCTCGCAACACGGAATGAGGCGTCATGGAATCCTCATGGAATGCTTTGGGTTGGAGAGACCTTGAAGACCACCAAGCCCCACCCTCTGCTATGGGCAGGGATATCTCCCACTGTCCCAGGTGGCCCCCAGGGGGACAATCCCAACTCCATGGCCACAGCTCACCTGTCTTGAGCACGACCAGGTGTGTGGAGTCATCCCGGATGTAGGACACGGAGGCGATGTCATGGATGGGCACCCTGAGGATCAGGTCCTCCCCGTCCCTCCACACCAGTTTGATGTTGTAGGCAGAGAGGCTGATGACAGCATCGTGCTCCGGGGTCAGCTGCCCCGGGAGCTGATGGGCTCTCTGGAACACAGGGAGTCACATGGATTTAGCCATGGAATGGTTTGGGTTGGAAGGAGCTTAAGGATTATCCAGGTCCCTACCACAGGCAGGGATACCTTCCACTATCCCAAGGTGCTCCCCATCCAACCTGGCCTGGAATCCTTCAGTGGATGGGGCAGCCACAGCTTCTCTGGGGAATCCATTTCAGTCCCTCACTGCCCTCCCCGGGGTGTTTCCCCTTTGGGAACAACTTTCCCTCCCACCATGGAACAGCAGGATGGAGGCCCCAGCCCTGAGGAAGCTCAGTGAGCTGGGATTTCTGCCTGCTGGGAGTCCCGGAGCAGCCGAGCACTCACCTTGGCATTGTCGATCAAGTGCAGGATCTCGGTGCGGCTGGAGGGGTTCAGGTACCCTGGGATGGAGGTGAGCTGCCCTAAATACTGGGAGAAAAGAGCCAAACCATTGTCACAGCATGGACATGATCCTGGATGTGGCAGAATGAGTCATGGAGATGCTCCAAGATGCACCTGGAGATGGCTGAGAGGTGGGAATGAGGGTGGAAAAAAGAAGCTCCACAGAAACCTTCCAGGACCTAAAGGAGCTTCAGGAGAGCTGGGGAGGGACTTTGGACAAGGGGAATGATTTCTCAGTGCCAGCTGGGGTATTAGGAAGAAATTCCCAATGATCAGGGCCCTTGTGGATACCTTGACCTCCTTCTCGATGTAGTCGTGGAGCAGCAGGTCGGGCTCCACGCGGTCGGGCAGTGCCACCACCACCGTGTGCAGCGGCCGCCGCTCCGTCACCTTCTCCTGCGCCTTCTTATCCCGGCCCTTCTCCCCCTTCAGGAACACTCGCTTGAACGGAGACACAATTCCAGGCTGGGGAGAGGAACAGGAACACCGGGAATGGGGTGAGAAGGGGGGTTTGGCACTGGAACTGGGGGGGGCCAGCAGCCTCTCCTGCCCAGTGACCCTCAAGCCCATCCTGCTGGCTTTGCCCCATGGATGCACAAGGTTTGGAGCTGTAAATCCTTGGCTTTCCACAGAAAACCCTTTTCCTGGGACACAACACAAGAGCTGAATGTTCCCACTACCAAAATACGGTGGTTTTCCCCCAAAGTCACCGTGTTCAGCCTTCCAGGTAAGAGAAATACAACTCTTCTATACAACAATATATTCCAGGTGAAGAGTGGGTCCAGAGGGACCCTCCATGGTTTTGTACCTCCCTGAGGATCTCCTGCAGGCAGGAATATTCCAAGGAGACCTGAAATAATCAGAAAATGACCCAGAAAGTGGATTTCCCTGGGAAAAATGGGAAATTCCAAACCCTGAAGTGCCGTGTTTGGAAAACCACTGGAGCCAACACACAGTGCCAACTGTCCCTCGGCATCAGCATGGGAATGCCATGCGGATCTCGCCAAGCTCCATGCCAGATAAATGGCTGGGAACATCACCAAACTGCTCCAGGTTTACCAGGTGAAGTGGATGTTTGGAGCAGACAGATCCATGGCTGGATCTAGGAACTCCTTGGACATGTGGCTCTAATGTCCCATTCCCTGGTGGCCTCTGCTTCCCACCCCTTAGGACAACCACATCCTGGCTTTTCTGATCCTCATGGGCTAGAGAGAAGAATATGGGATCCAAAGGGGCAGAGAACATGCTTCCAGTGGTGAATTAACTAAATATAAACCAAGGAAAACTCCTGGAACAGTGGGAATTACCAGCTCTCAAGGACATCGAGGACAGCCCAGCCTGTAAAATCCTCCCTTGGATCAGGGAGATGAAAATAAAGGGATCTTACAGGACAGAGAGGAGAGGAAGCAGCTCCACAGCCCTGCCTCAGGAGCAGCAGCATGGATTTTTGGGAAGGATCCCTACATAGAGCATCCAGGAGGACTCTATGATCCTCAATCAGGATATTCCATAATCCTGCCGAGGGTCTGGGACTCTGGAGATAAGGAAATCCCGGACACAACAGGTCTGTTTATCAAGAACAGAGGTGTGGGGACTCTCCAACTTGGGGATGTCCCACCCAGAATCTTGCCTGCCAGTGCCTAAGGATCCAGCTCCATAGGAATCCTTCAGGAATCCCAAGCAGAGCAATGCAGGAACGTGCCACTGAGATTGAGGTCGTACCCAGACACTTCCCCCTCCACCAGGTAGGATCCAGATCCACCCCGGTCCAGGGAAAACCCCCTTTTCCCTCAAGGATGCAGCTGCATCCATAGGGCTGAGATGATCCCCTGGCTGTCCTGGGGGGAACTGGGGGCTCCAAACCCGAGGTGGAGGCACCTCCGGCTGTGACGCAGCCTGGAACAGCTTCTGCTTTTTGGGGCACCCCAAACCCCAGCACCCACCTCGTCCTCCATGGAATTCCCACCAGGAGAGCAGGACCAAGCTGTGCCGGGGGGCCGCAGGGGGAGCGGGGAATGCTCTCCTTGTTCTGGGGGTGCCGGAATGGAGGCGCTTGGGGCCGGAAGTGCCATGGCCACAGTTTCCTCTGTCCCACGTGACAGATCGAGCTGGGGAGGGAACCAGGGCCGGGGCACAAGCCCATTCCCTGCTCCCATCCCGCCTCCTGCAGCCCTAAATCCCTGCAAACACCCCAAACCCTTCATCCTTTGCCATTACCACACCCAGCAGGGATACCCCCCGTCCCACGGCACGTTGAGCCCTGGTTTCTCTTCCAAGCTCAGAGTTGTTTGGTTCCAACACCCGGCTGGATCCCAGGTGCTGCTCCCAGAGGCTTTTCCAATCTTAATGATCCCATGGTCCACTGAGTCCATGGGATGTAAAGCTTCTTCCTGCCCAGAGAATCCATGGCTGCCCCTGGATCCCTGGAAGTGTCCCAGGCCAGGCTGGACGGGGCTTGGAGCAGCCTGGGACAGTGGCAGTTCCTCCACCATCCCAGTTCCCGATGTCCCAGCAAACACATCTGCACTGCCCCTGCATCCCACTGCACAGACATTCCAAAATCCACTTTATTCAGCCCCACGAAGAGCAGAGGGGCTCCAGCCCTGGAGCAGCTCTGGGGCCTCCTCTGGACTCTCTCCAGCAGCTCCAGGTGCTGGTGCTGTTGGCCCTGGGGCTGGGACAGCTCTGCAGGTGGGGTCTCACCTGAGTGGGGCCATGGGGCAGAACCCCCCATTTCCTGCTGCCCACGCTGGGGCTCAGCCCAGGCATGGGGCTGGATATGCAGGATAACAAAGGCATTTCAAGAAGAATTTCCCCCAAAGATACAACTTCGAGCTCAGCAACTCCATGTTTTAGGAGGGAAATGCTGAAGCAGCTGCTGGAAGAGGCAAAAAGCACCAACCTCAGTTATCCAGGGCATCCCTGAGCTGGAAAAGCTGGAAATTCCATGCTAACAGCTGATTACACAGAGAATTCCCTCAGGGAAACCGTGCAAGCTTTGGATCACTGGCAGCCATCACATGGATTCCAGAGTCAGACCAGCAGGGAAATCATTCCCAGAAAACCCACCTCCACCCACGCTTCTTCCTGGGAATAAGCACACTGGGAGCATCCATCCTCACCTGAGGTGTAACACCAACTGCTCCCAGCCCTGGGCAGGTTCCCACAGCCCAGGTGGAATTCCAGATGGATCTATCCTGCCTCACAAGACTTGTGGATAATGGTTTTTTATCCCAGGACAGCTCCACAATCCCACTGCAATTACCACAAGTGGGATCCAGGGAACGTGAGCTCCTGGAAGGAATTCCAGGGCTCCAGTTTAAGCCAGTTCAGACTTTACCCAAAGGCAGGCTGGGATTCTCCTCCTTGTCCCAGCCAAACCTGCCCTGCAATCCCTTTGGATCAGCACTGAGAGAACTCAATTCCTTCATTTTGGCTCAGAATGCTGCTGGAATGATCCGGAGTGGGAAGAGCGGGAAGAAGAGTTTTTCCTGCAGCTGGAACAGGTGAGGAAGACAAAGATGGATCTTCCCATCTCTGTAGCCAAAATTATCCAGGTTTAATGGTGATCCACATCCAGCAGCTCCATAAGGCCATGGATCAGCCCAGGAGCTGCCACAGCCACACCACTCCCAGGTCCCCAGCTCAGCCCTGCTCCAGAGGGACTCGGGGAGCTCCGGATCCATCGGGATCAGGACAGGGTGGAGGGAGGCCCCAGTATGGGAGGGACTGGAGCACGTGGGCTCAGCCCTGGGAAAGGGCCACGAGGAGGGATTAGGGGCAGAGGGAAGACAAGTGGCATCACCCAGGTGGGATAAGAGGGCTGGGGGTCCAGCCCAATGTGTGCTCAGGAAGGGGAGGAGGGAATGATCCAGACTCTTCCCAGTGCTAGGGATGCCCCAGGGAACAGGTGAGACACACCTGAGCTCAGCCTAAGAACCCCTTGAGCTGTGGAAGCTGATTCCTTCCCAAAAGCAGGATCATCCTGTCTCCAGGTGGAAAATTCCTCCCCCAGCAGTGCTGCTGCTCTTGCAGCATCTCCCGGGGCGCCCTGATGGCATCACAGGGCTTTCAGTCCCAAATCTGACTGTCTGGGAAGCCTGAATGGCAATTCCCCAAAAATCCCACTCCATTTTACTCATTTTGGGAACATTTTGCTCAGCTCCAGGCAGAGCTTCAGCAGAAACCTGCTGCCACCTCCTGGGATCCCTGTGAGGCCAGGGACTCCCAAAATATCCAATTTCTCCCCAAAACTATGGGATCGTATCCATCCTCCTGCTCCAGGCGTGCGGAGCAGCTCTGGCTGAGCCTCTCCCAGAGGATGCAGAAATGGGCTGAAATGAGGGAAATCAGGGCAACACAGGCATGGTTGGAGCTGTCGAGCCCCGGAGGCAAACTAAAGGCATAAATTAATAGATGTATAAGTTAAATTAATTTGCATCAATAATAATTTAAATAAATTAGCACAGTCATAAATTAATCGCTCCATAATTAATAACCCCATCAATTAATAACCTTCTCCACCCCCACATTCCCAGAGGCCGGTTTGTGGGTGGGGGGTTTTGGCAGAGCCCCGGGACGGGGATGCGGGCGGATTCTGCCGGGAAGTGGAACTCGAGCAGCTCCCGGGAAGGGGCTCCGGAAAAGCCCCGGGAGGGGCATCGGGCAGTACCGGGAGGGCTCCCGGCCGGGGGAGGGGGCGACCCCCCGCCGGGCTGAGCGACCCTCGGGGGGGCACAGCGCGACCCCCGGCTGTCCCTCTGCCCCCGGACCTTCGCTCTCACCTTCTTGCCCTTCTTGCCCTCCTCCTCCATGGCTCCGGCGGCGGCCCGGGCCCCCCCCGGGGCATCCCGGCCCGGGTCAGGGGCGGGGCCTCAGCGCGCGGCAGCGGCCATGGCCCGCCCGGTTCCCGCTCCAGCCCCGCTTCCCGGCCCCGCTCCCGCTCCCGGCGCCGCCTCAGCGCCCGCGGCTCGGCCCCGCCGCCATCTTGGGCGGCGCCTTCCCGTGACGTCATCGTCCCGCCGCCGCGGGGACACGAGCGCGGCGCGCCGGCGCCAAACCGTCAGCACCGCAAGCCACGCCCACAGCTAAAGCCACGCCCTTCGTTGGCATAAGATTGGACGCCACGCCCACACAGTGAGACCTCGCCCTGTGACCCCGCCTCCACCGTGATGTCATTTTGAGATTGCATCCCGCCCTCGGGCCACGCCCCTCCCCCTGGCCCCGCCCACCCCCTGCCCTACGTGCGCTGGTCCCTGCACGGCCGCGCGCCGCGGTGGCGTCATCAGCAGGCGCGCGCCTTGTCAGCCATGGCGCCCACGGGAGCAGGTGAGGGCGGCGTGGTGGCCCGCGTGCATCCGCCGCCATCCGCCGCCATCCGCGCGCGGGGCCGCCACCGGGGGCCGCAGGACCACCGATGGCTCCGTGGGCCGCACCCATGGCTCCCGGCGCTGCGCGGGTGCGGCGCTTCCCGCCCATCGGGCCCCGCCGCGATCGTGAGGGGCCGCGAGGCGCGGTGCATTCTGGGAAGGGCTCCGGGGGTCTCCTGGGGTATCCCGGGGGTCGAGGCTCCCCCGGGAGCCCTTTCCTGCCGCAGGCTCCAGCATGGGGGGGCCTGGCGTGGCCCCTGCCATTCCTGTAGCGCTGCCAGAGCATCCCGGGGTCGTTTGAGGCCTCTCCCGGCGCTTCCCGGGGGCGGTCATAGAATCCCCGGACATGCCCGGGCTGCGGAGGGAGCTGGGTGGGATATGGGGCTGGGGCAGCCCGAAACACCCGGGCAGGGGCTCGAGGCTGCGCCCGGCTCAGTGGGGCGGGTGACATTCCTGCCCTTTCCCGTTCCAGGGTTCTGCTCCGAGAATCCAGAGAGATTCAGGAAGCCACCATGAAAAAGGAAGTGGATTCAAGGCACCTGTCACCATAATTAGCCTAATTTTGGTTAATTAAGGCTACCAAGGCCTCAGTCACTCGTCTCCCCGGTCTGAAATCCCACAGGAATGCCGTGACCTGGGACATGGAGCTCTATCATGGCAGGACTTGCTCATCAACACCCCCTGCCCAGGTAAGGGTCAGTGCTCCTTGGCTGCCTAGTGGGAGTCTCCAGGGCTGGAATGCCATGGGAATGCTGGGGAGTTTGGCTCCTGGGAGCCCAGGTGGGTCCTGGTGTCCGTGGGCTGTGAGGCCATGTTCCTGGGCATTCCTGGGGTGACACCAACCTGGCACTGCTTCCCAGGGCTTCTGGAGAGCCCGGGATCCGCCGCTGTGTCCGGATGCCCACGGCTCTTCCCGCTGCAGGCTCCAGCATAGGGGGGCCTGCCGTGGCTCCCACCATTCCTGCTGCACTGCCAGAGCATCCCGGGGCCGTTTGAGGCCTCTCCCGGCACTTCCCGGGGGCGGTTATGGAAACCCCGCACATCCCCGGGCCCAAGGGAAATTTGGGGAAAATTGAGGGGAGGGGGGCCAGGGGCAGCAGGATCAGTGACATTCCTGCCTTTCCCAATTCCAGGCTCTCTCCATGGTGATCCAGGAAGCCACCAGGAAGGAGAAAGTGGGTGTAACAGTCTTGTCACTGCAATTAACCCAGTTCTGGTTAATTAATGCTGCCAAACCCAGCACAAGGTGCCTGCTGGGTGTCACTTGCCAAGGCCTCAGCAGCCCGTCCCGCCCTTCCTGGGCCACTGCTTTTATCCCCTGGAGATTTATCCAGTGGCCGTGGATGGAAGGAGAAGCTGGAGCAGTGTGGCAAATTCCCTGTGGAAGAATGAGGATTCAGCGACACCAAAATCAGGGAATTAAACACGGACCCATAGTTTTTCCATGTTTGGATTCCAAAGTTTTTTTTCTTTCCATTTTAGGTAAAAAGGGATTAAAATGGGGATTCAGTGGGAGGGGAAGGAGGTGTTCCAGGTGCTGGAGCAGGGACCCACCCTGTGTCCCCAGTGTCACCGGGACTTGCTGTCCCCATGTCTGAGCTTCAGATGTCCCCTGTGGCCCCATTTCCCTGAACCATCATGTCCCCAATACTCAGTGTCCCAGTGTCCGTGGGTCCTGGTGTTCCATGTCCCAGATCCTGATGGCTCCAATGCTTCTGTGCCCTGTTGTCCCCGAGCTCCAGTGCCCAGGATAACCAGGGTCCCCATGTCCCTGTGTGCCCGTGTCCCCTGTCCCTGGTGTCCCTGAGGCTGGTGAGCCAGGACGGGCTGGCCGGGAGGCGGGCACAATTCCCAACTGGAAGAAGATGCCTCTGCTGTGCTCCTGCTGGGACTAAGGGAGCTGCTGAGGAGCTGCTCCTCTACCAAAACACATCAAATAGTGCCGTTAGTGGCGTAAATAATTAAATTAATGCATCAGTTAATTAGTGGAGCAGATAATTACACTGATGGGTTAAATACATTAGTGGAGTATTGTAGGGTAAAAGCCCTGTTACTGTGATTGATCCCCATTGTTGGAACAGCCCTGGGGGGAGAACGAGGCATCCCTGGGACCACCGAGGCGTCTGGAGCCCGAAATACACAACACGACATTGGGGGGGACCGCGTGCAGTGAGGGAAAGGGTAATTAACGGGGTAATTAATTACCGGCACTCCGTTAGGGGAGGCCTTGAAAGGGCTGGGGAGGGCCCGGGCATGGCTGGTTGCCATAGCAACCGCCCCGCTTCCGGGGGCGGGGCTTTGCTGTGACGCGGTCTGTATCCTCCAATCAGCGAGCGAGGCGTCCCCATGGTAACAGCGCTTGTCCCGCCCCTGTGGGGGCGTGGCCTCGCCATCACCGCCTGTTACGGGCGGGACGTCGCCATGGGAACGGAGCCGGAAGTGTCGCGCGGACTCGTTGTCCCGTGAGCACCCGCGCGCGGTTCCGGCGGGCCGGGCCGTGCAGGGATCGGGATCGGGCCGGGATCGGGGCCGGGCCGGGATGGAGGCTGTGCCCCGCATGCCCATGATCTGGCTCGACCTCAAGGAGGCCGGGGAGTTCGCCTTCAACGCCGCCGTCAAGAAGGTGGGGCCAGGGAAGGGCCGGCGGGGCCTGCGGGGGGCCGGGAGGGGCGGGCCGGGGGGGTTGGGGTCTGTGAGGGGCGGGAAGGGAGGGAGAGGGAGAGGTCTGGGCGCCTTTGAGGTGCCCAGAGGAGGGGAAAAAGGCGATCGGGACGCCTGGGGCTTCCCTGCAGCCGTCGGGAGTTGGAGCTGGGACGGCTTTGGATGAGGACGGGGGCACGGGGGGAGTGAGACGGCGGGATCCCCCTTCCCGGAGCCCACCGAGGGCCGGGGGATTCCGCCTTGTCCCTGCCACCGCCGTGGGGACCCGATTAATCAGTCGCTTAATTAACAGCTGTAAACAAGCTCCACCCCTGCGCGGCGCTTCCCGTGCCACGGGATTCATGGATGGGGAGGATCGGGGGTTCCTCAGCCATTGTGTCGCTCTCCCTGCAGGCGGCCCCTGGGAATGGCCACACCCTGCCCCACCCTGCCCCACCCTGCCCCACCCTGCCCCACCCTGCGGCACCTTCTCCCTGCCCCTAACTCCCTTTTCCATCCTCAACTCTTCCCTCATCCCGTCCCGTGGGCATGAAACTCCTCCTCGGGAGCCCCCCCAGCCCGGCCCGGTGTCCCTGCTCCCCACCGGCCTCTCCGGGGGCTGGAGGTGCTCCGGGCCCCTCACCCTCTCCCCTTTTCCAGTTTGTCCTGAAGAACTATGGGGAGAACCCGGAGAACTACAACGAGGAGCTGCGGAAGCTGGAGCTGCTCCGGCAGGTGAGGGGGGACCCTTGGGAGCCACCCTTGGGGGGTCTGGGATGGCTCTGCCGACCCCCCCGGGCCGGGGGCTGGGCCTTGGCTGCTCCCCTCCCTCTCCTGTGTCCCACGGAGCAGCCCTTGGATGATCCCAGTGGTCCAGGAGCCGTGGGCTGCTGGGTGAGGGGAGCAGGGACAACTGGCAGTGGCCCTCAGGTCCCCAAAGCCCAGGGGGGTCCCAGCAGCCCCAGAGTGGGGCGGCCCAGACACCCCAGCCCAGCAGTGGGATTTGTCCTGAAGCAGGAGGGCAGGAAATCTTCCCAGGTGCTCCTGCTGTTCCCTCCTCTCCCAGTGTGCCCCAGGACACCCAAATCCCTGTGGTTCTCCCACCCCTGGGAGCTATGCCGGGAGTGCAGAGCCTCCTTTTCCCACTCCGGTCCCTCCGGATCCATGACGTGGCTCCCTCAGCCTCATTTTTGGGAAAACACATCTGCTCCTGAGGTTTTCCAGGGGCCTTCCCTCATCCCAAGCAGCCGGCTGGTGCTGGCTCCCACCTCCCCTGCACGACAGCTGCTGTTCCTGCCTGGAACATGGCCCCAGAGCCTCTCCCTCCTCTTCCTCCTCCTGTCCCGTTCCCAGAGCGCCGTCAGCGTTCCCAGGGACTTCGAGGGCTGCAGCACCTTGCGCAAGTACCTGGGGCAGCTGCACTTCCTGCAGAGCCGCATCCCCATGGGAAACGGGCAGGACGCGGCCGTGCCCATCACCTGGTGAGGGGGCTGGGGTGGGCACGGGGATGGGGGCTGAGCCTGGCAGGATGGGGCCGTGCCCATCCCCTGGGGAGGGGCTGCTCCAGGAACCCCCTGTGGAACGGGGTCCTGTCCTGGGTGGCCCAGGGGGATCCCAGGAAGCCCCTGGGGGATGAATTTGTCCTGCCTGGGATGGAACAGGGGTGGCCCAGTGACTTCCTGGGCAATGGGGTCCTGCTCGGGGTGGCACAGGGGGATCCCAGGGAACCTTTGGGGAATGGGGTCCTGCATGGGGGGTATTGGGGACCCTTGGGGAATGGGGTTCCCTATAAATCCTCCTCATGGAAGAATCCCTGGTTGCTCCCTGTCCTGTGCCTCCTTTCCCCCCAGGACTGAGATCTTCTCGGGCAAGGCAGTGACACACGAGGACATCAAGTACGAGCAGGCCTGTGTCCTCTACAACCTGGGTGAGCTCCCAGATTCCCGCAGGTTTGGGCCTCCCTGGTCCAAGCCCCCATTCCTGGGGGTGTTGGGGTGTCCCTGCTCCGCTGACCCCCAGCCTGTCCCCACAGGAGCTCTGCATTCCATGCTGGGAGCCATGGACAAGCGAGTGTCTGAAGAGGTAATGACCCCACAGCCCTCAGGGCCAGCTCTGTCCCTCTGGGGGATGGGTGGCACCTGGGTGTGACAGGGCAGGGACTGTCCAGTGCTGGGCACTGTCAGGAACCTGGAATCTGGGGACAGGTTTTGGGTCTCCAGGGACAGGACATTGAGGGGCTGGAGCATGTCTGAAGATGGGAGTGGAGCTAGGAAGGGGTGGAGCACCAGGAAGGTCTGAGGGATGAGGGGACTCAAGGGGACAGGATGGGGCAGCTGGGCTCTGCTCCCAGGGAACAGGGACAGGAGGAGAAGGAACAGCCTCAGGCTGGGCCAGGGGAGGCTCAGGGTGGATATTGGGAACATTCCTTCCCCAGAAGGGCTGTCCAGCCCTGGCACAGCTGCCCAGGGCAGGGGTGGAGTCCCCATTGCTGGAGGGATTTAAATCCATGTGGATGTGGCACTTGGGGACATGGTTGGTGGCAGTGCTGGGGGCTGGGTGGACTCTGTGATCTGGGAAGTCTTTTCCAAGCCCAACAATTCCATCCCCTCAGGGCATGAAAGTTTCCTGCACCCACTTCCAGTGCGCTGCTGGCGCCTTCACCTACCTGCGGGATCACTTCCCACATTCCTACAGCGTGGACATGAGCCACCAGATCCTCAGCCTCAACATCAACCTCATGCTGGTAGGCACTGGGGGCACTGGTGGTACTGGGACACCTCGGGTGTGTCCATAGGGTTGGTGTTCCCTGAGGATCCAAGGAGATGGGACCCCAGTGTCCCCTGGGGGGTTCTTTGTGGGGTCTGGGCTCTCTCCTGGTGGGAGGTGAGGGAGGTTTAAGGATGCACTGGGGGATCAAGGAAGGCTCAGTGCTGTTCCTCAGGGCTGGTATTCCCTGTGCCACATCCACCCTGGGAAAGGGGATGGAGCTGGTGGGACTGGGGACACTGAACCCTCCCCTCTCGTCCCTGCCAGGGCCAGGCACAGGAATGTCTCCTGGAGAAGTCCATGCTGGACAACAGGAAGAGCTTCCTCGTGGCCCGGATCAGTGCCCAGGTGAGCTCCAAGAGCTGCTCTCAGCACGGCCCTGCTCCCGCTGCTCCGGGATCAGGAGCTGGAGAGGGACTTTGGGCAAGGGCCTGGAGTGACAGGTCACAGGGAATGGCTTCCCACTGCCAGAGGGGAGATGTGGAGGGAGTACTGGGAAGGAAGTCCTTGCTCTGAGGTGGGTAGGGGACTGGATTTCCCAGAGAAGCTGTGGCTGCCCCTGGATCCCTGGAAGTGCCCAAGGCCAGGCTGGACGGGGCTTGGAGCACCCTGGACTGGTGACAGGTGTCACAGCAATGTCACCAGTCCCTGGCTCTGGTCTCAAATGTATCCCTGAGTTTCCCCCAACCATTTCTCCGGGTGACCCGAGTCTTGGGGCCGGTGCCAGTGATTCCCCCTGCCCTGCCCTGGTTCTCCCCTGTCCCTCTCCACAGGTGGTGGATTACTACAAGGAGGCCTGCCGGGCACTGGAGAACTCAGAGACGGCCTCGCTGCTGGGCAAGATCCAGAAGGATTGGAAGAAACTGGTTCAAATGAAGATCTATTATTTTGCTGCCGTGGCCCATGTGAGTGGGGAGAACTGGGGCTGGGGGGGCCCTCCCTGTGCTCTCATCCCACCTCGGGATGCTCCTGCCAGCTCTTTAGCAGCTCTGGCTGCTCCCCAGTCCTTCTCTCAAAGTTCTCCCTGGAGTTACAGAGTTCTGATCCCAGTTTTTTTCCAGCTGCACATGGGGAAACAGGCTGAGGAGCAGCAGAAATTTGGGGAAAGGGTAAGTGGGGCCATTTCATCCACTCCAGCCTCTGAATCGTGGTCCTGGGAAGGGGGTCAGGTCCAGGAAGAAGTTGGGTATCCACAGCCATGTCCTGTGTGCTGCCAGGGCCTGTGTGCTCTGGGAAAGCCTTGGGGAGCTCTGGTGTCCCTGTGCAGAGCCAGGACAGTGCCTCCTGTGCTGACCCCAATTCCTTCTCTCCCACAGGTCATCTACTTCCAGAGCGCTCTGGATAAGCTCAATGAAGCCATCAAGCTGGCAAAGGTGTGTTCCTGCTGTCTGGGACTGGGGGCTTCCCACTTCCCAGCTGGGCACTGGGCTGCCAGGCTGGCAGGAGGGGGATTGGGATCGGTTTAGGGGGCTTGGCTGCCTCCAGGCCTCTCCGTGCCTGGCGAGAGTGCAGCGGGAGGTGCCTGGGAGGCTCCGGGAGCACTCGGACAGCAATTCCCACTCTCAATTCCACAGGGCCAGCCTGAAACCGTGCAGGAAGCTCTGAGGTTCACCATGGATGTCATCGGTGGGAAGTGAGTCTGTGGGGCGCCCCAGGGTGTATCCATCCTTTTCCAGGGGTCAGGAATTTTGGAGGACAGGGAGCCTGGGGAGCGTTCCCAGTGTCCTGACATGCAGAGCCCCGCACTCCCCCTGGGGCCCTGGGGACAGATGGCTGCTGTGGGAATTGCTGGAGCAATCCCAGGAGACCCAGGGGACTGAACCCATTGGGAGCAAGCTCAGGGGGCCAGGAATGCCCCCTGCTCCTTCTCTTCCAGCATCACTTCCCATTTCCAGGTACAATTCAGCCAAAAAGGACAATGACTTCATCTACCATGAGGCCGTGCCCGCGCTGGACACTCTGCAGTCCGTCAAAGGTCAGGGGTCTTCGGGACCCCCTGGGACAGGGAACAGCTGGGATGGAGTGGGAGGATCCATTTGGGAGCGATCCTAGCCTGGCGTGTGTCCCACAGGTGCCCCCCTGGTGAAGGCTCTGCCCGTCAACCCCACGGACCCCGCAGTCACCGGCCCTGACATCTTTGCCAAGCTGGTGCCCATGGCTGCCCACGAGGCCTCGTCCCTGTACAGGTGTGTCCGGGCTCTGGCCAGAGCAGGACAGGATGGGATGGGTGGGGCTGGGGGTGTGGAGCCTGGTGGGGATTTCCTGCACTTAGGGAATGTTCTGTCCTGTCCCAGCGAGGAAAAGGCCAAACTGCTGCGGGATGTGATGGCCAAGATCGAAGCCAAGAACGAAGTGCTGGAGTACGTGAGGGTTCCACCCTTCTGCCCCACGGGGTCCTGGTGCTCCCGAGCCTCTGCAAGGGGGGACACTGCCACCCCTCAAGGGCCCCTCTGTGTCCCACAGCCAGTTCATGGACTCCATGCAGCTGGACCCTGAGACTGTGGACAACCTGGACATGTACAACCACATCCCACCCGTGCTGATGGAGAAATGCGCCGCGCTCAGCGTGCGCCCGGACACCGTCCGCAACCTCGTCCAGTCCATGCAGGGTGAGGGCTCTGGGACCCCACTCTGGCCCGTTGGCACTGCTCCCTGCCTGGGGCTGGGGGTTCTGGGGGCTGATACTGCTCCCTGCCCAGAGTGTTGAGAATGTTCTCACCAATGGCTGGTTCTGTGCTGGTATAAATTCCTGAATCCCAAAGCATTTTCCCTGTTGGATGGGAGAAGGGGTGACCCCAAGGGCATGGGTGCCCAGGAGCTCAGCATGCCAACACCTGGGCTGCCGTGTCCCTGCCCAGAGCCAGGTTTATTCCTTGAGCCACTGTGTCCATGCCTGGCCCAACCCCCACCAGTCCCACCGTGTCCCCCCAGTGCTCTCCGGGGTCTTCACCGATGTGGAGGCGTCGCTGAAGGAGATCCGGGACCTGCTGGAGGAGGACGAGGCGCAGGAGCGGAAGCTGCAGGAGCTGCTGGGGAAGGTCCCACCGGCGCCAGGGTCTCCTCCAGGGCTGGCCGAGGTGAGCAAGGAGTGCTCCAAGTACCTGGAGCTGCACGAGAAGGCGAGTTTCACCAACACCGAGCTGCACCGCGCCATGAACCTGCACCTGGGCAACCTGCGCTTGCTCGGCGGCCCCCTGGAGCAGGTCCGGGCCGCGCTGCCCACTCCCACCCTCTCCGAAGGTGAGTCCCGGCCTGGGGGGGGGGCTGGAAGAGGCAGGGCTGTCCCCCTTGTGTCCCCCCAGGGGAGTGGCAGTGCCCCTGGGCTGGGGGAGGAAGGGCTGCCCCTCCCTGTGCCCCCCTTCGGTCCCCACGTGTCACCTGGGACTGGCACCGTCCGTGTGAGGGGGATGGGGGCTTGTTCCCCGGGGAATGTGCAGAGCGGGTCGTGTTTGGGGACAAAGGGGACAGAGAATGTCCCAGCCAAGGCCTGGTCAGATCCCACCCCGCGGGTTCGCTGTGGTTCCTCGGGATCCGGCCCCGCCCCTGAGCCCGCCCCACCCCCAGACGACAAGCAGGTGCTGCAGAACCTGAAGCGGATCCTGGCCAAGGTGCAGGAGATGCGGGACCAGCGGATGTCCCTGGAGCAGCAGCTGCGGGAGATGATCCAGAAGGACGACATCACCACCTCACTGGTCACCACCGACCGCTCCGAGATGAAGGTGGGCTTGGGGCACCCCCGGGGTCCCACTCAGGGACTGCTCTGTCCCAGGGCCCTGCGGACCCTCCTGTGTCCCCTACCGTGTCCCGGCAGAAGCTCTTTGAGGAGCAGCTGAAGAAGTACGACCAGCTCAAGGTGTACCTGGAGCAGAACTTGGCTGCCCAGGAGAACGTGCTCAAGGCCCTGACTGATGCCAACGTCAAATACGCGGCTGTGCGCAAGGCCCTGGCCGAGGTGGAGCACAAGTGAGTGGGGAGGAGGGGTCCTGCTGCCCTGGGGGGTCTCAGTGCCCAGGAACAGGCTCAGCCCTGGGACAGGTGTGTGGCCACCACCGGCTTCTCCTGTCCCAGCCTGCTGCTGGGGCCATGGTGGCTTTGCCCTGTCCCTGTGCCCATCCCAGCGGGAACTGGAGGGTCCCTCAGGTGCCTGGAGCCAGTGCCCACCTCTACCCTGGCACTGCTTCCCACTGAGCCCCTCCGTGCCCCACTCCCAGGTGGAACACGACCGTGCAGACCCTGGTGGCCTCCTACGAGGCCTATGAGGACCTGATGAAGAAGTCCCAGGAGGGAAAGGATTTCTACACGGACCTGGAGGGGAAGGCGGCCAAGCTGCTGGAGCGGGCGCGGGCCGCGTGCCAGGCCAGTGAGGCCCACCGGCAGCAGCTGCTGGAGAGGTGGGTGGGCACAGATCCGGGGTGGGGGGCCAGTGAGACCCCCGAGGGGTGAGAAGGGCCTTTGGGAGCTGGGGGGGGGAGGGCCCTGGGGCCCATGGGGCAGTGGGAGGGCAGCACTCAGCCCCACACTGAGCCCCCCTGCCCCCCCAGGGAGCTGAAGAAGCAGCCGCCTCCCCGGCCCACAGCCCCCAAGCCCCCCC
>JACBWW010000092.1:900723-972453 GCA_020086605.1 Lanius collurio | reverse complement strand
GCCCCTGGCCCCGAGGCCCCTGCCCCGAGGCCGCCCCTCCCCGAACCATCGGGTGACACTGAGAGCAGTAACCACGTGGGGGGAGAGAGACCCGAGGGGCCGGAGGGGCCACCAGAGCCCCCCGCTGCCCCCCCAGCCTCTTCCTCATCCTCACTGGAGCTCTTGGCCTCGCTGACACCCGAGGCCTTCAGCCTGGACGCGTCCCTCAAGGGCAAACAGCGCATGAACAAGCAGAACTTCCTGCAGGCGCAGCCGGGCGAGGGGCTCCGGGGGCCCCGGCCCAGCGACGACCCCCTCAGCATGCTCGACCCCCTCTGGACCCTCAACAAGGCGTGAGGGGGGCGGGGGCCCCCCGGCCCCCAGCCTCACTTTGACTCCAAGTAGAACTGACTTTTTCAGCTCTTTGCTACTAAAATAAAGCGAGTTTATCTGCAGGGCCGGGCCCTGGTGCTGCCGGGGGCGGGGATCAGGGCTGAGGCAGGTTCGGGTTAGTTCCGTTTAATGGATGTTCCTGCACACGTTATAAAACACGATCGGTACAAAAAGCGTCCCCTGTACAGCACAAAGGTACAGCTGGGCGAAGGCCACCCGCGGGGGGCTGGGACGGGGTCCCGGGGGTCCCCCCGCCCCGGGCCGGCGCCGCCTCTACAATCACCGGGGGTCACTAAGAGCCATCATTGGTGGTTCGGGGCAGGGCTGCAGCGGAGCCCGCAGAGCGGCCGGGGAGGGGAGCGGAGCCGCGGGTGCTGCCCCATCCCCGCCTGTGCACGTTGGTCCCGCTGTGCCCCCGCTCGGGGCCCTCCCCAGCGCCTGCAGGAGGGGGGCGAGGGCTCCGCCCGCTCCCAACCTGAGAAAAGCCTCCTCTGGCCCCGCAGCGGGAAGGGGAGGAGGAAGAGGAGGAGGAGGAAGGAGCTATTGCTGCAGATGGGGCACAGGAGGGAGCCGGGCAGGGCAGTTGTGCCAGGGCACGACGAGGGCAGCACTGCCGGGGGCTGGACCCCGCGCCCCCTGCCCCAATAAATAACTATTTACAGGGTATAAATAAATAGGGTGAGGGCGGCTGCGGGCCCGGGCGGGATTAGGCGGGGCCCTGCCGCGCCCTAAGGCACGTGGGGGCCGAGCCACGCCCGGGAGGGGCCGGCCCCGGCTCTCTCCCGGCTTCCACCGGGGCCGGGGCTGGCCGAGGGCTGTTCTGTGTCCCGGGAGCGGTGCTGGGCTGGGACAGTCACTGCTGGGTGCCCAGGCTGGGAGCCACCACACTGTCCCCCGTGTGCCCTATCCCGCCGTGTCCCTCTGTACCATCGCGCTGCCGGGGAGTGCCCAGACCACACGGGCCATGCCGGACCGGGGAGGGCGGCGGGAGGGCGGCGGCCCCACCCCGGTGGGCGCGGGAGTCGCTCCGGCGGCACGGACGGAGCCATGGAGCCGGCCGCCCCCTGCCTTCTCCGGCACGGCCCCGAGCCCCGCCTCAGTCCCGCCGGCCCCTCCTCCTGCTCAGTCCAACTTTTCCAGCACCGAGGGCACGTAGACGAGGCTGAGCTCGCTCCCGAAGTTGCAGACGATGGCGGCGTTCTCCAGCACCAGGATCTGCCGCGCCGGCTGCGACTCGTTGCTCTTGCCCAGGTAGACGGTCTGGAGCAGGTCCCCGTAGCCGATGTCCCAGAAGGACACGCAGCCCTGGCCACCCGTCACCAGCAGGTTGTCGGAGATGACGCCCAGGCTGGCGCCGCAGCCCAGCTCCTGCAGGACAGAGGGCGGAGAGCTGAGCTCCAAGGGGCGGGAATGGGGCAGAGCCTTGCGGTGGATCCGGCCTGTTCTGAGCCTTTGCAGGTGACAGGGAAGCTTTTCCAAGCGTGTGGAGCTGGAGTAGAGGCTCCTCAGCCTCCAAGCGCAGCAGAGGTGTCTGCGGGGTCTGGTGGGGGCCAGGGAAAGCCAGGAGGATCCCTAACGGTGTGAGGTGGAGCTGGGGAGTCTCAGCCTGGAGCAAACGAGGCTCAGGGGGGACCTTGTGGCTCTGCACAACTCCCTGACAGGAGGGGGCTTAGGGGGGTCGGGCTCTGCTCCCAGGGAACAGGGACAGGAGGAGAGGGAACGGCCCCAGGCTGGGCCAGGGGAGAGGCAGGTTGGACATCAGCAGGAATTTAATCACAGAAAGGGTGATTAGACATTGGAAGGGGCTGCCCAGGGCAGTGGAGGAGTCCCCATCCATGGAAGGATTTAAAAGCCATGTGGATGTGGCACCTGGGGACACACTCAGTGGTGGCCTTGGCAGCCCAGGGGAGTGGTTGGACTCTGTGGTCTCCAAGGGCTTTTCCAACCCAAGCAATTCCCACTTTCCTGGTTAACGCTCCCCAGCTGCCCCCCAGGTCCCACCTGCTGGATGGAGTAGAGCTTGATCCCCGAGCTGCGGTCCCAGATGCTGATGACGTCGTCCAGGCCGCTGCTGATGACGCAGGACGTGGTGCAGGTCAGGGAGGTGACGTCCCCACGGTGGGCGAACATGTGGCTCACACGGCTGCCCGTCAGCACGTCCCACAGGCAGATGGCCCCATCCTGGCCACCACTGGCCAGCACCATGGTCTGTGGGACACCAGGGCCAGTCAGCACTGGGGGACATGGTGCCACCGGCACTCCTGCTGCTCCAGGCACTCCCAGTGCTCCTGGCACTCCCGGTTGCAGGAGGTCACACGAGTGTGGGCTAGCACCCTGCACTGCCAGCCCAGGAGTTCCCTGTCTGTTCTGTGTGCTCAAGCAGGCTGGGGGAACAGACCCCAGGTGCCCCAGGTGCAGAGGCACCCGAGTTCACCTAGAGTGGGAGAGCACCTGGGGGCACATGCTGGCTTAGGGAGCACATGGGGGGCTCCCACTCCTCCTCCTGGGGGCCAGGGAGCAGAGCCTCCCTGGGGGCTCAGGCCCTGTTTCAGCCCTGCTCAGCCCTGCCTGGCAGTGCAGGAAGAGGGATTCCCTCCAAAAGGACAGGGAAGCAAGAGATCTCTAGGGGAAGAGATTGCTGAGCTGGCAGTGAACTGGAGGAATGCTCTGGCTTGGCCAGAGAGAGATGGAGGGACACAGGTGCCCCTGGCTGAGCCACTGGCTCAGGGCTGGGACCAGGGATGAAGCCAGGTATGGGCCAGGGTGTGATCTCGGGGATGGGTTCAGGTATCAGCTCAGGTGTGAAGGCAGGTGAGGGCTCAGGCCCAGCAGCTGCCCCTGTACCTGGTCGATGTACACGGCTGTGATGGCTCCCGAGTGGCCTTGCAGGGTGAACAGGCAGCACGAGTCCTCCAGCCGGAACACCTGGGGCAGGAGAGGCTGGAGTGAGGTTCTGGGGCCAGACTGTCTTCAAGGGAGTCTTGAAGAGCTTTTCCAACCTCAGCGATTCCGTAATTCTCTGAAGTCACCCATTCCCAAGGCATGAGGGTCCCATACTGAGCCCTTCCAGCTCCTCCAGTGCCACATCCAGGCAGGTGAACAGAACCCACGGAGCTTCCAGAACTCCCCCCTCCCTGCATGCTCCCCCCTGCTGTCCCCATCCCCCTCACCCTGAGGGTGTGGTCCTGGCTGCCGGTGACGAGGCGCCCGGCCGCGGCCTTGAGCGCGGTGATGGGTTTGTGGTGCGCGCAGGCCACGCTGTGGGTGAGCTGGCACCGCACCGCGGCCCCACGGCCCAGCTCCGGCGACGGCGGGAGGCTGCTCCTGCCCGGGGCACCTGCGGGGACAGGGACGCCTGAGCCGGGGTAAGGACACCTCGGGGGGCTGTGCCTCGGGGGGACGGGTGCTGGGCTTTGGGGAATCTGGGGCTGGTGCTGCAGCGAACCCTCTGTGCCCAACAAGTGGAGGGAGGGTCTCAACAGGGTCAAAGAATTCCAGACTGGTTTGGGACAGAAGGGACCTTAAAGTCCATCCAGTGCCACCCCTGCCTGTCCTGGGCAGGGACACCTCCCACTATCCCAGGTTGCTCCAAGCCCCCTCCAACCTGGCCTTGGACACTTCCAGGGATGGGGCAGCTGCAGCTTCTCCAGGAAATTCATTCCAGTCCCTCACCACTCTCCCAGGGAAGAATTTCTCCCCTATATCCCATGTCAGTTATCCCCTCTATTCTGTTCCAGAAGCAAAGGAGCCCTGTTCTCTAACCAGTCACCCCCATGGGCCAGTCTGGGCTGTGCTGGGGTTGTGCTGAGGCCTCGGGGGTGGGAACGAGTGAGGCAGAGAGAAAGGAGAAGTGGAAGGAGGTAAGGGCAGTGCTGGTCCTGGAAGCACATGGGAGCCTCCAGCCCTGTGCCCTGGGGAAAACCAGCATGGGGATGGCATCCCAGCACAGAGAGCTCCCACAGCACCCCTCAGCTTGGCACAGTTTCGGGTGCTTTGGAGCAGTTACCACCCAAGCTGAAGTGGGTGTGAGGAAGACTCAGCTACAAGGAGGAAGAGGGAGGAGGGAAAGGCAAGAGCCCAGGGCAGTGCAGTGACATTCCAACACCCCCTCACCTCGGAACTGCAGGTGGTTCAAGGACGTGTGTGTCTCCAGAGAGAAGAAATCCAAGGAGCCATTCAACCGGGCAGCCACGATCCTGAGGGGGAGATGTGGGGAGTGAGGAGAGGCCCCTCCTCGAGCCCCAAACCTGGATGTCCCCTGGGCTGAGCACAGACCACCCGCTCCCAGGAGGAGGCTGCATGGAACTGAGCTGGGAGACTGGACAAGGGCAGTGCCTCTGGAACAGCAGTGATCCAAAGGTCTCCCTGCCCTGAAACCCTCTGGATATTCAGCTACTGGAGAGACTGAAGGCTGAAGAAGTGGCTGCTGGAGGCAGACCTGGAGCCAGGAAAGCTGGTGAGAGGTAGATACAGGGGAGGATTATGCTGGATATTAGGTTGGATATCAAGAAAAGGTGTTTGGGCACTGCCCAGGCTCCCCAGGGAATGGGCACAGCTCCAACCCTGCCAGAGCTCAGGGAGCATTTGGACAATGCTCTCAGGCACCGACTGGGGTTGTTGGGGTGTCGATGCAGGGCCAGGGGTTGGATCAGTGATCCTTGGGGGTCCCTCCCAGCTCAGGAGCTTCCATGACCCTGATTCTAAGGAAAAAACTTCTCAGCTGAGCCTCTGCTGCCGGGGAGGTTGGAGCTGGGGATCTCCCAGCACTTGCACAAGGAATTACCTGTTGTTGAGGAAGACGAGGGCTGTGATTCCAGATTGTCCTTCATCATTGCTGCTGTGGAGGGTCCCCTCGATGGCATCCCACACCTGGGGGAGGAGGGGTCACTGTGGTGACACTGGCCAGAGGAGCACTGAACACAGCGGGTCTGGGATCCTGCACAGCTCCCTGTGCTCTGCTCCCAGCCCCTGAGCTGAGTGAGCAGGTCACAGCTCCCTGTGCTGTGCTCCCAGGCTGTGTGACCTGCCTCCTGTTACTGCCTCCCATTACTGCATCCCTGCTCCTGACCTCCACCCTCCCGTTACTGCATCCCTGCTCCTCACCTCCACCCTCCCGTCACTGTGTCCCTGCTCCTCACCTCCACCCTCCCATTACTGCATCCCTGCTCCTCACCTCCAGCTTCCCATTACTGCATCCCTGCTCCTCACCTCCACCCCCCGTTACTGCATCCCTGCTCCTCACCTCCACCCTCCCATTACTGCATCCCTGCTCCTCACCTCCAGCTCCCCATTACTGCATCCCTGCTCCTCACCTCCACCCTCCCGTTACTTCATCCCTGCTCCTCACCTCCACCCTCCCGTTACTGTGTCCCTGCTCCTCACCTCCAGCTTCCCATTACTCCTGCCAGCCACGATCAGGTTCCCTTGCAGTTCCAGGCTCCAGACGGAGCTCTCCAGGTCCCCTCCCCAGGACGGCAGGGGTGAGGATTTGTCACATCCCGCGCAGGCCTCGTCCCCCAGGCTCCGGTCCCCGAGGCTGCGCCGGCGGTCGCCGCACCCGCCCTCGTCGGAGCCACACCCCGTGGAGCGGCCGCTGCTCCCGCAGAACCCGGCGGGGCCGTGCGGGGCCGAGAGCCCCGGGAAGTTCATGTTCCTGCAGCCGGAGCTGCCGTGCTCCTCGTACACCTTCCCCACCAGGCTGCTGAAGTCGTATCCCGAGTCCTTGTGGCGAGTGCCCACTGCCCGGAGCCGCGGCTCCGACTCGGCCGCCTTGGCGTGCTCCGAGAAGTTGGTGTCGATGAGGGAGGTGAGGTCGGGCTGGTCACAGAACAGGGGGGGCTGGGGGGGCCCCAGCAGCCGCTTGAGCTGGTGATTGCTCTCAAAGGAGTCCTCCAGCCCGTTCCTCCCGTCCGGGCTGGGATCCCAGCCCTCCTGGTAATCGAAGATGCCGCTGCTGTCCCTGCGCAGCCTGGGAGGAGGGACACAGCTCAGCCCCGTGGCTGGCAGGAAGATGGGAGCACAGGGCTGTGGGGGTGTGGGGCCATGGGGCCTTACCTGGGTTTGGGGATGACAGTGAGGCAGTCGCCCGTCTGCGCGTCCCACACGCGGATCTGCCCCACCAGGCAGCAGCTCACCAGCAGCATCCCGTCACTGGCCAGGCACTCGATGTCCTGGGAGGAAGGAAGGACAAGCACAGCTCAGTGTGGCACCACCGAGGCCTCTGGACCCTGACACAGCCTCGTGTGGCTGAGGAGCTGCAGACATGATGGGTTTTCTGTCAAATCTGGCTGGTTTAGGAACCGAGGGATGGTGAGGACATGCGTGTCCCTGAAGTGCCCAAGGCCAGGTTGGATGGAGCTTGGAGCAACCTGGGATAGTGGAAGGTGTCCCTGCCCATGGCAGGGGTGGCACTGGATGGGCTGTAAGGTCCCTTTCAACCCAAAGCACTCTGTGACTGTGAGATTCCAGGATCTCTGCCCAGAGACCTCAGTGTGCACTGGACTGCTGCAAATCCAACAGACTCTGTCTGTCTTGCCTTTCCCTGACAAATTCCATCCCAGCTGATGGTAGCATCAGGAGCAGAGGTGCAGCTTCTCTAGGAGACACAGCACAGCGTTTTAAACTCATCTGTCTGGATGCCCAAGAGCTTTGTTTCATCTCAGAACAGGAAGAATCCCAGAATCAACCTGGCTGGAAAAGCCCTCCCAGACCATCGAGTCCAACTTGTGATTGATCCCTGCCTTGTGACCCAGCCCAGAGCACCAAGTGCCACATCCAGTTGTTCCTTGGACATCAGGAATGTGGAGGTATCCCAGCAAAGCAGGGAATGCAAGCCAGAGGTGGTGATGGTGGCAATTGCAGGAAGCAAGTCCCAGGAGGAGATGAGAACGTGCTGCAGGAATTTCATGGTACAATGTCCTTTCTTTATGTATTTATTCCTGAGCTGGACCTACCATGAGGTGTCCCCTGAGGACCAGGGGCACGATCTCGGTCTCGGGGGGGGAGTAGCCGTAGTCGTCGCAGGGCAGGTCCCCCCTGCGGCGCCGGCCCGGCCCGTTCTGCCCGTAGTTCTTGGGGCACAGCACCCGGTACAGGCAGAACAGCAGCAGCACCAGCAGGATGCCCGAGGCCAGGCCCAGAGCAGCCACCCTGGGGGACACACACAAAGACAAGGTAAGAAAATAAATTCTAATTTCTAGTCCAAGGATAGATTTGGAAAATCCTGTGCCAGGATTACTCATGTGCTGGTCTGAATTTTTCAGCTGAGAAAGCTTTTCAACAAATTACAGAGATTTGTTGGAAATTAAGGGGGGTTTTAATGGGAAAATGACAATTTCAACAAGATTTTGAGGCTTTTTAGTAAGGAAAGTGATGGGCAACTAAGATTTTAAGAAAACACTAGCTGGGGACTGGGATAACACAGTGTGTTCAGCCCTTGCAGATTCAGGCAGGGGCTTGTGAGCCATCCTCTCCGCAGGGAGGGAAGCTCCTTGCACCCGAGTTTGATCTAACACCCAACAAGTCATTATCAAATGATATCCAGGTGGTGGCTGCCCCATCCCTGGGAGTGTCCAAGGCCAGGCTGGACAGGTCTTGGAGTGCCCTGGGATAGTGGAAGGTGTCCCTGCCCATTGCAGGGCATGGCACTGGATGAGCTTTAATGCCCCTTCCAACCCAAACCAATCTGGGCTTCTATGAAATCACAACATTTATACCCCCACATCGACCTCCTGTCCTTGTCACCCAGTGACCAGCCCCAAATTGCATCAGGAACACTAAGAGCCTCCATGCACAGCCCATTCCTGCCCTCAGCTGATGGAAAACTGCCAGGAGAGAGCAATTTAATTTTGCACTGGAGCCTCCCAAGCTTTGGCACTGAAGTTTCATGAGCTTTTCTGGTCTCCCAGCAGGACTGGCCCAAAGCAGCCCCGGAGCCCCCCTAGGGTTGAGGCAGGGTCAGGAGGGTGAGAGGACATTTTACTTGTAAAGGGTGACATCCTGGTGGCCGTGGGGCTGTGCCGTGTGCCCCGGCTGGGATCCCGTGTCCGGCTTCCCAGCGCTGCCCGCCAGGAAGGGGTGGTAGCGCGAGGCCTCCTGGGGATGCCGCATCTCCAGGGCCTCCTGCGGCTTCAGGTACAGCGTGACAGGGATGGCTGGCAGGATGCTGATGTACCTGGGGGGGACAGGGAGAACAGCTCGCGAGTGACACGAGGGGACACAGGGACAGGTGGCTGGGCAGCCATGGCAGGTCTCAGGGCGCTTTCAGTGCGTAACCTCAGGTGCTATGAACTGAAGATCTCCTTGGAAATATAAAGTTATTCCCCAGGTTTTAATCCTTCAAAGAGCCAGCAGTGGAATGAAGTCCTGATGAGATCAAATGGATCCCATGAATTTAAGTAAGGCTCTCATTTCCTGTGCGCTGCAGGCTGGGAGGTCTCACCAAGAAGCTTCTTCAGCTCTCGCGTCTCTTCCTCACATGTACTATTTCCATCGCTTACAGATGATTGTATCAGAGAATTGTGGAATTACTGAGGTTGGAAAATCCCTCTGACACCATCAAGTCTGACTGTTCCTCCTTGTGCTGCCAAGGCCACCACTGACCATGTCCCCAAGTGCCACAGCCACAATGGCTTTTAAATCCCTCCAGCAATGGGGACTCCACCCCTGCCCTGGGCAGCTGTGCCAGGGCTGGACAGCCCTTCTGGGGAAGGAATGTTCCCAATATCCACCCTGAGCCTCCCCTGGCCCAGCCTGAGGCTGTTCCCTCTCCTCCTGTCCATGGGAGCAGAGCCTGACCCCCCTGAGCCCCCTCCTGTCAGGGAGTTGTGCAGAGCCACAAGGTCCCCCCTGAGCCTCCTTGTTTTACAAAATTTAAAACTTCACTTCCAGGATCAAGGAAGACACAGACACCAAGCAGATAAAACACCCAAGAGCACAGAGAGACACAACCCTGATTCCCAGAAGAACAGCCCTGGGGGGTTTGTGAGCTCTGCCCACCCCAGAGGACCTGCTCAGCAGCGCCTCCCAAACACACCTGGAACGAGCCCCATGGAACCAGGTTATGTGAGTCAGGAGCATGAAGAACAGAAGGAAGACAAACTCTTGGGGTCAGCTGCCCAGATCCCAGTGCCTGTGGCACTCCATGCCAGCCCACTTGCCTCTTGGCCAGGGTGATGTTGTAGTAGCTGAAGAGGGCTGGCCAGTGCCTGAAGGAAAGCTTCCTCCAGATCTCCTCATCCTCTGCTCCCCAGGTAACCTCTGCTTCCGTTCCCAGCTCCACCTGCCCGTTCCCTCTGCCCTCTGGTCCCTGGGCCCAGGTGTGCTGGTTCGGCTCCAGCCCTGACTTCTGCTCCCGCTGCTGCGTCTGGTTCTCCGACAGCTGGATTGGCTCCGATGGGAACACTGAGAGGTCGATCTTGGGGTCCCCAGCAGGCAGGACCCCTCCAGGAACGGGCATGGGAGGCAGACCTGCGTCCCCCAGGGGACTCTGCTCGGTGACCTGGGACGTGAGGTAGGTGCGGAGCCCAGCAGGATCCGTGTAAACCAGGATTCCGATCCAGATCACTGTCCCAGCCTGTGCAGGATGAGCAGAGACACAGCTCCCTTCAGTGCCACCACCCTGTCCCCTGCCTGAGCAGACCCACAGCACCCCAACCACAGGTACCCCACATTTCCTGCAGCCTCATTCCCACCACCGCTCCTTGGGGAAGATCTGGAGCACGGCCCAGCACACACAGAACCTGGGCACCACTTTTCCATGATCCACGTGATGGTCAGAACCCAACTTCTCTCCCCAAATGCACAGCAGGAAGGACACTCTGTGCTGGCAGCTGGGACCAGTATGCCTGGCACCTCCAAACAGGGTTGGAACAGCTCAGTTGGGGTTTTTGGATCCACAGGTGTGCAGGACCCACTGCTCTGGGACCATGTGTGGATTTAATTTAAACTGCCAGTGTTGGCTGATTGGCCTGGGAGCACAGAGATCCCTCTAATGCCATTAGAGACATCCAAAACAGACAGGGGGGACAAGCAGGGCCAGAAGTGGTGTGGCTGCAGCAGCTGTAAAGGGTGAAACCTTAGGCAAAATATCTCCTAAATGTCTTTAGTCCACGCATGCAGGAACACACTGTGATTTCTGCTTGTAAAACCATCTCAAGACTCAGCCAGCCTTGGAAATCTGCTTCTGGATCCCATGGGGCAGCACCAGACTCGCTTGGGAACCAGGACATGGAGGTATGGGGCCTGGCTGGGGTGGTGCCCAGCGGGGTGAGCAGGGGGTGCCAGCCTGGGTGGGTGGTGCCCAGTGGGATGGGCAGTAGGTGCCAGCCTGGGTGGGTGGTGCCCAGCAGGGTGGGCAGTAGGTGCCAGCCTGGCCAGGGTGGTGCCCAGCAGGGTGGGCAGTAGGTGCCAGCCCAGGTGGGTGGTGCCCAGCAGGGTGGGCAGTAGGTGCCAGCCCGGGTGGGTGGTGCCCAGCAGGGTGGGCAGTAGGTGCCAGCCCGGGTGGGTGGTGCCCAGGGGGCGGGCAGTAGGTGCCAGCCCAGCTGAGGTGGTGCCCAGCAGGGTGGGCAGTAGGTGCCAGCCCAGCAGGGTGGGCAGTAGGTGCCGGCCTGGGTGGGTGGTGCCCAGCAGCGTGGGCAGTAGGTGCCAGCCCAGCAGGGTGGGCAGTAGGTGCCAGCCCAGATGGGTGGTGCCCAGCAGGGTGGGCAGTAGGTGCCAGCCCAGCTGAGGTGGTGCCCAGCANTGCCCAGCCTCACAGAGAAGTTCTTCCTAATATCCGATGTAAACCTTCTCTCTTGTCAGTTTGAAGACATTCCACCTTATCCTATCACTCCAGGCTCCTGTCCAAATTCTCTCTCTTGTGGGCTCCCTTCAGGCCCTGGAAGGCCACAGTTAGGTCTCTAAGCTTTTCTTCTCCAGGCTGATCAATCCCAATTCACTCAGCCTTTCCTCACAGCAGAGCTGCTCCATCCCTCCAATCAACTTGATGTCTCCTCTGGCTTTGCTCCCACAGCTCCCACAGCTCCATGTCCTTCCTGAGAGTGTCTTTTCCCTCAAGTGTCCTGTTCCCAATCCCTGTGTGTGTAACCAAGCAAGTACAGACCCAGAACTGTAACAGCTCAGGACAAGAGGAAACAGCCTCAAATTGACCAGGGAAGGTTTAGGTTAAATATTAGGAAAAAATTCTTCCTGTAATGGGCTGTCCAGGCCTGGCATAGCTGCCCAGAGCAGAGGTGGAGTCCCCATGCCTGGGGGGATTTAGCAGCCATGTGGCTGTGGCACTTGGGGGACGTGGTCAGGGGTGAACACGGTGGTGGTGCTGTGGAATGGAAGAACTCCGTGATCTTAAAGGTCTTTTCCAACCTCAGCGAATTTATGATTCTGCTCTTTTTCTCTTTAGGGAGTGAAATGCTCAGGCTGTGCCCCTCTCCTCCCCCGAGGCCAGGGCAGGCCCCGTGCCCACCTCCATGCGGCGGATGTCGATGGACAGCACCGTGGTGAAGAAGAGCATCTGCAGGAAGAAGTCCGACACCAGCCCGACCACGGCGAAGAGGCAGAACTCCTGAGGATGGGACACACGGATTAGCTCCCAATCCACCTCAGAACAGGGGACACTCAGCAGGGCTTTACTGACAAACCCTGTTATTCACCTCTTGTACTGACTGAGAGCTTAGGGCTGGATGAGTCCATGCGAGAATCCAAGAATATTTATTCTGATTCATAACTCTTTGTTCTTTTTGGCCACAGTCCATCAAAACCCAGGGAACAAGGGACAGGATGAGAGGAAAAGGCCTCAGGTTGTGCCAGGGGAGATTTAGATTAGAAATTAGGGAAAGTTTCTTCCTCAAGAGAGGCTATTGGGCATTGGAATTGCCCAGGGCAGGGGTGGTGTCCCAGTGCCTAGAGGGATTTAACAGCTGTGTGGATGTGGCACTTGGAGACATGGGTTACTGGTGGCCTTGGCAGTGCTGGGGAACAGCTGGACTTGATGGTCTCCAAGGCTTTCCCTGACTCTGTGATCCTGCTGCCCACTGCGTCCCTGCAGTGCCTCAGGCTCTGTCCTGCAGCAGCCCCACTCACCTGGATGGCCGGGACCAGGGTGAAGTACCCGATGAGGATGATCCCGAGCTCTGTCGCCATGTTCTTCATGATGGACCAGCTCTCGTTGCTCAGGCCTAGGGAAGGGCAAGGACAGGTCAGGGGAGCCTCTTCACTGTGCCAGACATGAGCACAGCAAAAGCAGCTGCATTTCCTCTCTTTAAAACCTGGAATCTACAGACAACAGGCCAAAAAGGCCCTTCCAGGCTAAAATTCCTGAGTGCAAAGGCCCATTGAAGTTCTGAGTCCTGCTTCCCATCTAGGATCCAAAGCACTTGTATTTTTAAAACTAAAATCAGCATCACTCTAGAATCTCTTCTCCCTGACATTTAGAAACAGCTTTGAAGATTGCAAATCCCATTTATCCTGGTGTGAGCACACTCAAATCTTTCCACAGGCACAGAACATTTATAGAATGGAAAAGATAATTCTGTCACACATTCAGGGGAATTTTATAGGACCTGTGTTCTGCACTTCAGGCATCCATGACCTGAGGACACAGTGCCCAGTATCCACGCCACGAGATCCAGCTCTCCCCTACTAATATTTTTTTATATTTATTTAGCCTGTTTCAGTCAACAATCCCCAAAAGCAGTGCCCACAATGACAGCATTCTATTCTTGGAATTCAAAACAAAAGGCTGCACAACTCACCTTGTTTCCTTCACAGACCTGCATTAGACCATTCCCCCTCTCCCAGTGCCTGCCTTTCCCCAGTTTTGGCCCTCTGCAGTCTCCCAGAGCAGGATCCTACCTTGGGCGATGCGGAGCTTCACCTCCAGGTCCACGGGCGTGGACACAACGGACTTGGTGAGGACCAGCACGTTCTCCAGGCCAATCACCACCACCAGGTATGGGAATATCTCTCTGGAGGAAACAGAGGCAGAACTGAGGAGGAGATCCATGGGGAAAAAGAAAGGAAAGAGGCAAGTTTGGAGCAAACACACCCCTGGGAGTCGAGGTGAGGAGACTGTGCCCCAATCCCTTCCCTCAGTGTCACACTGTGACAAGGAAAAGGTTTGTGTTTCCTCTGCCTTGGGCAGAAATCACCATTTTTGCAAAGCTGCAGGAACTCCTGGGAAATGCCCACTGTGGAGCACCACTAAATTAGTCTTGGTGCTTCCAAGGGTGGGCACAGAGCCCTTTGCTCTCCAGCATCGGGTACAACGATGGAGATGGACTTGGAATACCCTGTGAGGGACTGGGGGTGGGTAATCAGTCATCAGGGAGGGGTAGGAAGCGTGTCCCACCTCCTTTAAGGATCATCCCATTCCACCCCTGCCATGGGCAGGGACACCTTCCACTGTCCCAGGCTGCTCCAAGCCCCAATGTCCAGCCTGGCCTTGGGCACTGCCAGGGATCCAGGGGCAGCCACAGCTACTCTGGGAAATCCATTCCAGTCCCTCACCCACCTCACAGGGAAGGATTTCTTCTGTCTATCTCACCTAAATTTCCCCTCTTTCAGTTTGAACCACTGCTCCTTGTCCTATCACTGTAGTTCCTGAAGAAGAATCCCTCTCCAGCTTCCCTGTAGACTCCCTCAGACACTGGAAGGGGGAATGTCAGTGAATGTCCATAGTAGTGAAAAAACCATCATTACCAATAAGCCTCTCATGGGCAGCTTCTTGTTCATGCCCAAGAATCCAAAATTCAGCAAGAAAAACACAGGCCTGCCTTTAATTAAAGCATTTTCAGCTCATAACTGTGTGAGCCCTCCAGGCAGCACCAGCACAGGACAGAGATGGGAGATAAGCTCCTTAGGGATGGGGATCTCCAAACAGAGAGAATGGAGCTACTGCAGGAGGAGGCTGTGGGAGAGCCTGCTCAGCTCCAGGAATAATGTGTTATCCCAACAATTCCTCCTGCTTTAGGCACACAGAGCCAACTGCTCAGCAATAAGGAATCTCCAGGAGGACTGGCCAGCAAAGGAACACATCCCCTGCACCCCTGGAGAGCAGCTGACAGTGATCCTGCCCTGCAGTGCATCCAGTGCATCACAGGACTTGTTCCCCAGCCCGGGGGCTCCAAGGAGCTGCTCCCACAGCATTCCCCCTGCACCCCTGGCAGGGCTGGCACGTACCCTCCGTTGAGCGTGGGCGTGAGGCCGAACAGGGTGCAGAGCCCCACGGACATGAGCAGGGAGCTGAGCACCGTCACCACCGCCGCCAGCGCCAGGCCCCACTTGGACTTCACCATGTCGATCTTCCCTGGAAAACAGTGCCCAGCCCAGGTCACAGGGAAAGCAAATGGAATTAATGCCAGTGGAGGCGGGAGATCGTCCTGACTGGCTTCAGGAGGTCACTGGACATCCCCCAGCCCAGGAGGGAAGGTACTGCTGTGCTTGTGTCTGAAATGCAGCTCCCAGAGCCTCCCAGCACAAGGGTGGGCTGCTGCTTCACAGCTCACACCAGTCCCAGCACTGCACTGAGGTGGGAAAAACCAAACTGAAATGGGGCCAGAGAGGTCTAAACCCACCAGCTCAGAACACTGAGCTGCTCTGTCTGATAATGGATGAAACAAACTGGGAAAAAAAGGCATTCCTGTGGCATCTAAGGATTCCTAAGACAGAAAACACCATGGAAGATATCACAGAATCACAGAACGGTTTGGCTTGGAAGGGACTTTAAAGATGCAGTGTTACACCCCCTGCCGTGGGAAGGGACACCTTCCACTAGCCCAGGCCTTGGACACTTCCAGGGATGGGGAAACACCTCCAGCTGGGGAGTTGTATCACAAGGAATAACAGAACACTGGCTAAGAGGGGCAAATTAGCAATCAGGTAGACAGTTACTAATTCTGCCCATGAAAGTTCAGGGTAAAATTCCAATACCACTTCTCCTGCTGAAACAGGTGGGAAGTGCGGTGGTGTTACAGACAGGAGCCTGCACCCCTGACCCCACACCCAGGTGCCAGCAGTGCAGGGGCCCCCAAACCTACGTGTGGAGAAGTAGATGTAGGCGAAGAGGATGATGTAGGTGGTGACGAGCGGGATGAGCTCGGCGATGCCGATCTCCTCCTTGAAGTGCACGTGGACCACGTTCTCCTCCCGCAGGCTGCAGTTGGGGCTGGGGTGCAGCAGCTTCAGGCGGGAGCGGAGGCTGCTCAGGAACCTGGGGAAGAGCAGCACGTCACTCACCCTTTCCCAAAGAGCAGCTCACAGCTCCTGCAGGAGGAAGCTCCAGGGATTCACACGGACCAGCAACGCGTGGCTCTCTCCAGGCCTCACTGCCAAACCTGCTTCTTGCTGGCCCAAACCACCCAGACCTTGATTTCTGCAAAGGTTTGCTGTGTAGACTCACCAAAACTTTATTTATAGCAAAGGCTCACTGACCACAATCTGGGCCTTGAGGAACAGAACACGCCATGGCCTCAAACACCCCCGGAACTTTCCCAGAATTACAGAATTCTGTGTAAAAATGGCTGATGGAAGGTGCCACACAATGGCCCTTAGGGCTCAGTGCTCTGGAAAAGCAAGTTTCAACTCTGTGCTGCCAATTCCATCCCAGGCATCCCCTGGGGAACTCTGTGCAGCTCGGGGTTCTCAGATCCACTCAATCCATGCCAGTTTGGCCAACACTGGCAAAGTGCTTTCACCAGTCGATCCAGTGCTTACTGGAAAGCAAACCAGTCTGTGTACAAGGAACTGGGTCAAACCAGAGCCACTGGGCCCTGGATGCCACAGGAACTTCCCCTGGCAGCTCTGGATGCTACAGACACCGTTTCTGAAGAGGAACTGAGAACTGGGAGTATTTTATTTCCTTAAAACACAGCAAGTTTTCTCCCTGGAAAAGCACCTTCAGAGATGCAAGATACTGTAAACCACAAGGAAACAGAGGGTAAAGAAAGCCATGCCAACATCAGAGTGGAGGAAACAGCAGCAGAGCAGCCCTCACCTGGAGTCGTAGCGCTGCAGCCCCAGGGTGACGGTGTAGGAGACCACGCGCCGCCGGTTGTACAGGTTCACCCCGCTGTACCTGCCAGGCAGCCCGAACAGCAGGTCTGCAGAGACAGGCATGGACATCAGGGAGCAGCACACACAGCAGAGGGGCCAGCAGCAGCAGTGGGAACGCTGCTCCCATCCCGGGAACCCCTGCTCTTATCCCGTGGGATATCCCGGGAACCACTGCTCTTATCCTGTGGGATATCCCGGGAACCACTGCTCTTATCCTGTGGGATATCCCGGGAACAACTGTTCTTATCTCATGGGATATCCGGGGAACAACTGCTCTTATCCCGTGGGATATCCCGGGAAGCACTGCTCTTATCCCATGGGATATCCCGGGAACCACTGCTCTTACCCCGTGGGATATCCCAGGAACCACTGCTCTTATCCCGTGGGATATCCTGGGAACCCCTGCTCTTATCCCGTGGGATATCCCAGGAACCACTGCTCTTATCCCATGGGATATCCCGGGAAGCACTGCTCTTATCCCGTGGGATATCCCAGGAATCACTGCTCTTATCCCATGGGATATCCCGGGAACCCCTGCTCTTATCCCGTGGGATATCCCGGGAATCACTGCTCTTATCCCGTGGGATATCCCGGGAACCACTGCTCTTATCCCGTGGGATATCCCGCACTGCCCGGTGCTCAGGGAGACCCCACGGAGGGGCCTCACACCTGGTGCAGGCTCCATGTGCTCCAACCACTCTGGATGCTCAAAAATAACCTTTAAAGCAAATTTCCTTTGGGGTTACAAACCCCTGTTCAGACATATAATATAATACATTATACACTTCCAGAACTTTGAAGTGCCTTTAAAACCAAAGGATTCAACACGCATTTAACCCAGCACTTCCTCTGGCATTATGGAACCACGAAGGATCCCACACATGGTAAGAGGGTTTTTTTATAAGTGAGAGATAAAAATACTTTTATGATCTCCATTGTCAGCTCGGGCTGTGCACAAGGAATTAGAACACACCAGGGAGCAGGATGAATGTTGATTTATCTGTGACAGTGAGGCAGCTTTGAGTGACAGAGGGAAAAGCCAGAGCATGTGTAGAGTGAGAGGAACAAAACCCTGCTATTTTTACCTGCAGAAAGGAGCCTGACTGAGTGATTTGTTCACTTCCCACAAATACAGATCAAGGCTCCAATACACATACAAAGTGAGAGACAACAAAGACTGGGCAGCTTCAGCTGCTGTGGATGACAAAATACTGCCCAAATTGGCACCATCAGCAATCCAGGTGTTGGAATTATCGAGGATGGAATAACAATGAAGCTGCAGGCAACTCTCAGCTTCCCTGGCTCTCCAGCCCCTCACCTTTGAGAGTGGCTGACGTCTGCAAGGTCTTTGGTTCATGCTGGTGGATGGTTTTGATGATATCTGGGTCGGCATTGAAGCGCTCGAGGTCGTTCTGCCAGAAGTTCCCTGGGGACAGCAGCAGGCAGCCGTGCTCGGGGAGCAGATTCCGCAGCTTCCTGAGGCCGGGCAGCAGGTCTGTCACCTGCAGACAAACCTCCTCCAGGCTCCTGACCCCGGAGCTGCAAGGCAAGCACAGGGCTGTGGGACAAAACTGAGGCAAAGGCAAAGCTTTCGGAGCATCCCAGGGACCTGCCTCGGGTGTTGCTGCTCTTCCTCCTCACAGCTGAGAACAGGAGCTGGGTCTCCCTGGAACTGTGAGCAGGCTCCAGAATTCCATCATCATTCCCTGGGTGCTGCCTGACCACACAACTCTCACTCCTCACCCGTGTCTGGTGTCACACTTTCATTTCCACACTTAAGACACTTCCACCCAATGGAGAAACTTCTCTGGAATTCTTCCACACCTCAAACCCCTGTGCACACCTCTCTCCACACGTGCAGTGGAATGTTTTACAGGAATCCTGGTCAGCTTTCCTGAGGTGGATCCCTTGAGGTGCACAGAGTGCTCTAAAATGCACCCAGGATTCACTGTCTGCCCCTGGGTGTGGTGTTTTCCCAATTCCTCTGCATTGTGTGGAGAGGAGAATTTCCTTAGAGGTGCATTCAGGTGTAATTGCTATGAACTGGAACCTGTGTTTCACATCATCCTTATCAACCACTAACTCAAGCAGGACTCAGCTTGGGTTTACAGCAGGCCCTGGTGGGAAGGGTCAGTGCCAGACCCAGCTGCTGGGACAGACAAGTGTAACAGGACATCTCAGCCCACCAGGAGCTGATCTGTTGCTGTCACCTGCTCAGGTACCTCAGCCAGGACAAGAGTCTCACAGGGAGTTATTGTTACTGTCTCACAAGGAGTTGTTCTGGCTCCGTGGTGTAGAAAATATATGGGGTACGCGGTACTCAGTCGGTTCAGGGATGATTTCTACAGTTCAAAGCAGCTCCTGAAATGTGCAGTTTATTTGCAAGGGTTGTGGGTGCAGGAGCTCTGCTGGAGCTGCCACAGCTCAGAGCATGGCCCAGAGAGAGCAAGAGAGCATAAGGGTAAGAGGGAAGAGACGAGAGCTTAAGAGAGCTAAAAGTCTGGTTCCATGATATTATATCTCTTCCTATACTGAATATGGTAATATTACAACATCCAATCAATAGAAGACAGAAATCCTTATAGAATTTACATACAACCTATCACAACTACTACATTACCACACTGTGTTACATTTTAACTCCTAAAAACTATTTTCTAAAACTACTTTTTTCTTCCCTGCCACGCTGGCAGAGTTTCTCTGACCCTTGGACTTTTCTGTTTGCTGAAGCATCCTCTTCTTTGCTAAAGACATTGTTCAATGCAGAGGGATTCTCCTTCAGCTGGCCAGCCCATTGTTTTTGGCTGTACAGTAACTCACAGCTCGGTATCTTATATCTCAAAGCCAGCTTTCATTTCTATTTCACTTACAGATTTTATATTTCCAGAATCTTTTGCCAAGCAGTCACATTTATAAGGTTTCCTTATTTCATCCTCTCCAACACATGGGGTTAACACTGGTCTGGCATCTCCCAGCTGCCCAAAAACACCTCACTGCTCAAGTGAGATCTGAAGAGGAGCTGCATTTCTGACTGACAGACACCTCACCAAACTTTCCCAAAACAGAGATCTTCCATACATTTCCCAGGACAACCTTTAAAATTTTTAATTGACACTGGAGCTCAGACCTCTTTGATTACTCTGAAAGATGCTAAAAAGCTAAACTTGGGTTTTAAAAGTAGAAAAGTTAATTTAGCTGGCTTTAATGGAAAAAAATATTCTCTCTTACACTGCCAAAGTCTGTTTATGGTACCTGGGGAATGACTTCACACACATTTGTGATTGCAGATCATCAAGAAAACATTTTAGGATATGACATCCTTAAAGGGAAACTTTGGAAATTACCAACCAGGGATGTTTGGTCCTGTGGACCCAACAAAAACCCCAGAGTAATCTTTCTGGGAAGGGTAGGAAAATCAATCTCTTACAAACGGCTCCAGTTTTTCCTGCTTCTGCTGGAGCTAAGGTTAAACAGTACCCTGTGCCTCCTGCAGCCAGATAAGGCATAAAGGAAGTAATTAAAGATTTAGAACAAAGGGGCATTACATTTAGGATGCATTCTGCTCACAATTCCCCTGTTTGCCAGGTGATAAAAGCAGTCAGGAGCTGACATTTAACAGCTGATTATCAAGGCTTAATGCTAATGCAGAACCACTCCCTGCAGCAGGCCCAAATACTGCAGACCTCGCTGCTGCTCTGCAGGCAGCTGCACACAAAGGGGTGGCACCTTGGGATAGGAAAGATGTGCTTTTTATGGCCCCAGTTCAGGAGGAAGATAAAGCCAAACCTGCATTCCCTTGGGAAGGAACACAATCCACCTTCACCTGCCTGCCTCAGGGATATGAGCACTCACTCACCACAGCACACGATGCTTTAGCTGAACTCCAACAAAGGAAAACTCAGGAAGGAGTACAGATTTATCAATACATTGATGTTGGTAGGAGGGAGGAGGAGAGTGCAGTAAGAACAGCACGGGATATGTGGAATAGATTAAATGGGGAGGGGATAGAAGTGCCCTCAGCTAAGAGCCAAGGGCCCTCTAAAGAGGCAGAATTCCTGGGAAACTGGGGGGTAGCAGGCCAAGCTGTAATTCCAGATGAAACCACTACAAAGTTAGATGCTATATCTACCCCCACAACTGAAAAGGGATACTGGAGAAATCATTTTCCTGGATCTTCTATAATAGCAAGACCCTTGTACACACTGATGAGGAAAACCCAAAACTGGCAATGGGTTGACAGCCACCAACAGGCTCTGCAAACACTGACAGAGGGGTCAAAAACATCACTTGGGCCAGCTCATCCCAGTGCTCCTGTAACAGCTGAATGGGATTTTGCTGAACATGGGATTTCCTGTAATATGTTCCAGAAAGAGCCACAAAGACCCAAACAACCATTAGGGTTCAGTTCCACAGCATTTAAAGATACTGGAAAGAGAAACACTGCCTGGGAAAAGGGATTATTATCCCTGACCTGAGCTCCTGAATGAGCAGAAAAAGTTCAGCAGCATCAGCCTATGAAAATCCAAGGACCTTTCAGTCTGTTGGCCAGTGTTAAGAAGGGCAGTGATGCAGAGGCAATGGCACAGTGACAGTACACAGATGGGGTGGGTGCATCTCAGGGGTCACACACCAAATGGAAGCCACTAAAACCCTACAGACTTCAGAGAGCTGCAACTCCAGACAGGTTAGTTTGACAACAGCCATAAATCTGGATATACTGGATGCTCCTGCATTCACTTCCCACTCTGAAGCTGGAGATGTCTGGTTCCTCAATTCCTCAAATGCACTGATGGGAAATGGGGGTACAGAGCAGTTGCTCTGAGCAATGAAACAGGAGTGGAAGCAGTGGAAGAAGGACTAGGAAGTGCACAGGTGGGAGAGTTCAAGGCTCTGTGCTGGCAGTAAAGGAGAAAACCAAGACAATCTGTGCTGGTTCTTACGTGCTCTGGGCACAGTTGTTGTGTCAGTGGGAAGCTCTGGACTGGCAAGTGAAGGGAAGAGAGGCTTGGCAGAAGGAAGACTGGAGTGGTTGTGGCTACAGGCTCCATCCCATGGACAAATGCACACAGGATGGGTCAGAGCTCATGCAAATGACCAAGCTTTACACACTCATTGGAACAACAAGGTGGATCAGCTGACAAAAATCAGAAAGGTAAAAACTGATCAGTCGGAATCTCCCCAACACTGGTGTGGATTTGGTGAGTGGTTACATTGGAAATTGGGGCATATTGGACAAAAAGCTCTATTTTTGCAGCACAAAGCAGGGGCTGGCATTGACCAGGAAGATGTGTTAAGGCATTCTCACAGTGTCCCCAGTGACAGCTGAAGCTGGAACAAAATCATCCACACCTGGCACTGCCTTCACAGATCAAAGGTAACAAAACATTCTGGTCCTGCTTAGATTCTCCTGGGCCTCTGAAGACATCCAGTGCTTATGAGAACACAGGAATAGGGGTGGGAGTGGTCTCTGGGCTGTCAGTCAGCACCCAGAGCAGGCAGGCTGATGCCAAAGCTCCTGTTTCAGGACTCAGTGACTGGTGTTCCAGCCCCCCTGTCCCAGACTCTACACAGAGTGACAAGGAGTCACACTTCACTAGTGGAAAAAAAGAAGGTATTAAATGGATTTTTAATACACCTCATTAACCCCAAGCAAATGGGATTGTGAAATGTGCCAATGGTTTGCTAAAGCAGTGCCTTAAGCCAGGTGAATCTGGCTGGGATAAGAGGTTATCCTGTGTTATGTCAGATATAATAAATAACCAATGTCAGACATAATGAATGTAATAAATAAGTAACAGATATAGATTTATTTTTATTTATTTCATATATGTGTTAGTGTATATATATATATATATATATAAAATATATAAATAACTATAACAAATAACTGATATGGACCAAGGGGTAGTCCTGTCTCAGAAGCTTTCCTAAGCCCTATGTCTCTTTAAACATCTTTAAAACTCCCAATGACAAAATTGAAGCTTTTCAGGACAACTTAACAGTGGGAAAGCCAGCCATGGTGAAGTCAGGCCAAGCTGGGACTGTGCCTGTGACTCTGAGGGGCAACCAAGGGCCGATGCTGTGGGTGATGGCACCTCCCAACAGGGCCTCCAGCACTGCTGGCCCTGTGCAGCGCCGTGCTGTTCCCTGGGAGCACAGGCTGGCCCCTGGCAGGGCCAGACATGGGGATGCTGCCAGGAAAAAAACACCTCCAGCACTGCATGGGGCCTCCTGGTTTAGTGCCCCAATAACCTCGGATGGCCAGGTAAGTCCTCAGAAAGCTGGGTGGGCATTCGGACGTGAGCCAGGGGGCTGCTGGGGCAGCAGGGGGAAGGGCTGGGCACCGCCTGCACCCCTGTGGGAATTACTGACAGAGACTGCTGGACTCCCACAAGGGAATAGAGCCAGTTGTGGACACACAGGGACCACGCTGGGCACAGAGGAACTCTTTGATCTGCTGTAGCTAAGGCTGTGACAGACAGGAACTCTGAAGGGACACTGCTTGGCTGTGCTTACTGGACAAGGCCTTTCACTCTGTAGCACGGCTGCTCTCCCACCCCTGGTCCCTCAGCCATCCCCACACCTTGCAGCCAACAACTGCAAAGGAAAGGAAGGCAAAGAGAGAAACGGGGCCACTCGAATACAGCACACACAGAACCAAGAGAACCTGGCCCTTGGAAGAGGAATTCCCACCTACAGCTGCTGTGACACTGATAATGGCAGCAACTGCTGGAATTCCACACCAAACATACTTTCCAGCGACCTTCCTCCAGCTGGAGTGATGCTCTTTCTGGAAGGAAAGACAGCCCAAATCTACATAGTGTTTAAAATCTTGATCAGTATTGTTAAGGGATTAGAGCACCCGAGTTTTCAACTGGTTTGATTAATACTTGCATATATTTTGTCCCAGTAGTTTTGCAGTGTATACAAGTTCTTGCTTTAGAATGCTTGTGTCTTCACTCTGGCTGTCACGGTGGAAAAGATTTCCCCCTGAATGTAACTTGAATTTTCATATGATTATGGAAATGGTGGTGTGCACCTCTTCCTGTCTCCTCAGGGGAAGGTGCAAAATTCCCCACTGCAGTAGGTGGGAACAATTTGAGTTTCATTACACCTTTGATTCCCTTGGGGCTATAACCAGACTGTTCTGCAGCATTTGCTCAGGTTATTGCAGAATTGTCTAGCACACGGCATGATGAGCATGTGAAATGCTGAACTTCACTGAGGAACACTGGACTAAGAACCATGAATGGAAGTGAAGGCAGTCACTGACCCATCAGTGAACTCTTCCAATCACTGCAACTGAAAAATTAGCTCCAGGAACTTCTCTTTGGTCCTCATTTGCATCCCGTCTTCCCTATGATTTTTAAGACTCAAGGGGTGGGGAACATCCTGATCTACGCAGACTGGTAACAACAGCTGGATTGTCCCCAGCTACCATAAACACTCCAGATTAAATGCTTTATCTTGTCACTGTAACTTTTTAAATCAGTAATCATTAGATACTGATAGTTATTATATCTACCTATATATACATATATATCCCCTGGGCAGGGACAGGGCTTTCCTTTGTGGTTACTCCAGGGGCTCAGTGAAGGAATGAAGGAATCTGAACATTCTCCTTGTTCCATGGGAAGTTACATCTCACTCCTAATCAATGCCAGTTCTTTTGCCAGCTTTAACACAGGTGCCTTGATCTCTGCCCTGTTGTGCTGTAATTTACTGGTAGTTGGTAAGTTTTACACTGTGGAGTAATTGTGATCAGGATCTTTCACTGTTATTTCCTATCTGTTTAATAAATAATTCATTTTACAAAGACACCTCATCTGCCATCACTAGAACATGTGGGCCAGAGGCACTCCTTACATTTAACTGTGGCCACAATCTGAGGCTAAGGCAGGGCTTGTCCAAAGCTCCCACTCGTCCAGTGACAACAAGGAGGAGCTGCTGCTCCAACAGAGACTCTTCCCTCTGTGGGATATGGGAACAGGGGGGATCTGCTCAGGAAAAGTGTGCTCAGCAAAGGCCAAGTGAAGAACAGAGACCAGCCCTGCCTGGCTGCAGCCTCACACGTCACAGGAAGGTGCTTCCAGATGACAAATGAATTGAAGCCTTTGTAAAATCCCTCTCCACAAGAGATTTCTTCTGTAATAACTACAAAGAACAAGCACAGAAATTCAAAAATTATGATTTGTCTTTGTGAACACTCTCTCCACAATGTGCATCCTGTGGCTGCATGGCAGGACACCTGGACAAGTCTCAGCTATCAAAAGAAAGTAAGGGAAAATATGGTCCAAAAATGGTGTTTATAGGGACAAAAGCTTTGGGAAAGAAAATTTAAATGAACTGATGCAGTGATGCCTCTGGAAACGGCTCCAGGAAGAGCCAGATGACCATGGTTTGTATTTTACCAGCTCTAGAATGTGGCAGTGATAACAGTCCATGCTGCAGATAAGCCCATGGACGTTCTTATCTGTGAGGCAACGATCCCAGCTCGTGTCCCTGTGGGATGTTGTGGGTGCAGAGTGACACCAAAACCCACAACTGGGGCAAACCACAGATTCCAGGTCACTGCTGACTTTTAGAGATGAGTGCTTGGATCTGCAGCCAATGAAAACCCACCCACGGTGTGTGTCCTGCCCAGTTACACTTAACAATATAAATATAAAACATATAAATGTATAAATATAAATGTAATATAAAACAATATAGAATAGAATAGAATAGAATAGAATAGAATAGAATAGAATAGAATAGAATAGAATAGAATAGAATAGAATAGAATAGAATAGAATAGAAGCCAGTTTGCATATTAAAAAAAAATTCTGCTCAACTTTGTTACTGGCAACAAACAAGAACTTCATAATGACTTTTGAGGTAATTGCAGAATTTATTTCAAAATTAAATGTCTCCTGAAATATCCGAGTGCATCCCCAAAATGGTAACCTTGCCCCAAGGTTTAGGTCTAAATGTCGAAGTCATTTTCTTCTGGTGGTATGAATAATAATAATAAAAGTAGTAATTTTGTTTCTGTGTTGCATCACTGCTCATCAAGGGCAATGCCAAGGGGAGATAATGAGAGTACAATGAGAAGACAAGGGAGATAATGAGAACACAACACAGGCCTGGGAGCAAGTTGTTTCTGATTGTAATTGGCAACAGATTATTATCCCATAGGATAAGGGAGGAGAGGGACTGAGCTCACGGACAGAAGGTCAGTGCCAAGGCTGGGGGAGCTGGCAGGGAGAGAGAAAACTGAGTAAATCTGTACTGAAGAGCAAAAATGGCATTTCTAAAACATGATCCCCAAGAGCAGCAGCTGGGGGTAAAGGATGGTTCCCCAAAAGGACCAGCCATCAGTCAGGAGAGCAGGGCGGACACGCACAAATGATCCCACGTCACCCATCAGCACTGATCTCACATTTTGGTTTCATTCTGAGGCCATCAGCAGCTCAGAGCCCTGCCCAGCCCTGCAGGCAGCCCTTTGGAGCCGGGTGTGCACAGCAGCAGCTCCCTGGGCCTTACCTGTCTCTCAGGGCGTGGTTCCTGATCTCCTCCACCAGCTGGAAGACGCGGGACAGCGGCGACCGGAACACATCCACAGCCAGGAAGTTCTTCTGCCACGGGGACACGGTGGCTTTCACAAAGATCTGCTGGATGTAGGCCACGGGAGCACCGACGTACTGCGGGGACACCACGGCAGCGTGAGGCACCGGCCACCGGGAAGCTCCCAGCAGAAGCTGAGCAGGAACGGCTTTGCCAGACTCTGTTTTCCCTTCCCAAATTACAGGTGGAACACGACAGGACTCAGCAGGCATGAACAGAAGGTCTGATTCTGTTTGTGTTGTAGGGACTTTAAAGTCCAGGCAGTGCCACCCCTGCCATGGGCAGAGACACCTTTCACTACCCCAGGCTGCTCCCAGCCCTGTCCAGTCTGGCCTTGGGCACTGCCAGGGATGCAGCAGCCGCAGCTGCTCTGGGCCATCGTGTGCTGAGGCAGCTGAGCAGGGCCATGTTCCCTCCCCAGTGGCCCCCAGCCCCAGCAGGACTCACCCAGTCGGGACGGTCGCCAGGGTCCCCGTGCTGCGGGCCCGCCTCGGGGCCGGGGGGCGCGTAGTCCTTCACCGGGGTGCTGAACTCCACAGGGCCCGTCCCCGGCAGGGGCAGCTTCAGCAGAGGGTAGCTGGGGGGACAGAACCAGGACACACTCTCATTCTGGAGGTTAAGGGACTTTTTTAGACAGAAGAGTTAAAAAAATGACCAGGCCCACTTCAGCAAAGCCAAGCTGCGCAGGACAGCAGACCCAGCGAGAGGGCTTTGGCTTTCATGGGAACAAATTGGTATCCAAGAACCTTTCTCCCTTTCTAAGGGAAAACTAAAAGTTCTGGGAGAGAAAGAAGGGAAGACCTTGCAGGCCCTCTCCTGAATTCCTCAATCCAAGTTAGATGTGGCAGAACCACTCAGTATGGCCATGGCTCAATTCCAGCGTGTCCCGCACAAACCCCAGACATTCCATGTAGTCCAGTGGCTGCTTCCCTGCCCCAAATCCTTTATAATCCTCTGCTTTTCCTCATTTAGATTGGAACTATTTCCAAAACTTGTCATTAACTTCATTGGTCATCAAAGCACTTCTAAGAGCAGCAATGAAACACCAAACCCATGAAGTCTTGATCTTCTTGCTGCTTTGCCACCACAACCTCCAGTGATCGTAGCTGCTGTCCCCACAACAGAGACTTCTACTCAGAGACTGAGAAACTGAGGCTTCAGAGAGTTTAGAATGGGATTTTTAACTCCAAATGTTCTCAGAAGTGGTTAAAAGCAAATCAGAATTGAACTGGTGGGAAAAGCAAGGCTGCTGATACAGAGAGATCCATTGAAAATCTGGAATCGTCAGCACCAAACTGAACTGGAGAACAGAACTTCAGCCTGTTCAGCTCTCTGGGTGCCCTCTGTTGTGACAGGTTTTGGTCACTGACATGTGCACAGGTCCCCAGAGGGAAGAACTGCCCCACCTGAGCTCCTCACGTTTCTCTTTGTTAGGGATGATTTTGAGCAGCAGGGAAAGAGGTGAACATGAGAATGGAAAGCACAGACAGAAGAGGGAAGAACAGCAGGACCTGAAAGGGCCACAAACCAAAACACAACAAGTTCCAGCCCAGCAGGAGGAAGAGCCTCTTTCCATGGAGGGGGGGCAGAGCCCTGGAACAGCTGCCCAGGGGGGCCTGGAGTCTCCCTCTCCAGAGACATCCCAAACCCCCTGGACACGTTCCTGTGTCACTGCTCCAGGGGCCCCTGCCCTGGCAGGGGTTGGACTGGGCCATCTCCAGAGGTCCCTCCCACCCTGGGATCCTGGGGTCTAACAGAGATGACAGGAAAGCTCAAGAAATTGTCATGGTTTTGGGAAAGGCTCTTTTTAGATGCTCATGTCACTGTGCACCCAGAAACCCCTCTGAAACCCCAGAATAAAGGAAACCCAGACATGTAACCAGCTGGAACTGGTGAACTGGAGCAGGAACTGCATTTCAGTCACCTGCAGGAGGGGGGTCCAAGCAGAAATGCTCATTCAAGTACTCAACATATTTTCAAGACATCTCAGGGGGCCAAGATGGAGCAGGGCCAAGAGAGCTCCAGGCAAATCCCTCTCTGTACATTCCCCCTTCCCACACCCCCAAGGAGCCCCAGCACATGCAGCAGCCCCAGCCACGGAGGATGGAGGGAAGCAGGGAGCTGTCAGGTCTCAGGCAATGGGAAAGGAGCTGATACACGGAATTAACAAAGCTCCCAGCTCTGCTGGCTCGCTGCAGGACAAGCTTCTGGCCTGTCTGCAGCCAAGACAGACCAGCCTGAAATCCCACTGCTGAGGAGGGGGGAAATCTGGTAACAGGGTCTTGCCAGAGGGGTGGCAAGGCCAGTATCTGGCAGCAACAGCTCCTTTTTAGCCCTGGCACGTACATCGACAGTACCTGCTTCTGAGTAAGTGAGGGTAGCTTTGCCCTCCTGCTTCCCCCATCAGGGCCCCAAAATTCTGCACTGGAAAGGGGATTCCCCTTTCCTGTACAGCACAACCTGCTCCCAGTGTTATGAAGTCCCAGAGGAGATTCTGGGGATCTGGAACATGAAAAGTCTTGAGTCTAACTCAGGTCCTTTGGTTACCACACATAAAGTACAAACCTGTGCAAGAGTGATCCGTTCTTATGGAAATAATTATAAATACATATATATACACACAGACACCGGCCCAAGGGCTCTGGTTCCAGCCAGTTCTGCAATTCTTCAGGAGCAGAACCTGTGTTTCAGTTAAGTAACAAACACCTGTTTAACTGCCCTGAACCTGCTGCAGAGGCACCTGGGCCATGTGCAATCCTAACTTGAACTAAAAACTGTTCTTCAGAGTGACACTGGGATTCCACATTTACCCCAATGGCCACATTTCCAGAGATCACCTGTTCCTCTCTGGGCTACTGTCAGACAGGATTGGTGACACCCTCATTCCAAGGAAAAATGCAGATCCCAATGCAGATCTATTCAAGTGGGATGAGAAAAAGGAGTGTCAATTACTAGGGGATTTACAGTAAAACAAGAAAACTCCCTCTGATGTGGAGACCAATTTGGATTTTCAGACTTGAGGACTACAGAGCAAGAATGAGCCAGAGGAATTTTTCCTTTAGGTATTAATTTATTATCAAACCCAGAAGTGCTGTGTCTTGTCTGTCAGTGACATTAAAAATAGTGTCTATACAAACCCTTCCAGGAGTAAAGACACTCAAAGCAACCAGGCCAGACTCTGTGCTGACCTCACTCCCTGCACGGTCACTGCCCTCACCTGCCTGAGGCCAGAACCCCTGATGGATAAATTGCAGACCTTGTGCTTTATTTCAGCTTTTAAAAACTGTCAGCACACAAAACCAGTGGGGTTCAACTGATGTGAGGAGGAGGAGAACCACAATAACTCAACTCACTTTCTCTGCAGCAGAATTCCACAAGCTCTCCTTGATTCCAGGTACGGGAGAGAGGACTGACTCACCTCTCTCCCTCTGAACAACTCAGGACACAAGATCCACTCTTGTTTGCTGGAACGTTTTTATTAAGCGTGTTTCAGGCTGAGGAACATGGAACAGGCCAGTGGTGGCCTTGGCAGTGCTGGAGAATGGTTGGACTCCATGATCCAAAAGGCCTTTTCCAACCTTAACGATTCCATGATCTGTGAGTTCCCTGCTCTGTGCAGTCTCTGAGGGTCCCTGACCAGCCCTGCTGCACAGAAGTGTTGCCTAAACGAGCTCCTGCATCAATGCTGGGCCTTGACTTTTGCCCACCAGCTTCCTTCTCCTGGCTTCAGGGTTTTTTTGCAGAGGAGTGCCTGGGATGCATCAGTGACATCCACCCCGGCAGAGCACAGAGAACACAGAGAGCTCCATTCCAGCAGGAAATCAGAGCCAAAGAGCACCCCCGAGTCCTCAGCACAGGGCAAAATGCATCCCTTCCCAGGGAGGAGTCCCCTCACTCACACACTGACAGGCACAGGTGAAGGACCCCACTCCAGAACAGTTCTGACCTAATTAGCAAAGCTCATTCTCGAGCCCCAATTACACCTCATTATCAGTGGTTAATGCACAGCAGCTCAGAACAGGAACTGAAATACCCCCAGAAATGGCTTCTAAACAGGGACCAAGAACTTCAGCCACATCCCAGTTTTTTGCCAAGACTGTCCTGCTCTCCAGGGGTGTCACCATGTTTTTGCCACCTGTCTCTCCCAGGGCCAGGATTTGCTTTGCTAATGAGCTTCTGGAACTCATTAAAGAAAAAAAAGACTCTTCACACCTGATGGTGTCTTGGACGAATTCCTGCAGCCTGAAGGAAACCAGTCACTGCAGAATCTTCAAATACTGGCACTCAGGAATGCAGACACTTCCACAAATCCACAGTTACCACAGACCACCTGGTGTGGAGCCTCAACTGCCTGCTCTGAACAGCAACAGGGCAGGTCCAAGTCCTGACCCAGTGGGCCGAGGCTCCCAAGCACAAGGAGAGCTGCTGGTGACCCCAGTCAGATTTCCTCCTCTCCAGGAAATCCTGAATTTTGGCAGGGAATAAGCATGTTTTGATCCCTCCCACAACACAACATTTTGTGGGTGAACATTTCCCACTGCAGTAGTTGTCCTGCATTTACTGCCTGGGAGAGCTGGAATGAGGAGCCTGAGCCCATCCTGGGAAGCCATTCCCAAGCAGGAATGAGGGGACACAGTGACACACGTGGGACTCTGGTTTGGCTTTGCTGGGTGCAGCTTTCAGGTGAAGAAATGCCACTGGAAAGCTGCACCTGGCAAAGCTGGAGCCAAAAGACAGAGCTGTTACTTGCTATCATATCAAAGATAGAGAAAACGTAGGAACCACTTGGCTGGGCTTTGTAGAAGCTTCATGTTCTACAGAACAAGAGACCTGAGAATAAAACTGTCCCTGAAAGTTACCAGGATTCAAGTGGAGCAGTGGAAAACCTGGAAGCAACACCCCCACTGCTGCTCCCAACCACAAAGGGTCCCAGGCAGGAGAAACCACCTCAGAGGTTTTTAATGTGTGAAAATCCTCCCTTTGACAGTGTTTTAACTGAGATGTGAAAGCAGCTCGTTGCTATCACAGCTCAAAGAAAAACCTGTGTCTGTGGCAACACATGTGGAGCTTTTGTACAAACAGGGGAGCAAATCATCACATCGGGTTTATTTTGCCCAAAACAGACAAGAGAATTAAACCCTGCAAGACAGAATCTGTACACACACACGTGTGCACAGTCTGGGCACGAAGGTCTGCTCAGCCCCACAGTGCCTGCTGGAAATGATTCCGAGTCCATGTGACATTCCTGGGAGTAAGGCTACAGCCACTTGCAAACCAGGGATCCAAATTAGGGGCCATAAGGAGAGCAGGGAATTTACAATAGCCCCACACGGGCGTGCCAAGGATGAAACAGAAGAGTGCAGGCTCCAGGGAGAACAGGACAGGCAGGTGTGCAGAGGAAGATCAGCTTTCCTTCGCCCCATTTTTAATTCATGAGTTTGGAGTCCACTACCAGGTGCTTGAGGGTTACTTTCATCCCATTTATTGCTTCACTTCGCTTATTCAATTAGTTCTTACTTGCTAAACCAGATGAAGACACTTCGTCCCTGTTGTTCCTTTTGTCCCACAAAAGGAGATGACAAAACCTATAAAGTCTAAATAAAAAACGAGCTTCTGGGTGGGCCCAGAAGAGAAACTGTTGCCAAGAACCCCCTCCCCAGCCCTCTGTGACACCAGTGTGGGTAGGACTCACCAGCAGGCCAGGATGCAGAGAGCTGTGAAGAGGATGATGGGGATGGGGTAGGAAGCACAGAGCAGCCCGTGGCTGTAGAACGCCCGCGAAATCCTCTCGCGCAGCCTTTCAGTCAGGGTCATCCTCAGCCACCCTCACCTCGATGCCATCCCGGGATACAGCAGGGGCTCGGGCAATTCCAGCACGGGCAGCCCTTCAGGGAAGGCACTGGGTCCAGCTGGGGAGTGCAGAGGGAGAAAAATAGATTAAGGAAAGGGAAATAAACGTTACCAGCTCCTTTTAGAAAGGTCTCCAGAGATCAGGAAGAAATTCTTCCCTGGGAGGGTGGGAAGCCCTGGCACAGGGTGCCCAGAGCAGCTGTGGCTGCCCCTGGATCCCTGGCAGTGCCCAAGGCCAGGCTGGACACTGGGGCTGGGAGCACCTTGGGATCTTGGAAGGTGCTCCTGCCATGGCAGCAGTGGAACTGGAATGTCCTTAAGGTCCTTTGCTGCACAAACCATTCTGGGATTTCTTGATTCTGTGAAATGACTGAGCACATCTCAACCTCACTGTCAGGACTGGACCATCCCTGCTCCATGAGGAACTCAGGAACAACATGGATATGCTGCTCCTGTGGCAAAAAAATACATCACAAGTGGCTCTCTGACCAGCCTTAGCTGCCAAAAACCGCTCTGGGGAGGAGCACAACACCGGCAACAATTTCTGGTCATTTCAAGGAGGAAAACTTTGTATTTACTCTCTTTGCCTGCTGTCCAACAGCAGCATTCCATAAGAAAGCACAGAGCATTCCAAAGCTAGGATTTCTTTATCACCTGGGGGAGGTTGCATATTAAAATCTGCCATCTTTATTTGCTTTATGCTGTAACAGAGCTCATAAGAGTGCACAGCAGGAACTGTTCCTGCTCCAAGTCATTTCTGCAAACAGAGATTATCTAAGCCAAAATAAACCTGCTGATTGTAGGACAAATGTTAAAGGAGAATTTCTTGCCTTTTGCATGACTGCAAATCCAAGACAAAGTTTGCCTGGAAGCACGAGGGCATTGGGATGCTTTCACCTTGGAGCACCACAGGTGACATTTCTGATTTGTTTCAGGTACAAGAGATAGACACACCTCACAGAATCCCAGGATCACTGAGCTTGGAGAGGCCCTCCAAGATCACCGAGTCCACCTGTGCCCCATCCCCACCTTGTCCCCAGCCCAGAGCCCTGAGAGCCACCTCCAGTCATTCCTTGGACACTTCCAGGGATGGGCACTCCAAACCTCCCTGGACAGCTCTTTCCAAGGCCTGGCCACCCTTTCCACGGGGAAATTCCTGCTGGTGCCCACCCTGAGCCTCCCCTGGCCCAGCCTGAGGCCGTTCCCTCCTGTCCCTGTTCCCTGGGAGCAGAGCCCAACCCCACCTGGCTCCAATGCCCTGCACTCGTACAAAAACAAGGCTGACCAGCAGAAGGAAGAAATGTAGAACTTCCTTTTGCAAGAAAAATCAACTCAAGCTCGCTACTTTTCCCAAGACAAAAGCTTTTATCTCACTCAACAATAGTTACATGTCCCAAATTCTTTACATTTCTGTCTGAAAGGCTTTACAGCCTTCCCAGGAGCCTCCGTGGACAGTGAGGGCAGGGAAACACAGCAGAGCCCACTGTGAGCTTAGAGGAAAAACTGACAAAGGCAGAAAGCTCTTCCCTTTCTAAGACACGGTCACCTGGGGTTTTAGGTATACTCAACTCCTCAGTTTTCCTCAAGATGTTCTGGAACCAGGCCTTGGCATTAGGTGTAATAAAAACACACAGCTGAGCTAGTGAAGCCTGGAGGGGGGAAATAGAAGGGAAAATCCAAAATAAATCCCCATTCCATAGTATTTTTCTTGCACTTCAATACACACAATAATTTGCACCATCATGTTGCCTATATCTAAAACTCCAGTGGGAATTTTAACACAGCATTTTCCATTTACAACCCCAAGCTTGGCAAAGTAGGAACAGACCCAATATGGCCCTTCTGCCCCTCACACCCCCTTTTCAGCATCCCACCAGGATCTGCACATCCAAGGGCTGACCTGCCTGTCCACACCTGCTCTGCAGATGGGAACAGCTCAGCCCTGCAGCAGCCCAGGAGCAGATGTGGGATTTGAGGAGCTTTCCTGCTGAGGCTGCATTTGGGGAAGGACAGGGGAGGAATGAATGGGAAAGAAGGAAGAATTTACTAAAAATGAGAATTTATAAAGGTCATGGGGTGGTCAGTGCTGTTGCCTAGGGAGCAGCTCAATGTGATGCTGACACCTGAGGGCCAGGGGGGCGATGGACCACCAGCAGCAAGGGAGGGACCACCAGCAGCAAGGGAGGGACCACCAGCAGCAAGGGAGGGACCACCAGCAGCAATTCCCCCTCCTGGTGCTGCAGGCACTCCCTTGTATCCACCAATCCCACACAGGCTCCTGGGGGATCAGAGACACCTTCTGCCTTCAGAGTTGCCCCAGAACACATGGAAGCAGCAGGACTGATGCTGCTGGAGACACGACCAGCCAGAACACCTCAAATTCCTGCTGTAACTGACATTTCCTCTGGGCTCCAGCTCAGATGGTGAGCCAAGAACGGAGGGTCCACACAGGACAGTGCCTCCTTGTACCCATGTGCCACCTTGTCCCACAGCCTGTGGGACACCCTCACACACAGGCAGGTGTTACAGGGGTTTCACACACTCCTGGGCTCTTCCCAGCACACACAGAGCAGAAGAGCCATCACCAAACCCAGCTGATCCCTGGCCTCCCCTCGACCTGCAAACAGCTCTGAGCTCTCCTCAGCCCTCACCATGGTGATGATTTCATGGTAGTGCCTAAACTGAGCACCACAGACACCCCCGAAAACAAGGGAAACCTCGGGTTCCCTGGAGATGCAGAAAACAGATGCTGGATCACTCACAGCCCAGAAAAGCACCCGGATTTTCTCGCCCTCTGTTGGGCCCTGGAGGTGGCTCAGGGCTCTGATGCTCCGAGCGAGCACTCACTGGTGTCACTGCCACGGGAGCTCTCAAATCCCACCATCCACAAAGGGAGGAGGGAGGGAGAGAGGCACAGATCTCAGGCATCCAACTCTCCCTCCCCTCAGCAAGCATGGACTGACCCCCAGCGAGGGCCAGGGAACATTCCTCAGGACTTCAGAGGTGGGAAAACAAGAGCCTCGCTCAAGACAAGCCTCCTTCACAGAAATGCTGCACAATGGGCTCTAACACCAAGGTCCTGTTCCCCCTCACATTCCCATGGGAAGAATAACGTGCTTTGTGCTGCCAAAGGACACCGAGGTCACGAGGAACAGAACACTTCCTATGGGAAAATCACAGCCATGCACTAACCCCAGGGAGGCCGCTGTCTGCAAGGGGTTAATCCCAACACTGCTGTCAGGAGCAAGGCTCAGGAACAGCCTCGAAGTCCTAAATGGATTGTCCTTCACAGAAGGGGTACTTTCCATATTCAAAAGGTAGAAAATGACATTTCTGAGTCCACTCCCTCCACCCCAGCTCTGTGGCTAAAACTTTGCTGAAAGTCTGACACAAGTTTTTGAACCAGATTTCAATCCACAAAATGTGCAAACTTACCTCATTTTACCTGTTCTGCCTCACTTTGACAGTTTTGCCCCACTTCTTTTTGCCTGTTTTCCTCCCTGTACAACATTCATTTATGTTTTGAGTTTAAAAATTTGGAGGTTATCTGGACTAGACCCCATTTTATAAGTGGTATTTCACTCATGTTACAAATCATTAACATCTCTTGAAAAGCTTGGAGTAGCAACAACAAAGATTCAAAGAGAACACTTCAATAATCTCTATATGTCAGATAAAGTTATCTGCTCCCAAAACAGGGGCTGACATTCAAAATCAGCTTCCAAAACAGTTTTCAGGACATTTTTGAACTTTTCTGTCACAAGAGATGAACCTCAGTTAAACTCCTGTTTTGGAAGTCATTCACTGAATGTGGTTTCTATCCTTTCCTCCTTCCCAAAATCCTCCCAACAGCACCAGATAACAGCTTGTTGCTGTGGATGACGAGACAGGATGGGATGTTCCACGTGCAGAGCCATGAAACACAGAAGTTTGGGATTTGTGACAAAAATAGAAAATATCCAAATTTAGAAAAAACCTCATTTCAGAGTTCACTCCTCTTGTTGCATCTAGCCAAGGGAAGCTCCCTTGCACATGAAGAACAGAGATTCCAAACACAAGGAAACATTTCCCAATCGTTCTTCTCCACCACAGAGCTCTTGCCCAACCCTGTACAGTTGGGACTGATCCACCTCTACAATCACAGAACCCCAGAATGGTTTGGGTGGGAAGGAATCCGAAGGATCACCCAGTTCCAGCAAAAGGGATGTGCTGCACACAGGGAAAATAACGGCCGGGGATCCTGATCCTTAATTCCCTGAAGGTGTGACATGATGCAGAGTAAAAAAGGAAACTGTGCATTAGAAATTATTAGAACAGAATGGAATCAGGATGTAAATCCATCCTCACACGTGCTAAGTGCTACACACAGCACTGGGCATTCCTCCTCTTCCTCCCCATCCCACAAGGGACACAGAGGAGAACTGGAAAAGGTACTGAGAAGCTCAGGGATGCTCAAAGCCAGAGAGCAGCTTTGAAGCAGACACCAGGCAGCCCTAGGAAGGCCCGAGGAAGCGGAGCAGGAAAGGGCCATCTCTTTTATCCTGGGCTAAGTCGGCATCACACCAACTACAGAGCAGCAGCTCCAAATAAACACGTGGCTAAGCCGGGGAAATCTTCTCCCCAGGACAGTCCCTGTCACACAGGTTACACAGTAAATCTCAGGAAGAGAGAGCCATGAGGCACGACTGAGCAAAGCCAGGGATCCCTCTGGCTCCAGGAGCCCCTCGGGCACGAGCCTCTTGTCCCCAGCATGGCTCTGGCTGCCAGTGCCCAACAGACTGGTCTCGCTTGTGCCTGGCGGCGCTCAGGAACCAGACAGGGACCAGGCCAGGAGCCTGTCCTGGCAAACGTCCTTATGCAACACATCCCACGTGACCCCTTTGGAATAATCTCCTCCTTTTTGTTTATCAATTCAGGCACTCCACAAGTGGCTGGGGAATCACTTTCTCCTAAAAATACCAGAGACTGATGCAACACTCTCATGCAGTTACATCTCAGAGCTGCCCCACAAACCCCAGCCATGCAATCCCACCGTTCCCCTCCCCTGGCCGTAGATCCCAACCCAGTGCCAGGCACTGACACCAGGGACTCCATCGATCCTTTACTCCGGGTTGGAGCCTTGTGTAAACACTTGCCCAGCACAGACCTGCAACGCTCTTCCCTTTCTGCTGCAGGTAGCATTTCTATTCGTGCCATTTTCTAATCCTCTCTACCAGACCAGGATTAACATCTCAGCCCAAGCCTCTCGTTTGGGGTACAAAACAGGCAAAATGCTTTTGGATCATCTACCTGGACTTGTGCAAAACCTTGGGGTCCAACATCACAAGGACATGGAGCTGCTGGAGAGAGTCCAGAGGAGAAGGCTGGAGCCCCTCTGCTCTGGAGCCAGGCTGGGAGAGCTGGGAGTGTTCACCTGGAGAAGGACCCAGGGAGAGCTCAGAGCCCCTTGAAGGGCCTAAAGGGGCTCCAGAAGAGCTGGAGAGGGACTGGGGACAAGGGGAGGACAGGACACAGGGAATGGCAGTGCCAGAGGGCAGGGATGGACGGGACATTGGGAAGAAATTGTTCCCTGTGAGGGTGGGCAGGCCCTGGCAAGAAGAAGCAGCTGTGGCTGCTCAGTCCTTGGAAGTGTCCAAGGCCAGGTAGGACAGTGGGGCTCAGAACACCCTGGGATAGTGGGAGGTGTCCCTGCCCAGGGCAGGGAATGGAACAAGGTGAGCTTTGAGGTGCCATCCATGCCAAACCACGATTCTCTGGTTCTGTGTCATCCATAAAATGATAACTTTGTGCTCAGTGCCACTCCTGAAGTTTCCAGTGCTGCTCATACTAGGGACAAGTGACAGAGAGCCCAGGCCACCCTCACTCCCTACCAAAGCACGAGAATGACACAAACTCCAGCCAAACCCTCCAGCACACCCCTGACAGCTCTCTGTACATCACACAAGGCCATCACTGCTCACACCGAAGGACACAGCATTCCTCATCCTGCCTGCAGGGAAAGGCCCTTCTCCCACTGCACCCACCCTGCCCCAGTCATGGTCAGGGACCCACAGCACAGGAAAACCTCGTCAGCACTGACAGGTCAGAGTGAGAGGAAGGAGACAGGGCTGGAGGGGACTCTGCCTCATGGCCCTCACTCGGAGCACAACAAACTGCTCAGTTATTCCCAACACATGTTTATCCAATTTGCCCTTAAGCAGCTGGAGAATGTCTGCAGGTCCCAGGTGTCAGACAGCGTTTGGCCCCTCCCTGCTATTTAACAAACTTCTGTTCCCAGTGGGCACACACAGCCAGACAGCCCCAGCAGTGGTACTTGGACCCCTGGAATCGCTGGGGCTGGAAAAGCCTCAGTCCATGGAGTCCCACTGCTCCCACAGTCCCAACAGCCACCACCACCAATTTTCATACTGAAACTTTCACCTCCCCCTTCCCACACACACAGGAGGTGACCAGGTTCCTTTAATTAGGGATTATACCTCATCAATTATCCTGATGCCTGCAGCTGGCTATTTTTGCTTGCATCCCAACCTCAACACTCTCCTTCCTCATCACCAACCCATTTTCAGGCCACATTTAATTGCCCAAACCCGTTTCTCACTCCTGAGTCACACGTGCAGCCCTTCCCTGTTTTATGCCATTTACAGTTTGAATATGCACAGTCTGTCCTGTGCTTCAGTGATGAGTGAGACCCCCGTGCCCCTCTCAGTACACCCAGGCCCATTAACAAGGGTGCTACTGCTGCTCTGAATACATTCATTTAACCACGACTTTATCCATCATAGACTGGCACCTTCTTAGGCTTTGGGTTTGTTTTAATCACACCTACCCAAGACTCTTATTTGGATAAAAATCAAACCTTAGAGAATTCATGACCACAGCTGCTTTTCTGCAGCCAGAAGTAGCCCTGGTATCTTATCCTAGAAAGAGCAAACTCACCTTGCCAAGGAATACCTGTGGCAAAGCAGCACCAGCTATTCCACACTCCCTGTACCTTGTCAGGTGCTTTTCAGCCATTTCCCACTTCCTGCAGGATTTTGGGATGACTACTACTCCCCATTCTCCTTGTCCCACTCTTTCACCCACACCAACTGCTCGCTCTCCTCCAGGCTTTAAAAACATCACCGACTTTCCACATCTCAAAAGACGCCTCCTAAAGCTTTTCAGGCCTTTTTTAGTCTGTGCTTTGAGCACACAGACAAAAATACCTCCCTGAAACGACAGCTTGCAAAGCTGCTCTTCCTTTTTGTAGCCTGGCACTACCACCAGTTGCTCATCAAGAGTCAAAAGGTGCTGAACTGCTCCCGTTTTGGGGATGCCAGACATTAAGTTTTCCTCTCTGTTCTTTCCTTGCCCACCTTCCAGCCATGAGGACATTCCCAGAATAATTTTGTGTCCCTTAATGCCCTCTGACAGTCAGGTTTGATTTTATCTTAATCCTCTCTTTGTGGCCTTGCTGCTCTTCAAATGAGGAACGGAAACACCTCCGGGTTTGAATAACCCCCACTGCAGGAGTGCTGAAGCAACTATAAATGAGCACTTCAGTGATTTCTGCCCAGCTCCAGCTCTGCTTTTGTGAAGCAAAGTTCACCTGGGAAGCTCCAGGAGCAGCCATTCACCATCTCAACACACCCTGTGGAGATTCACCCTCTTGCTCAATTATCTTTCACCTCAGCAAATGAGGATCTGAACTGAGCACAACTGCCCTGTTTCTTTCTCTAGGGCTGGGGCTTCTCTCCCTGCAGAGAACATTTCCTGGCTCAAAACTCTCCTTCAGAACAGAAATCAGCATGGATGGTAAATGATCAATATTAGGAAAGTAAACCCAAACCAAGCCAAGCTGTTTAATGTAGGCAAACACATCCTGTCTGTATGGTTTGGAGTTTATTTCTGAAACAGATTAATTCAAAATTCAAATTCGTGTCTGAATACCTGAACTGCACCTTCTCTGCAACTCTTTTTTAAGGGATGTGCCATGACAGATGCTTCACTCCAGGGTTTGACAGGGCAGGGACAGTTGAAGAGGGCAGTGGCAGCTCCAGGAGTGCCCAGGACAGGCATTGTCCATGCAAGGAACTGCAGCTCCTTTCCCAGCCCACTCCAGCCCTGCTTGTGTCAGGTCCCTGCTCCAGCCCCAGGAGCAGACAGCAGGTTCCCAAAACCCTTCCCAGGTAAACCACATCCACGTAAACCCTCCGAGCAGAATTCTGCCTTCTCCAAACCCACATGGGGTCCATTTGCCTCCTACAAGAAAACCCCTCAGAAATAACTTTTTGAGTCCCATTAAACACCCCTGCAGCAAAGTCCAGCTATCACTGGCAGGAGTTTCCTGACTTACTGCAGTTAGAGATCGGTCAAAAAAACTTTATCTGTTACATACTATCATTTCCCTGAAAAATACATTGTGGAAACAGATAAACCAAGAGTCTTCCCATTTCAGGGGGAGGACTGGGGTGTAGCACCAGTTGGGCTCCCATTAAGTGAAGGGTTTCCAAAACTCTGGGATTTAGCAGGAAACCAGAAGCGTGCCCTTGGCTGTCTGGGAAACACGTTCCCTTTTCCACACAGAACCCAGCCAGAGCGTCAGCAGCATTTCCAGCCTGGACTCTGGAATTCTGGAAGCTCTGTCACTCCTGAAATTACCAGGGATCCCTTCAGGGGTAGGATGTGAAGGATGACAAAAGGGAGACAAACCGCATAATTCTGACCACTTATCCATGAAATAAAAAGCAAAAATTAAGACATAACCCTCAGCATGTCTTTCCCTGCATTGTTCCCTCAGAAATAACCCCCAAAGCTTTAATCAGGACAGTTTCCATGGTTCTAAAGTCTGAACTCCCAGATCTTGGGGGCTTGTGAAGGGCCCCAAGAGGCCCAGAGGGTCACAGCAGCTGTAAGGTGACACACCTGCCTGGGATTGGTTTTCCACAGGTTCTGGGTTACAGCAGGAACACTGGGCAAGGCTGAACACACCAAGTGCTGGGGCTCCAGCCCCGAGCAGGAGCCTTTGGCATCTCCAGCATCACACAAAACTAAACATTTTCCTTTCTAAACATCACCAATTAGGAAGCCAGGCTCAGGAAATCACTGCACTCTTTCTTCCAGATGGAGAAACGATCCCAAAATTCCTCTGTCAGGCAGCAAGTCCCAAAGCCTGACTTGGACATTGTCTTTTGTAAACAAACCAACTATTATTCCTTTATCACAATGCTCCATACAAGATTAATTCAGTTTTTCCCAAAGAACTGCAATCCTGCTCCCCTCCCCATTGCCCACCACGCTCTCACTCCAGCTGAAATCACTCTTTTCCTGGAAAGAGAACTTTATTTTTTCCCAGTTATGCCAAAAGGCCACAGCCATTCTGAGCCATCAGGGCTGGGTCTTCACCTGAGGACATGAATTAAAAGATTCCCTCCAAGACAGCCACCCTTAACTCCCTGATCCTCCCTGTTCTGGGTATCTTGGATGTGAGCAGCAACACTTCCAGACATGGAAACAGCAGCTGCACCACCACAGAACTGCTCCCTATTCCTTAAACCTTTCCTTCTCACCCTTTAAAGCACTGCTCAAGGGGAGAAGGGGAATCAAAGGAACTGTGATCACAGATACCAGAGCCCAGGAACGCCTGGAGAGCTGCTTCTACACCTCCTTCCAGTCTCCCAAGTCCCTTGTGCCGAGCGCCACCGGGCCCTCCGTGCTCCCCAGCACAGGGGACTGTGCCCCCCACTTCCAGCCAGGACCCCCAGAGAAAGTCTCCTGTAAAAGGGGAGGAAGGTGCCTGCAGCTCCCTGGCCTTGAAAGGATTCTCAGGCCTCAGGATCTGCTGGAAGTGCTGTGCTGCTGCTCCTCACCTACTGCATTCCACTACAGGCAGGTAATGCTATTTTTGTTCCTCGAGCTGTACCTGTTCTACTTTTTAAATTCTCATCTGAGAGGTTTTGGTGCATCATGATCCAAACTCTGATGCCAGAGTTCAGTCAACCTCCTGACTGAAAACAGTGTTGAGTAACCCAGTGAGAGCCTGACTAATTCATTCATCACAGGATTCTGACACTTAAAATACTATTTTAACCCCCTTGAGACAAACCCTGATTGTTCTTGGCTCTTTTGGGATGTTATATTTGAATCACGATTGGAAAAATAAACCATGCCAAGTTTTACCTGGAAACATGGAGCAGAGCTGGTTTGGGGGAAGTTCTTAGAGCTGTGTCACACATTCAGGGAACATCCCAGGGTGTTTTCTTCTCTTCCCAATCCCAGCCAGCTAATCTCCTTTCTGCATTACACAACAGCTCATGTAATCCCAAATTTACCACCCCAGTCCTGCCCTCACAACTCTGGTTTCACAGAGAGGGAGCTCAAACCTCCTCTCTGCCCCTTGCATGAAAAGAAACTTGGTTTGTCTTTCAACATCCCGGAAAAACACGTGGATGCTGCATTCAGGAATTCTGGCACTTAGGCCAAAATCTTTCCGGAGTCCTTTCCGTGGGATTCTCCTAAACACAACCCCAGAACTGCCTCAGCATTCCAAAAGCTCCTTGCTCGTTATACTAAAGATAATGTAAAGATGTTCACTCTGACTCACACGAGGAAGTCGACTCCTAAATTTTGACCAAATCCCAAAGTTTAGGGCGATTCGGGGGGCAAGATAACTGCAGAGAGCACAGAGCCAAGTCCCCGGAGAACCACGGCAGCAAATCCTGGTTCTGAAGTGCTCAGTGAGCCTGTACCAAACCTCATGGAGTATTTCATTCCCCTGTCCCATCGTGCCCTTTACATATTCCATCAATTTAATCCTTTCCCATAAAACATATTCTCCTGATCCCGCAGCAGAGGTGAACCCTTTTTTCCCTCTCGCCCTCTTCACTTTGCACCTCTGATGCCCCAAAACTTTCTCCATCTCTCTGCCGATTCCTGAATATCGCCCGAATTCCCAAGACAGGTGATTATCCCGAGGGCAGGGAGCTGCAGCACGGAGTCCCCAGAGAACCACGGCAGAAAACCCTCACGGCACCAACAACCCCTGTGGAATAAAACACTCCACATTCCCATCATTCCCTTCACGTACTCCCGCATTTAAATCCTTTTCCATAAAGCATCTCCTGGTCCTGCAGCACGGGGGGAGGGGGGGATTTAACCCTTTCCCTCCGCTCCCCCCCCTTTGCTTTGCACCTTTAACGCCTCAAAACTGGACTGTTCGACTCCACATTCCCATCATTCCCTTTTACGTATTCCTTCCAAATTCTACTCAAATAAATAGGGGGGATGTGGGGGCGGGAGGCGAACGCGGGAGGCGCGCGCCCTCCCTGAGGGGAAACTGAGGCAGAGAAGGGGCTCTGCAGGGTCATTTCCGTACCCGATCGCGCTGGCCTCGCCCGCCCGGTCCCTTCTCACCTCACCGGGAAGCGGCTCCTTCCTCACCTCCGCCCTTTGACCTCCCAGCGGCCGCGGCTCTCGTGCTTCGTCGCCGGGGGAGTTTTTTTGGCCTTTTTTTTTAACGCAGGATGTTGTGGGCTTTATTAGGTCTAAACCCGCGTTAATCCTGAGCTTTTCCGCCCGTTCCCGGCCCGGTTTCTCCCATCCCCTCCCGCCCTCCCCCCGCCGGGCCCCGACCGCGCGCGCGCAGCGCCGCACGCCGGCCACGCCCCTCGCCGTCAGCGTGGCCACGCCCACGCCCCTCCGGCCGCGCCTCCGACGGCGCCGAGAGTCCCCAGCACGGGCTTTATTTACATGGCCACGCCCACAAACATGCAAACCACGCCTCGTTATCATACGGGTTCGCCTTGGACACGCCCCCCCGCCGTCGGGCCACACCCCCGGAAGCGGCGCGGAGGCGGCGGGAGCACGTGGAGCGGGGAAAGGGCGGCTGCGGCAGCCCCGGTAACGGGCCCCGGAGACGGAGAGGGTCGGGGGAGCAGAACTGGGCACCGGCCGCGCTAGGGCTCAGCGGGAGCTCGGAGCCGGCCCCTGCACCCGGGCATGGCGGGAGTGTGCGGGCCAGGCGCTGGAGTCCCCAGTATCCCAGGAGGGACAGAGGAGATGGCGGGGATTGGGCATCAGGAGCCCTGGAGCATCCCGGGGCAGAGCAGATCGGGAGGGAGGACATTGCACCGGTAGCCCTGGCTCGGTGCAAGGGACAAAGGTGACTCTTATTCCCGGCAACAGAAGTGGGCCAGGCACTGGGAGCCCTGGGCACATGCCATGGGAAGGGGGAAGCCGTACCCAGAGGCCAAAGGATCTTTCCTTCTCTCCCAGCAATGCCCCTGCTCTCCTGCCAGCATGGTGCTGGCACGAGGTGGGGTGCTGGAAAACACATTCTCTGCTCCTTCATCCAGGGGCTGAGGACCCCCAAAACAGCCCTTCCAGGGCCCTTCTTGCAGCTGTCAGACTCTGACACCAACAGTCCCTGCTGCCAGCCACTTTTCCCAATATACCCCTTTTCCCAGCGACCTGCACCCCTGCCCCACCAGCCCCAGCCTTGGTGGGACTTGCCCCTGCTTGCAGCTCCCTCTGGGGCCAAGGGAATGGAGACCTGAGCCCACAGGCTGTCCTGCCACATTTCTCAGTGGTGCCCGAGCTCCAGCTGACACACGAACACTGCCCGTGGCAGCGGCCCTGAGCACGCAGCTGGTGGGTGACTCTGGGCAAGGCCATCCTGTCCTGCCACCGATGGCATCATTCCTGACCTCCACTCTCCGGCTGGCCTCTTGCAGCGTCAGCTCCAGAGCGAGGCCTTGGTTCAGTCACAGCTGCGCCGGTGGCCTTGGCTCAGTGCAGCTGCCCCATCGTGTCCTGGTGGCCAAGGCCGCTGCTGGACATTGGGGGCAGGGGTGCTGGAATGCTGGGCTTGGTCCTCACTGTCACTCAGCAGCCACCACCACTTTCATCTCCCTGTCCAAGCTGGCACTGCTGTGTGGTGCAGCCAGAGTGGCTCATCCCAAAGGGCTCGGATCCCAGGGAACACCCCCTGCATGGGGACATGGAGGGGTCAGGCCAAGGCTCCTCAGCCCGTTTCTTGGATATGGACGGGCACTTGTTAAGGGCAGAAAGAACCAGGCAAAAGCCAGCAGTGATGCCACACAGTGATGCCACACAGCGATGCCACACAATGACCCTGCCGGTTTCAGATGAGGGAGGCAGAGCATGGGAGCCAGGCTTTGGGATCTCTCCAAGGATAATCATACAGATATTACTCCAATTATACACCATTCTGTGCCCATCACAGCTGCACTTTAAGCAGCTGCAGTTCCAGCAGCAACTGGTCATCTCATCCTCCCTTTGCAGACTGTGATGGTGTATTGTCCCATGGGCACTCCCACCACACTGGGACAGCAGCAGTGGCACTGGGCACTGCCACTTCACAGCAGAGCACAGAGACCCAGGGGACACCAGGGACGAGTGATCCTATAGTGCACATGTGGCCTGACTCCCCTCCCGAGTTCCTTGTGGCTTTGCCACAGTCCCTGCAGCCTGCCTGGCCTCCCTGGGATACCACTGATCAGCAGCCATAGTCCTGAGCATGCCACAGCTCCCAAAACTCCAAGGCAAAGGAGCACATTCCCAAACCAGCATGGGATGGGTCACTGAGTCTACATGGAAAAAGCAGGAATGTGTCCCACTGACAAGAGTTGCAACCCCAGCTCTGGAGCTGCAAGGACCTGGCAGGTCACTCTGGACTCTCACAAGTGTATGGGATGTTATTTATCTCCCAGGATAAATGGGATATCCCAGCAGGAGCATCTACCAGGACACCTCCAGGCCTGAGGTCTGCTCCCAGGATTGCCCTTGTAGCCAGGGCAGGACCGTCTCCTCATGCAGGCTTGAGAGATGCCCATTCCTGCCCCCTGCCAAGGAGCAGGTGGGGAGCATTTCCCACCTAGAGATCCACGGTTACTTAACCACTGTACCCTTAGCTCACTAAAATTAGGGATTATTATTATAAAAAGAATGCTTCAGTACAGGCAGGTCATGTAACTGCTAGTCAGGGGTTGGGATGAGGAAGCAGTGGCTGAGACAGAGGCTCACAGAGGGGTTTATCCGACCACGATGCCAAGGATGAGTTTGGGAAGCTGCAGGGGATAAGCCACAGCAGCACTCAGGTCTCAGCAGCCAGGTGAGGGGCTACACATGGAGCTACGGATTTACCAACAACAGCAAAGAAATTGGGCAAATCTCTGCCAGCCAGAGCAGGGAGCAAGGAGAGGATTGTGCCAGGCTCCCAGACCATCCCTGCTCCACCCGCTGTGTGTCATCTCCTCCCGTGCCAGCGGGAGGGAGGGGGTGCTCCCTCTGTGCAGTGCCTGCCACTGCCACGCTGTGCTGAATGCACCGGAAAAGGTGAGGTGAGGCACACCCAGCCTGCAGGGCACCCCCTGCCTGTATTTACATGCTCCAAGGGCCATTCTTGCAAGTTCTCGCTCCCATTCTTGGCCTGAGTGTGTTGGGAATGGGGTGGGAGGACAAAGAGATGTGGCAGGCCCTGGGCAAGCTGATCCCACGTTGGCACCACTTCTAGGTGTGTCTGAGCTTCCCTCCTGGGTCAGTTTGCTGTGCTGCTCCTGGAAGGTGCTGGTGGAGCTCATGCAGAGGCAGGGACTGACATTCCCAGGCTTGCTCTGCACTGTCACAGTGTCACAGGACTGCAGCCGACAGCCCCCGCGCAAAAAAGGTGACGTTCCTGTCCTGGATCTTGTACTGGTAGATCTGGACCAGATCCTGCTCCGCCGCCTGCCTCAAGGACAATCTCTTGATTATCTTAATCTGCAAAGAGAAAAGAATAGGAACACTGTCCCTTTGGCTGCCCAGAGCATCCTTGCTCCCCATGCCTCTGGCTGGCCTGCAGGGAAGGGGGGTCACTGATAAATAATCCAGCAGCAGCTGCCTGTCCCCATGCCTTCGGTGGCAGCCCCCAATGAGGGATCACACAAGTGTCAGCACCCTCCCAGCCCTGCAGGGATCACCACAGGCCAGGCTCAGATCCACCATTTGGGGAAACTTCCCAGGAAAGTTAGCCATCACCCTGGCATGGGAGAAGCCTGCACTGCAGCTGCTGTATAAACCCTGGAAAGCCTCTGGAGGTGGGGAGTCCCAGGTGGCAGGATGTCCCCAAATATCCCTGCAGAAGCAGAGCGACAGCTGCGTGCTCCAGCAGATCTTGGTGCCCACAGGATTACTGCTTAACCACACTGCAGCCTGGGCTGTTTCCCACAACCCCAGAGCCTGCAGTGTTGTAGGTGACAAGGACATGTGCCACCTGTCCATGCTCTGCTGTGGCTCACCTGCCCGTGAACATCCTTGCAGAAGCCGGTGGCCAGCCCCTCTGCCCACAGGATGAGGTCGCTGTGATGACACAGGGAGTTCACAACCAGTTCATTCTCCTCATCTTCTGAATCCTCGTTGCTGTGAACCAGCACCACGATGTTGCCCTGGAATGGGAGCAGGAGGCAGGGATGAGGCACTGGCTGGGCCTAATCCCTTAGGGGAAGGACAGGAGGTGGCAATGGGGGATCACAAACACCCCGTCTGAGCTCCAGCTTGGTCTGAATTCCACTGGGAAAATAACCAGCAGCTGCTGATGGAGAGGCTGGACATGCCCCTGCCAGAAACCCCCCAGACCCTGGGCTGAGCCCCCAGCGTGGGCAGCAGGGGAGGGGGGATTCTGCTCCTGTGCTCCACTGAGGTGAGACCCCACCTGCAGAGCTGCCTCCAGCTCTGGGGCCCAAATCAGAGGTGTCCCTGCCCGTGGCATACGGGATCTTTAAGGTCCCTTCCAACCCAGGCCACTCTGTGACATGTAAACACCAAAGAGCTCACTGTACATTTTGTACACACACACACACACACACACACATACATGTAATGTGCAGTCTAAAAATACCTCAAGCCTTTGTAAGGAGACAGTGACTGAACCAGTCTGGGCAGATGGCACTGACTGAATTCACAGCAGGTAAATAAAGAGGTGGCCAAAGGGCTGCAGCATTGCTCACACCCTCACAGCTCTGACAGAGAGCAAACACCTCCCCAACACACCGACTCTATTAACATCCACCCCAAGAGACTCTGCCTCAGCCCATGCAAGTCACCACTGACTTAAAATAACACGAATTCTCAATCAATTAAAATGTACTTTAGAGCTTCAGAGCACCTCAGACAGAAATAGCAAGGTGTTAGCATGGTTTATCATCTTTTTTAGCTCTTTGGAGGTAAATATTCTCTGCAATCAGACTATCCCCTGTCAGCACTACACCCCATGCTGTGCGGCTGTGTGAAGTGCAGGGTGACAACACCCGACACCATGGGCCTATTCCTCACTCCTGCAGGGAAGTGCCCAGGGAGGGGATGCTGCCTGGGATGGCAGTTTGGATGTGACTGTGAACACTTCTGGCTGTGGTGCTCTCAGGAGTCACCACGTCACTGTGAGACCTCTGTAGATCACCACCCCACCTTGGGGACCAGCCATGGAGGGTGGTGGGAGCAGGGACTGGGGTGCCCCCCAAAGGCCCCTTCATTTCTGTCCCCTGTGAGACTCACATGACCTGTTTCCACTCCTGCCCTCCCACACACGCGTGTGAGTCAGGATCTGTGGAGAGCCAGGAGCTCCAAATAACACTATTTTACACCCTGAATCCCTGTTCATACATCAGAGACACAAAGAACCCTTCTCTGGGCAGCATCTCCCAGGAATCCAGCTGAACAGGAGCGTGCACAGGTACTCAGGGACCTACACAACTCCCTAGAGTGGCTCCAGAGCAATGATCTGAACTCCCTGGACAGCCACAGTCTTCCAAAACCCTCATCAAGGTCAGGTGGAAAGAGAAAACAAAGCCAGGCTTTGCTCTGGAGCCTCTGTGCACAGCCAGAGCCCACAGGGAGCAGTACCTTCAGCTGGCAGCACACGGACACGCGGCAGTAGTGGATGAAGTCCAGCACGGCCACTGGGGCAGCCCCCAGGCTCAGCAGGACACTGAGGTCGTCCACCAGCAGCACGGGGCCTTTCCAGGAATCACCGTCAGTGGGAGTCAGGGACACCCGGACAAAGTCAAACAAGGCTCTGAGGTCAGAGGTGCTCCCACTGGAAGAGATGAAGGAAGGAGGTGTCAAGGGCTTGGCACTGCGTGTCCCCCTCCTCACCCACTGACCCAGAGTGGTATCACCAGCCTGCCCCCTCTGCTGCGACAGTCACCTCCTCACTTTACACCTGTGTGTGGTGAAACCCTCCTGCCCGGCTCCAGGGATCATGGAATGGTTTGGGTGGGAAGGAAATTCAAAGCTCATCCAGTCCCACCAGGAACTGGTGGGCAGGAACACCTTCCACTATCCCAGGTTGCTCCAAGCCCCGTCCAACCTTGCCTTGGACACTGCTTGGAAGTGTTTGGCCTTTGCTGAGCTTCCCAGGCAACATGGAGAGAATAAAGTGAGAATAAACCCAAAAGCCAGCAGGGATAAAGCAGTACTTTCTCTTAGATAAGAATACAGCTCAAAATAATGACAGAAGGGAATAAAAACACATGGCTGGAGTTTCATTTGACACAAACCTGTGGAGCGCTGAAATAAATGTTTTTTTAGACCTGTGACATGCTGAGCAATGGGGATGGGGATGGAAGTTCTCCTAAAATCCTGGAAAGAGGGACAGGATGCCTCCATAAGCAGCAGCAAGGGACAGGCCAGGACACTTAGGGGGATGTGCACAGTGCTGGCATTTCCCTTCACTCGGTGTCCAGCTCTGAGTCCTTGGGCCTTGGAGGGGAGCACAAAGAGCAGCCAGTCCCGGACCTTGGGTGGTGCTCCTGGTGGCAGCAGATATGAGGAGGAACACTCTGTGCCCAGGCTCACCTCAGAAACTGCAGAGGACTGGGCTGTCGGGGCTGCTCCTCCTCCCCAAACACGAGGTCAAGGCAGGACTTGAGGCCCTCCAGGAAGATGAGCTGTCCCCTGTCCTTGGCAGCTGCCAGACTGACTCCCTTGAGAGAGGAAAACATTAGGTTTCAGAGTGAACACTGAACAGAAAATGGTGCACACAGAACCACTCGGGTCACAGATGAATTTGCATTCTTATTTGAATCAAATCTTATCTAAATGTGCAGATAAAGTCAGTGCTTCAGGGATGAAACAGGCACTTCTGTTACAGTCACTGGTGGCACATTCGCTCTTCTGTACTTTACCAGGAGATAAGAAAAACATACTTTGATTTGGGGCCTCAAACATCCCGGAATTCCTCCTGGGAAGCCAGCTTGGTGGCATGGGAGAAAATCAGCTGCCAGTCCAGAGGCAGGGAGAGATGGCCCAGGCTTCTCCAAGGGCCTGCTGTGAGCAATTCTTTCACCTCCCTCCCTGGGTGGTGAAAGCTTTTGTTTTTCACTATCTCCAGATCATGCCTGTGGCAATGACGGCTCCTGGCACAGCCCACGAAGCTGAGCTGGGCACTGCCCGGATCTGGAGTGAGCTGTGGGCTGGGCATCCCAACACTTGCATAACACCTGGGAGAAGGGCAGCCAGGGCTCCCACGGGAAGCAGCCCTGGCTCCACTTGGAGGAGGAGGAGGGACCATGAAAAACGCCTGGGGCTGCGACTCAAACTCAGCTGGCTCAAAGCCCTGCCTGGTGCTGAGGCCAATGGAGAGCCACGTGTTGGGCATGTCCAGCCCCAATGGAGATATCCCAGAGCTGCAGCAGACATGGAGAAGACTCCAGCTGGAGATCACAGTATTCTATAAAGGTTTGGGTTGCAGGGATGTTTAAAGACCATCCAGTTCCATCCCTCTACAGGGACACCTTCCACTAGACGAGGTTGCTCCAAACCTTGTCAAGGGCTGAGGGAGCTGGGAGGGCTCAGCCTGGAGAAGGGGAGGCTCAGGGAAGACCTTCTCGCTCTCCACATTTTTTTCTCAAAAAGGGTGGTCAGGCACTGGAAGAGGCTGCCCAGGGCAGTGGAGGAGTCACCACCCCTGGAGGGATTTAAAAGCCTTGTGGGTGTGGCACTTGGGGACATGGGTTAGTGGTGGTCTTGGCAGTGCTGGGGGACAGGTGGATGCAATGATCCTTGGGGGCTTTTCCAACCTCAGTGATTCCTTGATCATGTGCTGCAAAATTATTTCCTGGAGGACTGGACTGGGCGACCTTTTCAGGTGTCTTCCAACCCAAACTATTCCATGATTATCTTCCCAGGCTCAATTTTGCAGCACTATCACTCTGTAACATGGATATTAAGAATAATCTGAGGCCTGAGTGAACTCCCATCTGCTGGCATCTGTTCCCTGATTTAAATGGAAGCTGCTTGCACTCCCAACCTTGTGAATCCTGCTGCCTGAGAAGAATGCTTCCTCTATTTTCCTTCGACTCACCTGGGAAGGAATCTATGCCTGAATGCTCATTCTCTCTTCAAACTCCCCCTATAAAGCAATAGATTTTTTTGACACCACCCTCAGTAACAGCTTCAGAAATATCAGCATTATTGGGCAATTCCAAGCACACACCATGGAAAACTTCCTAGCCAAGGACAGAACCACCTTTATGTGGCAGGTGAGGAGCAGGGAACAGCCAGCAAATAAATACCTGCCATGCCATAAAGAAGGGCTGGGCTGCACAGCAGCCTCACAAACCTCATTCCCTCAGGGATTTCTGCAGTCCACAGGACTGGGAACCTGCTGAAATGCCGTGACTAAATTCACTATTAATACCAATAATTCAGCAACTGATTTTACCTTTGTTTTAGCCACTTCTTCCTGCATGCACAAACTCTGTACCTCACATCTGCAAGAAAAGTGTCACCTCTTTAGCAGTGAGCTGAGTGCTGTGACACCAGGGCCTGCCTGGGTGGCAGAGAAGGGCCACAGCAGACAGGGACAGGGTGCCTGTGTGTCAGACCAAGAATTCCACACCCTCAGTGCCACGGCATGGACCCAGCAAGTCCAGCCTCATTTTCCAGCAGGGGGCCCAGGTCCCAGAGAGACCTGGACTCACCTACTGCAATCACCCACCACAGCAAACCTCTGCCAGTCTCCCTGCTAGCAGCCCACCCAGTGTGACCACTGGAAGCAGCACAGGAAGCATCAGGCAGCTTGGAAAAGTGGGGAGAGTGCTCAAACTGGCCAGTGGCACCTTCCTGAGTGCACAGACGGGACCGACGTCCCTGCAGGACTGACATCCCCTCGTCACAGCCACAACACTGCACTCAAACAGCCTGAAAGCTTTCATTCCGTGCCAGCATCCCACTCCATTACCCTGGAGCACAGGGACATTATCTCTGGCACACTGTCAGCCATAGACCCAGCCCAGGAATGCTCCTGCAGCAGCAGCTCAGCTGCTCCTGCCCCTCTGCATGGTGCCCTCCAGCCTGCCAGCAGTGACAGCCCCTCAAACCAGAGCTGCCACTCACTGCTTGCCATTCCACACAGGAAAGCAGAATATTTAAAGGACAGAACGAGGAATGGAGTGTGTAAAGCTGGGGCAATGAGCTCCATCAGCAAACACAGCTGTGGGACAAAGTGGCCATCAGGTCAGGCCACGTCCTCCAGGCTGTGAGCTCGGAGCAGGAGACAGGAGATGGGCATCGAATGGGGACAAATCTGGTTTCCCTTTAAAACAAAACCAACTTTGTACAAGTGAGGGTGGGAACACCAACCTGGCAGGATGCCCTGGTGCTGCTTGTCCTGATATAGCCCAGCATGTCCTCTGCAAGGTCAGGGCCAATAACATCGACAGTGCCTTAGAATGAAGTGTAGGTCCTCAGAAAAAGAGGACACAGGCACAAAAAGCCAGAGAAGCTTTTCTTGCAAGTAAAGATCCATCCCTGCATTTAGCTAACACATAAATAAGTGGTTCGGGACTTGTAACACCTGGCACGCTAAGAAAGCAGCAAGTCCCTGGAAGCATCACTTCAGCTGTGTATAAATACTCATTGTATCACCACACACCAGTGCTACAAGTGACACTGCACAGACTGTACAATCCACCCTGGCTCCAGGAGCCTCCTCCTGGGCCCGGGACTACCCTGCTCCCAACAGAAACCGGAGCATTGCTCAGTTGTGAAACTCTTCCAAGTATAGTCTTTCCTAAGAGCATAATCAGTCACAGAATCACCGAGGCTGGAAAAGGCCTCTGAGTCCATCAAGTCCATTTGTCCCCCAGCACTGCCAAGGCCACCACTGACCATGTCCCCAAGTGCCACAGCCACAATGGCTTTTAAATCCCTCCAGCAATGGGGACTCCACCCCTGCCCTGGGCAGCTGTGCCAGGGCTGGACAGCCCTTCTGGGGAAGGAATGTTCCCAATATCCACCCTGCCCCTCCCCTGGCCCAGCCTGAGGCCGTTCCCTCTCCTCCTGTCCCTGTTCCCTGNGCTGTGCCAGGGCTGGACAGCCCTTCTGGGGAAGGAATGTTCCCAATATCCACCCTGAGCCTCCCCTGGCCCAGCCTGAGGCTGTTCCCTCTCCTCCTGTCCCTGTTCCCTGTTCCCAGAGCCCAACCCCCCCTGAGCCCCCTCCTGTCAGGGACTTGTGCAGAGCCACAAGGTCCCCCCTGAGCCTCCTTTGCTCGAGGCTGAGCCCCTTTCCCAGCTCCCTCAGCCACTCCTGGGGTTCCAGCCCCTCAAGGTCTTTCCTGCGAGGGCCCAGAGCTGCTGCCAGGATCTGAGATGTCCCAGCAGTGCCAGCACAGGGAACGGGCACTGCCCCCATCCTGTGGTCACACCAGTGCAGACACAACACCCACTTGTGCCCACACAAGTAGGAAGCTGAGCAAAACTGACAGGAACCTGTGGGGCTTTCCGAGGTTTGTGCTCACACTGTCTTCACACAGCTCCATCTCCACACACTATGAATATAGAGTTATTTAACAGCTGGCTGGAAGCAACCAGGTCCTTGGAAGTCCTCACAGCAAGAGGAATTCTACTGCTGAGAAGCAGGGAAGCCCTGGCCCCATCACCACGATTTTGTTTGCTGCCTCAGGAACCCCAGGGTCCCAGTTTGCCACCACAGACACACAGGAGGAGATAAAATTCCATCTATTTGGGACCCAAATAGTCACCAAAGTATCAGAGGACTCAGATGGTAAGGAACTAGTCTCAAAATGGGAGATAGTTGCTCCAAAAGTTGCCTTTTCAAGACCCTTATGAACTGGATTAAACTGCTGTCCCAGCTCTTATTCCTTCTCCCTTCCAGTCCCAGGAAGATGCTACCAGGGATGAAACCCTTCCAAAGGCAAAGCCTTCCTGTAGCATCTTCTCCACAAACCCCAGCTGGTTCCATCCATGCTCTGCCCTCACACTCTCAGTACCTGCAGGCTATGAGGCAGAAGCTGCAGCTAGTTGTCAGGAGTGCCAAAATCCCTCGGCAGGGCAGCAGCGGGTGTCACAGCCCCCCAGTGACACGGCAGATACACCCACAGACACACCCACGCTGACAGCAGCTCCATCCACCCACCAGCCCTGCGGGGACAGGGCTTGTCAGCGCTTGGGAAACAGCACGGAGCAGGCGAGGAGCTGCAGGAACCGGGATGGCAGCGCCCGGGAGGAGAGGTCTGCAAAGGGCTGGTGCCGTCACACAGAGCCACACCAGGCCAGGCTGGGTCTCCCAGCACACTCCAGGGACTGGCCCTGCACAGGGATCGGTAACACTGAGGGCAACTTGCAAACACAAATACTCATCATTTACTACCAGAGTAAACCAGATTTAATACCATGAGTAGTGCAAGGCATGAAGTCAGCCCCCCCCTCCAGCACCCAGGAACACCACTCACTGGGCAGTCAGCCACACCAGTGTGACAAAGGGGAATCTGCAGTGTGTGGTGGGATGGGAAGAGCCAACTCAATCCAAGTGAATTCCTCACACAGAGGAGGCCTTGGTCAGGTCCCCCTTTGGCTGCCAAGTCCAAACCCAGGATCTTGAGGCCAAATCTTTTGGTTTTGCTCTGCGTAATTTCCTGTTCACATCAAGGTGAGCTACTTGCCTCAGAAACCAAGCTTGTAGATGGCTGCATTCCTGCTCATCCCACAGCTCCACCATCGAGCACAGGCCAACAAACTCCAAGCGTTTCTCACTTAAGTGTTTCACATGCATTAAAAACCCAACACCAACCCACAGGAACCACAGGGATTTGGGACTTTGTGCAGCCTCAGACTATCCCTTACTACTACTGAGCCTCAGCCAATACCTGCACCAGATCTGCTTTGAGCCTCAAGGGCACTACCCCAAATTCTCCTCAGTATTGTTTCCCCATCAGACCAGCCCTGCCCCACTCCAGGCAGCCTGACAAAGAAGGACCTCAGAAGTATCTTCCAAATGAAGGAGAAACCTGCCCTATTCCCATCATAAACTAGGAGTAGGGCAAGGGGGGAAACTGGGGACAAAGGGGTAAACATAGACTTATAAATTATCACCCCAAACTTGCTTTTATTAACTAAGCTTGTAACTGACAGGAAAAACATGGGTTAACATGTAGCACACAGATAATTTATTAATAATTACTGATGACACCAAGCTGGTGGTGTGGTCACACACCAGAGGGAAGGGATGGGGCATTCAGAGTGACCTGGAGAAGTTGGAGTGGGTCCATGGAAACCTCATGAGGTTCAACAAGGCAAAATGCAAAGTGATGCACCTGGGTCAGGATAATCCCCAGGATGGATGGATGGATGGATGGATGGATGGATGGATGGATGGATGGATGGGCGGGCATAGCAGAAGGGCTTGGGGGTGCCAAGGGGGGAGAGCTGGACACGCCCCAGCCATGTGCCCTGAGCTGAGCCCCAGCATGGGCAGCAGAAAATGGGGGATTCTGCCCCTTGGACCCACTCAGGTGAGACCCCACCTGCAGAGCTGTCCCAGCCCCGGGGCCAACAGCACCAAGACTTGGAGCTGCTGGACAGAGTCCAGAGGAGGCCCCAGAGCTGCTCCAGGGCTGGAGCCCCTCTGCTCTGGAGCAGGGCTGTGAGAGCTGGGAATGTTCACCTGGAGAAGGGAAGGCTCCAGGGAGAGCTCAGAGCCCCTGGCAGGGCCTGAAGGGGCTCCAGGAGAGCTGGAGAGGGACTGGGGACAAGGGCTGGAGGGACGGGACACAGGGAATGGCTTCCCACTGCCAGAGGGCAGGAATGGATGGGATATTGGGAAGGAACTGTTCCCTGGGAGGGTGGGCAGGCCCTGGCACAGGGTGCCCAGAGCAGCTGTGGCTGCCCCTGGATCCCTGGCAGTGCCCAAGGCCAGGCTGGACATTGGGGCTTGGAGTAGCCCAGGATAGTGGAAGGTGCTCCTGCCCACGGCAGGAGGTGGGACCAGATGAGCTTTAATGTTCCTTCCAGCACAAACCACTCTGGGCTTCCATGACGGGCGTTTTACCTGCACAGCTCTCACAGGGAGTGAGGATGTTTAGTTCCAGCGTGACTTCATTAACACAAAACCTCCCTAGATATGCTAAACTAATTAACTTAGTGCCCTAAAGCACCTCTAGAACAGCTCCCCGGCCCAGCGCGGGGCCTGGCAGCGGCTCTAACGCCCAGTTCTATTCTTATTCCCGCATGGCAGCACGCACGCACATACACACTGCAGGAACAAAGCTCGGCTGCTTCTTAGCGGCGGATGCCGGAGCCAGAGCCGTGAGGGGCGGCGGGGAGCCGGGAATGGGCGAGGGAAGAGCCGAAGGCGGCTCAGCTCCGGGACCGGCCGCGGCCGCCGCCTCGGCCTCCGGAGGCCGTACCCCTCCCAGCGTGCCCCGCCGCTCCCGGCAGCCCCGGCCCGTCCCTCCCGCCCTCTCAGCGCCCTCTCACCGCGTCCGGGCACTCCGGGGAGGCCCCGAGCAGCTCGTTCAGCTCCGCGAACATGGCGGACCGCGCTGAGGGGCCGCGCGCAGCGCATGCGCCGGGCGGGTGGCGCCGCCTGCTGGCAGGGCGGGGTGGTGCGGCGCCGCCATTGCCGCCCCCCGGGGACCCGCGTGCGCAGCCAATTAGCGGGGCTGGATCGCTCATTAACGGCGGGAGATCGCTCATTAACAGGGCTGGAGCACCAATTAACAGGGCTGGGCCCGCGTCCCGCCGTCAGTTAAAGCAGGGCTGGATCCTGACCCTTATGGTTAATTAAGGCGCTAAATGGGACTGGATTGTCATCCCATCATAATTAATGGGGCTGGATCCACATCCCATTGTTCATAAAGGTGCAAACTGGGGCTGGATCCCGGTTCCCACCACCAGTGCTGGTGGCCCTGGTCAGCAGTGACCCCTGGTCCCAGGTGCCACCCGCCCCTTTTCAAACCCTGCCTTTCCGTGGCAGATTTAATACCTCTGGGAAGCACGTGGGACGTTTGGGGACACGGGGATATTTGCGAGGGGCCTGTTACTCTCTCATCATTTCCTATTTCATTATCAGCACGTTTGGAAAGTGCTGAACGCCCATTTGGCACCCAAAAATAATCTGCAGCAGCCCCTGAGCAGTAACAGCAAATTTACAACCCATAACCACCAAAATCCACATTCTTTGGTGTCATTTTTTGCCTCCGAGCCTGAAATTGTGTTTTTTGCCACTTGATTCACCTTTCCATCTGCTTCAGCAAAGCTTTTGTAACCGTTTGAGTTTCATCATGGAAGCAGGGATTGCCCTGCTGAGGGGAGATGTGCCAGGGCTGGGGAGATGATTCTGGAGCCCGGGATGTGCCAGGGGGACTGGGGAGATGATTCTGGATCCCGGGATGTGCCAGGGGGACTGGGGAGATGATTCTGGATCCCGAGATGTGCCAGGGGGACTGGGGAGATGATTCTGGATCCCGGGATGTGCCAGGGCTGGGGAGATGATTCTGGATCCCGGGATGTGCCAGGGGGACTGGGGAGATGATTCTGGATCCCGAGATGTGCCAGAGGGACTGGGGAGATGATTCAGGAGCCCGGGATGTGCCAGGGGGACTGGAGAGAAGCCAGCGGAGCCTAGGATGTGCCAAGGGAGCCTGGAGAGTAACTTGTGGACCCCGAGATGTGCTCCAGAACGAGACATCCACAGAGGTAGTTGCTGGAGTCTGGGAAGTGCTGGAGAGGCTGGAGAGATGATTCTGGAGCCAAGGATGTGCCAGGGAGATTGGAGAGCAGAAAGTGGAGCCCAGGACGTGCTGAGGAGACAGTGCTGAAGCCCGGGATGCTGCACTGTGAGCATTAGGGGGCATCCCACGATGCGATAAAAGCACGGAACGGGGACGGAGACACTGCTGAGGCTCAGCACAGTTCATCCATCGGTGCTGGGGGACTGTGTGGGGTTAGGAGCGGGATTCGATGGGAGAAGGGGACAAGCCTGCGGAAAACAGGGCTGCCGCCATCTGGGGAAGCCCCTGAGCTGCAGATTCCTGGGAGAGGAGCTGTGGGAACACGCGAGGTGTTTGCCTCGGTGTTCCCTCGCCTTCCCGTAGAACGACTCCCGTAGGAGCTGTGCGAGGATTTGGCTGCGGCACCGCGGCCGTGCCTCTGTCCTTATTCCCCGTGTCTGTGCGTGTGTTACGGCTGGGACTGCCCCCGCTGCTCTGCAGCCCCGCTCGGGAGCGCTCCGGACAAGCCGGCAGCCCCCGGGCTCCCTCCCAGGTCTGCCCCAGAGCGCCTGTGCCGGCCCTCCCTGCGCCTGAACGGCGGCCCCTGAAAGGAGCTGCCTCTCTTCCTTCCCTTTGATGCCTTCGGTCCTGTGAAAGCTGCAGCTGAAAGCTTCTTTAAAAGTCCAAACCGCCTTGCTTTTGTTCTCCCACCCTTTCAGGGAGCTGGGAACCCCGCTCCGGTGCCGGGGAGCGCAGGAACCGGTGCCTGCCCTGTGCTGGTGCAGCCAGAGCCCGAATTCCTTGGGCAGCCTCTGAGAGAGCCTGGCTCCCTGCTGGCTCCGGGATCTTGGCTGCAGAGCCCATTCCGACCGCAAAGGCGGCTCGCAGAGCCCGGAGGAGTTCCTGGAGGTGTTCCTACCTGGCTGCATTTGTATGCGAGCGGAGCCACCGCTCAGACACCTTTTGTCTGCGCTGTTCACGCTTCCCTCCCTGTGGCACTCCCTTCCCGGCTCCTTCAGGAGCCGCAGAGCCCGGAATGCCTTGTAAATGAAATGTAAAATCCTCTCTTTTTCTCTTCCCAGTGGGAAGGGGACCAGAACCGCATGCAAAGTGCAGCTGCATCTCTCAAAACACCTCTTGTCCTTCCTAATATATTCCTTCCCACATCCCAGGACTTGTTACCGTGCAAAGGCAGTGAGGATTTTGCTGTTAAAACTGGTGCCCCTTCCCTCCCATCTGCTCCATGCCTATTTCCAGTATTTATCATGGAGCTGTTTCCCAGAGGAGCCATATGGGATCCATAGGTATCCACGCTGCTTCCAATGAAGCCCCTATGTAGAGCAGTGAGTGAAAGGCAATTCATGCCCAAAAGTAGAAGAAAACCACGACAGAACAAATAAAACAGATTAATCTTGCAGTGAGGTGACTCCCAAGAGCCTGGCAGGAAAGGGGAGATGAACCCACCAGGTTTCATGATGTGAGTGTGTGGAAAATTATTTTTAGGGAGAAAAGACTTTGATTTACCTCCTGTGATTGTTGCTTATTGCTGAGCTATCCGGGATGGATTTGAGTGCACAAATCCCATTCCACCCCAGCAGAAGGAGGGTTTTCTTCTCTCAGGACACCTCGGCTGTTGCTGACACAATGCCAAGTGCTTTGGAGCCATAAAGGATCACCAGAGCTGTGGGGCCAGCGAGGGTTAACGGGAGCAGATGTTGCCGAGTCAATGGCCGGGGAAGAAAAGAATGGGACACGTTCCGGGGTAAATTCCGCCTCCTCAATGCCCGCCCTGACACTGCAAAGAGCAGCTGGAAGGAATAATGGATGAACTGAACCAGGTGCTGAATTTCTCTGAAGAAATGCAACAGGCAGAGTTTGAAAAGAATTGAGGAGGCGGGAGGTCCCTCCCTGTGACAAGGAGCAGGGACCCGGTCTGGTGGGACAGGCAGGGCTGCTCCCGGTGCCCTCCTGCCTTTCCCAGAGCCCTTTTCTCTAGGAAAACTCAGGGAAAAGCAGTCTCTCTTGGACCTTCCCGTCTCCTTTAGCTTGGCAGGGTTGGAAAAGTGCTGCCAATGAAACCAAATCCTCCGGGTGTTTACAAACACTCTGGTCAGTGATTCCAAGGCTGCAGATCGGGGAGTAATTTGGGTTGGGCTGCAGGGACAAAGCACAAAGGAGGGCACAAGGAAAATAAATATGGATTTAGATCCTGAGGACGTGGTGAAATGGCCAGGACACAGGAGCTGCCTTTAAAAGACTCCAACAAAAGCACAGAACAGCATCAGCTCCTGTCTCTCACCTTCCCCTTCCACTGTTTGCCTGAGGCCAGATCTTCAGGATGGAGTTATTCTCACCTCGGGGTGTTCCTTGTGCTGGAAGATTTCATGGGAGACTGATAAAACTGGGACAGAAAAATACAAGATAAAGAGAGGAAAATGACATTTATTTTTTCCCATTTCAAATCTTACTTTTTGCTTGGTCGTATCCATATAAACAAATGTATCTCCAGTGAAAGGAGAAAATGAAAAATGTTGGAACAAATGATGAGGACTGAAATTATGATAAACTTGCTCCACACGCTCTGGCAGAGGGAGGGAAGAGCTGGGCTGACATTTCTGATGGAAGAAGAGCAGGATCACTGAGCATGAGGCCGGAGGGACCCGGAGAGGCCGCTTGGATGGAGCAACACCTGCCGCCAGCAAAATCTGCTCAGCCCCAACCTTCCCTGGCAGATGTTTGTCCAACCTGTTCCCAGAAACCCTCGGCAGCCACGACTCCGCACCCTCTCTTGGCATTTCTTTGCAGCCCCCCTTCATTCCCACTCCATAGCCCTGTGTCACCCAGGCATCCCTCACTCTGTTTATCCGTGGTTCTTTTGCTGATTGCTCGTGGCTGTGGAGAATAATTCACTACCTTCATAAAGCAGGGAGAAAAGCAAACCAGTCTGGGTTCAATTTTCAGGTCACCTTTAAAATTCACTTGACCATTTCAAAGCAAAATACCACTGGCTCTCCACGAGGGATCTCCAGGCCTTTTGCAAAAGAGACTGGACAATTCCTGGGGAACGTGCTGAATCCAGCAGGGATCTGACAGCGAAGCTGTCTCAACACAAAGTTCCTCAGCTGTCTCAGCAGGGAACCACCAAGGTCCTGAGCAAAGTGGGATTGAGGATGGCTCTGAGGCAAGTGGGATTGAAGCCGGCAGGGAAAGTGCCGTCCCCTCTCCCAGATCCAGGTGTTTGGCTGCCTAAAGCCCCTCTCTGCCAGATCCTCTGTGCCTGCTCATCCCTCACACTCCTTCCCCCCTTCAGCCACTCCTTCTCCTCATTTTGCCCCATCCTGCTTTTCCCCTCTCCCCTCTGACCCTGCTTTGCAGCACTTCTATCTCCCACCTTTTGCTCACAGAGCTCTCCCACAGTTCCTGTTTTCCTGCTCTCTCCTCTCCCGCTGACCCCATGTACAGCACCCAGCAGCCTGAGGGCAACAGACGCCTTCAGAGATCTCCTCTCCACCCACACCTCTGACCCAGGCCTGGATCACCATGCAGAGCTGGAGTTTGGAAGCTGCAAAGGAATCTCTGCATTTTCTCCCAAATCCTTCCGGAAATCTCTTTTCCAGCAAAACCCCACCAAGTTTGACTGGTCTTGCCTGCCATAGCAGCCAGTGTTGTCTCACTGCTTCTCCGTGCTCCTCAGCCCACCAGATTGTCCCATCTGCCGTCTCTTGCCTCAGTGTGAGATTCTCAGCTCTGACACCAGAGCTGCATTTTCACGCTGCATTTTTGTAGCTCCCAGCAAAAGGTGATGGAGACTCCTGGGTGCTCCTGCAAGATGGCTCCAGATTCTTTAATAAATGCAAATTGCATACACAGATTGAATCACTGAGTTCTGGAGTGGGTTGGGTGAGAAGGGACCTTAAAGTTCATCCCATTCCAGGGTTCCTTAAAGTTCATCTCCTATCCCAGGTTGTTCCAAGCCCCAATGTCCAACCCGGCCTTCAGCACTTCCAGGGATCCAGGGACAGCCACAGCTTCTCTGGGCAGCTGTGCCAGGGCTGGACAGCCCTTTCCATGAAGGAATTTTCCCAATATCCAACCTGAACCATTGGCACAACATTGCCCCTTGTCCTGTCCCCTGCTTCCTGGGAGCAGGGCCTGGCTGCCCTCTCCTGTCAGGGAGCTGTGGAGTCTTTCAGACACTGTTCCTGTGTCTCCCTTGGGCTCCAGTTCTCCCCACTGCCCACCACTCTTTCCTGGATCTCTCTTCTTGCTTTTCCTGGACCTGCTCCTGTGGTTTCCATCTTTCCTTACATGACATCCCTCAAACTGGACCTGCTCCTGTAAACCCTCAGCCATCCCTTGTGCTGCCAAACATGTCTCAGGTGGCTTTAACTGGTTTCTACCAAACAGCTCTCAGGTGGCTTTAACTGGTTTTCCAAGCACCCCAGGATGAGGTTCCGAGGGTTGGGAGCAGTCTGGGTGTGCTGTTTAATATTCCCATTATTGCAGTCACGGCTCTCTTGGCAGCAGCCCAGCACCTTATTATTGTGGTGGGCATATGCTTGCACTTGGCATCTTTAAAGGTTGGGGGGTTTAAAAGGTTTTAAAACAAGCCAGTGAGCCCCCTGAGTTCCCAGCCTCCTTTGCCAGCTGCCCTCCTCCTTCCCTGGGTCCAGACCAACGCTCCCTTGCTCATTCTCCTCCTGCTGATGGACCCTTTTCTTCTTCTCCTTAATGAATCCTCCCTATTTCCATCTCAATTTGGCCTTTCTGATGTCTCCCCACATGCTTATGCTCCCCTTGTAACTGCCCTTAGTAATTTGACCTAGTTCCCACTTCCCATAAACCTTTTTTTGTCGAGCCTGAGGTCGGTGAGGAGCTTGTGATGTAGCCAGGCTGGTTCCTGCTACATTTCCTATTGGGATGGTTTCTGTGTGTGCTGCTTTGAAGTCCCGCCAGTTTCCTCAACTCCTTTCACTTTTAAACGTGCCTCCCACCAGATCCTACTTCCCGCTTCTCCAAATGTCTCGGCGTCCCTTGTCTTTACTTTTCCCTCCTCTCCCACATCCCTCCATGAGGGGTGTGACCTTGGTCACTCCACACACAGTCTTGGCCAGTTTTCCTCCCGCCTTTATGTTCCAAACCAGTGTCTGGTGCCGGTTGCTGCCCGTGCCCTGCTCTGTCCCTCTCCCAGTGGCACCAGTCAGCCCAGTGACAGCGGTGACGCAGAGGAGCCGCCCTGCCTGGAGCTGTCCCAGCCCTCGCTGGCGTCAGCGGGCGCATGCCCAGCTCTTCGTTCCCACACTGGGCATTTTACAATTCACAAAGTTAAGAGGATTTTGCTTTTCTCCTCTCTCTAAATCCAAGGCAGAGTCGGTCTAATACTGGAATCGCGCCCTGTTACAGCCAGGCTGCGAGTAATGGAGTAATTGGTATTTCCCAGCACTAAATACTGGGATCCCGGGGCTTTCTGGCCACACCAATACCAGTTATGGACTCCTCCCAGCCAGGAGGCAGCCCAGCACTGGTGGGAACACCAGGATGTCACTGGAGATGCTCCCAGGAGCTCCCCACAGTGACCTACAGGAATGTCCCCTCCCAAACCTTTGGCTCACTGAGAAGCATCCTGGGGTTCACTGCATAAAGCTCCTGTGCTGCAGGTCAGCAGAGCTGCTCCCAGGGATGGTCCAGAAGGGTTTGGGAATGGTTCCTCAAGCCTGACCATCCTTCCCCTGGGAGCTGGAGCTGGAGGTGGGACTGCAAGGGTGGGATTCATCCAACCACTGTAGCTGTGTGTGACTGGAGCCATGAGTGAACGGGGCCAGACTGTGCCATGGTGGAAGATGCGGGACAGAAGCACCAAGCAAGGGAAAGGAGACAGCCCGCCTCATCTTCCAAATATTCCTCCAAGGGAAAGGGTGTGGGGCCAGCCCTCAGGCAAGGAAATGTCCTCAGAGGTGTCTAGAAGGGGACAAGGGACAGACATGGCCCAGCCAGCTCCTGGCACCTCAAGGAGGGACAGACCAACCCAGCACCCCAAAGGAGCAGCATGCTGCACCGCAGGTGTTGAGCACAGATTGGGGTGGGGGGGCTGATCAGGACACCGAGCTGCTGTCACCTCCTTCTCCAGCCCTTCTGCTCCTGACCAGCATCGGGACACTTGGTTGGTGAATCACGATTTGGTCGGTGAGTTGGGACTTTTGGCCATTGAATCAGGACTCAGTCAGTGGTCAGGATGCTCGCTCGGTGAACCTGGACTCTTGGGGGGTGAATCAGGATCCGGGGCCGGTGAATCGGGCCTCGTTTGGTGAATTGGGACTCACCCAATGCATCCTCACTCCGGATATTTTGTTTCAGGCAGCCGGAGCTTGTCAAGGGAAGAAAGGCTCCTTGTCTCAGGATTGTGGCTCTAATCCTGTTATGTGTCTGCGAGAGAAAAGAGGACAGCGGAGAGAGGAGGGCAGGCCCGCTGCCGATGCCAATTCCCTGCCCGCATCCCGTGCCAGCCCTTTCTGGCCACAAAGGGCCATCTCCCCTCTGAGCAAACCAACCAAGCATTGAAATTTAATAGCTCTCTGGCCTCTCTCTCCATCCCAGTGATCAGGCCTGTGATTAAAGCCCATGTGTTGCTCTGCTGGCTGGGAGGCAGATTCCTCCGCAGGGCCCGTGAAATCGGCTCCGAGCACGGAACGCAGCGCCCGCTCCTCGCCTTTCCCGTGTCCGACCGGGCGCTGGCAGGGAGCCCTCGGATAACCCCATCCATCCCTCCAGACCACGCTCCTCCCTCCTCTGGGAAAGCCAGAGGGGATGAGAGCCTGTGGGCTGGGGCTGGGCTGGTACCCCCGGGGGAGATGGAGGCACAGCAAGGGACACTGACCCCAGAGCCAGGTGGGGCTCCAGGGCTCGTGGCCGGCTGGAGCAAGGCAGGCAACGGAGGCTGTGCCTTCCCGTGGGAGACAGGAGCACACCAGGATGGTGAGTAGGGTCCGAGGGAGCGGCCGGGGGGAATGATGGCGTCAGAGCAATACCCCAGGGCAGGGACACAGGGCGACAAATCCCCCAGCGCTCCCAACCTGTGTGTGAGCAGGAGCATCCTTAAACCTGCTTAAATCCTTGTGACCCAGTTTTGTCCTGAATCCCAGTAAGTCCCTACAGCCCGTGGGGGTGAGCAGCTGCAGCCGGGGATGGCTCCTGAATCCAGAACGACTCTGTGGGTCATCCCTCACAGTTCTAAGACAGGGCCTGCACCGAGGAGCCACTGCCCACCTTTGTGGAGGGCACGGTCCCACCACTGCCCACGCGGACCACCCCGGGCTCCTTGGAAGGGACAAAAGGGTGGCGAGGGAATGTGGGCACCACTCCAAGGTGAGCACCTCTGTATGGAGCCATGGCAGGTCCAGGATGGATGGGCTGTGCCAGGGTCACCCTCACCTCCATGGTGTCGCTGTCCTGTGCTGTGCCAGCCTCACCTCCACAGTGACACCATGGCAGATGTCTCCCCAGGCAGTGTCCAGCCGGCCAGACCCACAGGCACCATGAGGAAGGATCCCAGTGAGGAGCAGTTTCCAGATCCCACCACACAGCCCTGGATGGACTTGCTCCTTGGCTGTCCCGTTCCGTGTCTCCCTGCATCCCACCTTACCAGCTCCCTCCAAGGGCAGCTGGCAATGAGGGGTGGCCTCCCCCATCCTGCACTGTCCCTGCCCTCCTCTTCCCTGCATCACCCACAGGGCTACCTCATCCTCACATTCCCAGTCCCCTCCGACGTCCCTGTCCGCACACAACCATTTCTTCTCCCCTCTCTGCTCACACACAAGCACAGATCCTCTCCCTTCACAGCAATGCTCATCCCACTCCAGCTCCCTTTCCCTCTCTCCCCGTCCCACAGGAAGCTTGTGCCCAGCCTCTGCCCATGCCAGGACATCCCACCTTTCCTTGGGGTTTCCTCAGGCATCACTGTCTCCTCTCTGCTCTGCTGGGCTCCTGCTCCACCAACACAACTCTCTTCCCGCCCCTCCCCCCCCGTTTTGCTGCTGTATCCATGTTCCCAGTGCTCTATCCATGGCTTTACCTGTCCTGCAGCCCAGTGCTCTATCCATGGCTTTACCTGTCCTGCAGCTCCGTGCTGGAAGGGAATGGCAAAGACCAAACCCCGCCGGTGCTGGTGAGCCGCTCGCTCTGCTCGCGTGACTGCCGGGATCGACTGCCAGCTCCCACCACCTCTCCTCAGTTTTTAATCTCCCCGAGCAGGCTGAGAATTAATTATTTAGTGGCTCACAGAACGCATCAGGAACATCCGATCTGCGCTGAGCTGCGGCTCTGGCTCCCACCTGCCCCGGGAGAGCGCCGGCTGCATCCCCGACGTGCCGCACACTTAATATTGTGTGGTGATTAATGGCTTTGTGTCCTCTCTCCCAAGGAACCCGCAGTGTTGGCTCGTGGATGAATCCTTCTCCAGAAGAAATCAGTTCCTGCTGGAAGCAAGACGGAGCCGTGTCCAGAGGGGAGGGTGGTGGGAGTGCTGGGACTCCCTGGGGAGAGATCCCTGCTCCATGCTTGATCTCAGGGGGATGGCAACAGGGCCAGCCTGACCTTGCCAAAGCCACTGGGATGGTGGCATTGGTTCTTCTCCATGCAGATGGAAACTGGAAGCTGGGGGGTGACAACCCTGGGGTGTTTCACCCAAAATCCCACTGACAGCTTGGGCAGCTCCACTGAAGGAGGCTGTTGGGAGGCTGAGCAGGAGTGGTTGGGAGCTGTCACTCCATGTGCAGCCCCATTGTTTGGGGGGACCCATGGTGGGGACAGGGATGGGGATGGAAAAAACCCTGGAGCAGCCCAGGCACCTCCACCAGACTCCCCGGGGTGTCCCATCAGCTCCCGAGCATGTCCGGGGTGTCAGGATGTGCTGCACCCCTGGCCTGGCAGAGGCAGGGATGTGCCTGGAGAGGGTGAGAAGGGAGGACCAGGGACCCACCACCCCCGGGTGACACTCAGATGGGACCCTGTGTGAGCAGGGACTGAATCCCGCCGTGTCCATGTCAGGAGATCGCAGGCACCGGCAAGAGGCTTAACTTTTAAAAAAAAATGGTTTATTTATTTCAAGATCTTCCTTTTTTTTTTTCCCTCCTTTTTTGTTGTTTTTACCTGTATTTCAAAAAAAGTGGGGCAAAAGTACAAAAAAAGTCAGTTGCGGAACGGCAAAGGTTTAGAAATCACAGCGCGGAACGAACCCAAGCGAGAAACACGGAGCACGAACCAAACACCCCCACGACACGGCCGAATTAAGACTGGATTTTTTGTTTTCCTCTGTACAAAACACACCAAAGCATGCCACGGAGCGGGAAGGGACACAGCGGCGGGATAAGACGGCTGTGGATGCGGGGGGAGCCTGGCTCCCGCTCCGCTCCCGCTCCCGTCCCCGCCTCTCACGTCAGGTTGTTCTGGAGGCAGTTGAGCTCCCCCACGTCCTGCTCCCCTTTGCCGCCGTCGTGCTTGGGCGACGTCGAGTTGTGGATGTTAAAGGGCTCCTCGTCCTTCAGGCAGGATTTCAGCGACTCCTGCAGCTTGTGGGGAGCGCCGGGATCATCCTGCGGGAGAGACGGGGGTCAGGGCCGGGCCGTGACGGGGGCGAGACTCAGTGAGGGCACCGATGTCCCACTGACCCCTGGCAGAGAGCCACTGGAGGGGATTAATGTCCCCCCCCAGCGCAGATGGCGGCATGGGGGGCCCGTGGTGCTGCCGGCGCGGGGCGAGGGTCCGACCCCCCCGCGGTGACGCCGCCCCCCAGCACAGCCTCCCCACCTCGGGGTGCTGCCAACACCGAAGCCAACAGCGCCCACGAGCTGTGCCAGCCGCAGGAGCCTGTGCCAGCCTCAGGCGCATTCCCCTCGGCCATCCCACCCAGCCTTCCCACCCGATTTCTCTTCCCGGTCCCAGCCCGGCGCATCTCCTCGTCCCCGCCACAATCAGCCACTCCCGGCGGCGCTTGGCAGGAGGCCAGAGGGCTTGGATTTATTGCGGTTCCTCAGCGTACAGCCGGTGCCCCCGCAACGCTGGCAGAGCCGGGCACGCCTCTTCCCGACGTCCCCCCGCTGGAGCATCCTCCCCGCGCCGGGGCTGGGCTGTGCCCCGAGGCTGCCCCGCACCCACGGGAGAGCGGCCCCTCGGCACCAGGGCCGAGCTCCGGCCGCGGTGGGCGCGGCTGTGCCCGCACGGTCCCGGCGGCGCTGGTGGGGCAGGATGAGCCCCGGCCTGGGGGGTGCCAGGGCGGGCCGGGCCGCGGTGGGTGCGGTGCTCCCGGTGCCTCACGGAGAGATGGACAGGGACACCCAAGGGCCGGCATCACACGAGGACAGGATTCTCCATCTCCTGGGCGGTAATGTCCGGCCAGTCCGGAGCTGGTGCCATTGGCTCCACCGCTGCAGGATCCTCAGAAACCCCTTTCCAGGGGGGTTGACCCTGCTGACCCCTCCTCATCCTCATAGTGCCACATCCCAGGAACCGCGTGCCGCACCCTCCACATCCGGAGGGGACGAGGGATGTGTCAAAGCCCGGCGAGACACCGGGGAGCGGCACCGAGTTCATCCCGAGTTTGCATCCTCTCGGCAGCGGGGAGGGGCCGGCCCCGGAGCCTCCTGCCAGGGCGGCTGGGCCGCGCCGACGCTACGGCTGCTAAAGGCGGTCGGAAGACGGGAACAGCGGCCATGGATAGGGAAAGGCTAAAGGGACCTACGCTCCTCCTCCGGCTCGCGTTCCACAAAGCCCTTCGCTTCTCTCTGTTCCGAGTCGAAAGACAGGAGGTTGGAAGGGCATCCCGGGGGATGCCGGCGGGTGCATCCCAACCACAGCAGCCGCCCGGAGCGTGTCATCCTCCAGCATCTGGAATCATCTGCTGGTCCTGCCCAGTGATGCCACAGCCAGGGAGCATCGCCTGCCGTGGCTGTCCCCTCCCTGAAAATGCCGGCACGGCCACCCCTGCCACCCACACATGGAGCCAAAGCCATTGGGAACTCGGGCTGGTGGCTCTCCGGGGAGCCACATAGGCATGAGGGGACAGGGAAGGGACAGAGGGGTAACACTGACCCCCTGCCTGGCCTGAGTCCAGTTTAGGTCATTGGGGACCCACCAGCGAGGGGACAGAGTTGTGACCATGGCAGGATGGGGACAGGACAGCAGTGCTGGGATCATGGAGGGGGCATAGGTGAGAGGTCACCAGACAGAGGGACAAGGACAGGACAGAAAGTGGGACGGGGGGATGGTGCCACACAGCTCCTTACGTTTGGGTGGGAGCCCTCGGCGATGGTGGAGAGGGAGAAGTTGTCGTTGTGCAGCTCGGACGGGGTGCGGTATCTGCCAGGGGCAGGAGAGCAGGGGTGAGAGCAGGACCTCCCCAAGCAGCCCCTGCCCACGTTTTGGGGTGGCCCTGATTTGGGGGGTTAAGTGGTCCCAGGGCTGGAGGTCTGGGGGGTAAATGTCCCCAGGGATGGAATTTTAGGCTAAATACCCCCAGACCCGAGGGCTTTGGAGGGATAAATCTCTCCTACTCTGGCTGCCCCCAAATCCGGGGGGCTTGGGCACTTAATATCCCCAAGGATAGAGGTCTACAGGTTTAAATGTCCTGAACTCCGGAGGTTTGGGAATGAAATGTCCCCAGGGATGGAGCTGGGGCTATACGAGCCCAGTGTGACATTTTGGGGGGCTCGGTGCCCCCAGCTCTGGGGTTTTGGTGTAGACGGGCTCTGGGCAAGGGAGCGAGAAGGGCAGCCCAGGGCAGGTCTGGAGAGGGAGACCCGGGAGCTGGCACGGAGCTTCCCTGCTAATTACACTTGGCATTTCCAAACACTAATTAACAGCTCATTAGGGACCGGGCTGGGAAGGCTCCCTCCTCCCTGCTCCAGGAGATGGGCAGCAATGGCTGAGGCGGGGGGGGGGTGACGACCCCAAACCTTTCCCTGTTCCCCCCCCAGCCCTGTCCCCAGCCGGACTGTCCCCGATGGCAGCACAGCCGGTGTCCCCAGCTCCCAGCGAAGCAGATTAACTGGTGCCAGTCAGGAGCAGCTTTAAGGGATTAACCGTGGAGCAGGAGCCACATCCACGTCTCCCGCCTCCGGGAGCTTTCCCACCCGCCGTCACCGCGCCCCCACCGGCGCCGGGGGTCCCGGTGACGCCACAGGATGGGCTGGCACCAGCGCGGGCGGGGGCTGAGCCCGCCCGGTGGCCGCGGGGTGTTTGGGGCCAGCCCGGGATGTCCCCGTCACTCACTTGGTCTTGCGCAGTTTGCTGTTCTCCGTCTTGAGCAGGTAGAGCTTCTTGGCGAAGAACACGGTGAGCATGAAGAGCAGCAGCACCACGAGCGCGGCCGAGCCCACGGCCACGCACATCACCTGGAAGTCGGTGACGATGGACTCGCAGCGTGTGCCCTTGTGCCACGTGTAGTCCTGCGTGTTGCACCTGCCGGGGAACGCGGTCAGAGCGATGCCCCGCCCCAAAACGCGCCCCCCCGCCCCAAAACGTGTCCCCGTCCCACAGAGCATCCTCGGGGGATGTGGTGTTTGTACCTGGGGGGATCACGGGGGTCTGAGGGGGATGGGATTAGCGGGTCCCCGAGGGGGGTGACACCGAGTGAGATGGGGACACCGGGGGACGTCGGGAGCGGGGTCGGGGTCTCCCGGACGGTGCTGGTGCCCCGCTCCGGTGGTTTCCAGCCCCAGCGGCGCTGGGGGCCCCCCAGGCCCCCCGGGCGGGCGGGCTCGGTGCCAGCCGCAGGGCACAGCCCGGTGCGTGCGGCACAGCCGGCATCGGCCTCTCGGGCACAATCTGCCGGGGCCGATTAGCGCGGCCGCCCCGCAGCCTCGCTGTGCGGCCCTGACCTAATTCCTGCCCAGCCGCCGCTCGGGGGACAGGGAAACCCCTCTGCATCCCGGCGGGATGGGCCTGCGGGGGGTGCAGGGGGGCGGAGAGCCCGGGAATGGGGTGCCAAGGGCATAGAAAGGTCCGGAATGGAATGTACAAAGGATGGAAAGACTGGTAATGGGATGTCAGGGGAATGGAGAGCCTAGGGATGGAGTAGAGAGAATGAGCCCAGGAATGAGGTGCATGGAGGATGGAGAGACTGGGAATGGAGCACATTGAGATGGAGAGTCCAAGGGAGGATGGAGAGATGGGGAATGGGGCACAGAATGGATGGAAAGACTGAGAATGTGAGGCCAGGAGGATGGCGAGCCCAGGGATGGGGTAGAGGGAATGGAGAGCCAAGGAATGAGGTAATTGAGGTTGGACACACTAGGAATGGGGTGAAAGGGATGGAGATGGCAGGAATGGGCTGCAGGGAGATGGAAACACTGGGAATACGGTGCATAGGTGGTGGAGAGCACAGGGATAGGGCACAGGGAGATGGATAGCCCAGGGATGGGATGCATGGAGTATGGAGAGACTGGGAGTGGGGGTGCACAAGGGATGGAAAGACTGGGAATGAGGTACATGGGAATGGAGAACCTGGGATGGGCTGCAGGGGGGTGGAAAGACTGGGCATGGGGTAGGGAGAGACCGGGGATGGGGTGCAGGGGATGATGCGCCCAGGAATGGTGTGCCCAGGGATGGTGAGCCCCCACACCCCACAGCCCGCCGGGGTCCCGTCCCTTACCGGCAGAAGGCCCCGTGGCTCTCCACCAGGTAGCACTGGCCGCCGTTGTGGCAGTAGCTGGGGACGAGGTCGCACAGGGAGCGGCAGGAGCTGTTGTGCCGCACGTACCCGCTCCGGCACTCGGAGCCGTTCTCGGGCGGGCCCCGCTCCCCCGGCCGCGGCCAGGCCGTGGGGCTGCCCCCGGACACCCCGGACGGCGGCGGTGGGGCCGCGGCGCGGTGCCCGG
>JACBWW010000092.1:828186-900323 GCA_020086605.1 Lanius collurio | reverse complement strand
CGCGGCGGCGGCTCCGGGCACGGGCACGGCACCCCCCCGGCACCCCGCGGGCAGCGCCGGGGGGCGCATCCTGGGGCCCTCAACATCGGGGAGGACACACCCCGGGACCCCCCAGCATCGGCATCCCCGGAGGGGGACACGGGGTGCCACATCCCGACGCCCCCCAACACCGAGGGACACACATCCTGGCACACCCAGCATGGGTATCCTCTGGGGGGGACACCGGGGGGCACATTCCGGCACTCCCAGCATCGGGGGGACGCCCCCCGGCACCCCCGGCATTGCCACCCTCGGGGAGGAACATCAGGGGACACATCCCGGCACCTCTGGGGCGGAGGACACAGAGGGCACATCCTGGCACCACTATCCCTGGGGGGCACTCCAGGGGACACATCCCGGCACCTCCCGAATCGGCATTCCTGGAGCAGGACACCCGGGACACATCCTGGCACGCCCCAGCACCGGGAGGGAACAGACCCGGGAATCCCCCAGCGCCAGCATCCCTCTCTGACCCCCTAAACTGCTCTTGCATGGGGCGGGGACCCCTCCCCGTACCAGCACTGGGATTCTCTCCCAGCACCCTCACCTGGTGCGGGGGGACCCCCACCCTGCACCCACACCCCGCACTCCTGCACCGCCCCGGGGGCACCGCGGGGCTCTGGCCCGGGCGGGGCTGTGACCGCTCAGAGCGCCCAGGCAGAGACCTCCGGGCTAGACCCTCCTTGCTTCCCTCGTGGGCACCGCTGGCCAGTGCCAGACTGGTCCAGTTGCCACCCGGTGCCACCGCGGCCTCTGTCACCAGTGACCCCGCGGGCACCATGGGCTGGCCCCTCCAATGGGCAGGGGGGCGGGCAGGGGGGGCTGCTCCAGCTCGTGGCCCAGAGCCAGGGGCAGCGTCTGGATGAAGCCGGGAAAGAGCCGGGACAGGAAAAGGGCGTGGACGTTCCTGGCCTCGCAACAGCCACGGCCCCCCGGGGACCGCTGGTCTCTCACCCCCAGACCCCATCCCCGCAGGGTGTGGTGGCGATGCTGGGGCAGCACCCAGGGACACCCCGGGCTGCTCTGGCGCCTCAGCCCGGACCCGTCCGTGGGACAGTGGCTGCTCCTTTGCTGTCCCTGCACCTCTGGCTCCATGGATACCTCATCCCCCTGCGGCCAGCACTGGCTCCCGGCTGGCCGAGGCCTCTCAAGGTCGCTTTGTGTCCTTGGATACCTCCACCTGCAGCGCAGGGATGTGTCCGTCATGGCTGCTCCACAACCTGCATCCCACATCGGGCATTCCACATCCTGCATCAGGCATCCTGCATCATACATCCCAAATCCCGTGCTGGGCATCCCATGTTCCACGTCCCACATCCCATATCCCAAATCCTGTATCCCACGTCGGGCACCCCACACCACCCACGCCACTGAAGGACGCTCAGGGCAGCGTCGGGGGCTCCCTGGGGACCCCATTGTGGTGCCCCCTACTCCCACGTGGGACCCACATCAGCTCTGCTGTGACCCCCTCGTGTCCCCCCCGCCCCCACGGGCTGTGTGTGCAGGGGCTGGGCTGGGGGGGCTGCCGGGAATGGGGGTCCCCTCTCCCCCCAGCAGCCGCAGCTCCTGGCCATGCTCCACGCTGGGAACAAGCCCCGCTCTGTCCCTCTCAAAGGGGGATTGAAGGGGCTGCACCTGCTTAGTATTCCCCAGGCTTCCGCCCCTGGATGCGTTTCCAAGGGGACCGGCCAAGGGGCCGCCAGGATGGATGGGGGGACACGGCCGTGACAGCTGGGAAAAGGGTTGGGAAGAGCCCGTGGGTCCCACGGGCTGGGGGTCCCAGTGCTGGTTCCCCTCCTGGCAGTAAGAGGCCGAGGGAAGGTGGGTGGGATCTGGGAACGGGGATGGTACTGGGACGGAGCCTGGGCAGGGGCTCCATGGGCAGCCCATGGAAGCTTCCAGTGTCCACAGTAACTCCTGGGGGCAGGAAGCTGGTGGGGCTGGCAGGGCCACCTGGGGCCACCTGTGCCAAGCCTGGAGCCACCCAGGCTCACATCTGGCTCTGCCAGCCCCTGGTACAGCCCAGGCCGATGTCCTGGAGCACCAGCTCCTCCTGTCCAGAGGGCTGTGTGGACAGTGTCTCATGACAGCCCTGGGGTTGTCCAGGGGTGTCCCCCATCCTGAGGGATCATGCTCCCACCCTCACTGGTGTCCCCTCAGGGTATCAACATCCCAGAAGCTCCAGCCAGTGTCACTGCAGGGTTCAGAGCCCCATGAGGAGAGACCTTGTGCTGGGGACAAGAGGGTGTGGGCACCCCCACCCTGCTGGAGGCTGCTCACCCGCACCAGGGGACAGGGCCAGGACATCCCCTGCAGGCCCCACCTCCCACACAGGCCCTGCACCCATCCCTGTGCCCAGGGCTCTGGATCAGGGCCCCCAGCCTGGGTGGGCAGAGCTCACAGGGAGGGCGGTGGGTGCCGTGCACAGGCAGGAACATCCAGCCAGGGGCAAAGCAGGGCCAAGCCTTAATGCACCAGTTCCACCACTGTGCCCAAATCCAGGAGCAGCCGAGCCCAGCACGGGTCTGAGCCAGATCCCACCACAATCCTACCTGCCTGCCTTGGATTGGGCTTGGTCAGCAGCAGAGGGTTGGATGAGGGATGGCAGGACAGACGGATGGACAGGATGGACAGACAGACGGATGGACAGTGATGGTGCTTCGGTCTCGAAGGAGAAATCCAGCACCAGCTCCCTCACTTGGGAAGGACCAGCTGCTCTTGCCAAGTCTGTGTTTTCCTGGGGGAATTACTCAGGAAAGGTGATTTAAAAGACTGGGAATTGCAGCCACCACTGCAATCCGTGAGCCCCGTCCATCAGCACCGTGAGCTGGGGAGGGATCTCATCCCAAACTCCTTCCCTGCCCAGTTCAGCGCTGGGAGTGGATCCTGCCCGACCTTGGGATCCCCAAAAGCCCACGGGAGGGGCTTTGCTCCCCCAGTCCTGGGCTCAGTCCCTCAGCCCAGCTCATCCCGGCTGGCAGCTCCCGGTGTCCCCGTGGCCGTGGGGCAGCCCCACACCAGCACCTTCCTCCTCCCGCGGGGGCACCGCTGGCCGCAGGTGCCAGCTTGGACTGTGGTCCAGGATCCCACGGGGATGGACAGACAGACGGAGGCCAGGGGGAGGCACAGGCTGGGCTTGGATCCTCACCTTCCCAGCTCCCACCCATCAGCTGAGCACCAGGAATCGCCTCATCCCTGTGTCCAGTGAGGATCCCCACGGGCATCCCGACCCGCGGGGTAAGGGGGGCCGATGGCAGGGCCAGGACGGGCCGGGCCAGCCCTTCCCCGCAGCTTCTGCTCCTCCCATGGCCTTTCCCTCCCTCCTCAGCACCTACTGGAGAGGCTCACATCACCTTTCCCCCATTTTTCTTTCACTAACGAGTATCGGGAAAGTGCAAATAAAATAAAGAATTGAATCAAAGAGCCAGGACTGAGGTTGGCATTTCTTGCCCCGGCTTGGGCACCGCTCCCCTCGGACACGTGAACCCTTCCCTGTCATAATATCCTGGAGGTTGAGCCTGAACCCAGGGCCGAGCCCAGCTCAGCCAGGCGGGGTTTTAGGGAGAGCTTTGTCCTTGATTGGGGCTGGCACCGCCCGGGCTGGAGGTGACGAGTCCCGATGCGACACCGATCCCTGGAGGAGCCGCCGCCGCATCGACCTTCAGCCTCCTCGGTGCTCAGCCCACAGCATCCAACCCCTTTCTGCAGGGAACAGATTCCCCCGCCCCGGATCCGGCACACGCCAAACTGCTCCCGACACCCCGCTGATCCGAAAATCACCGCAATTCAAAGTCCTCGAAGCAGGAGCCGTGTTTGGGATTGCAGGAGCAGCTTGGAGAAGGATGCTGGAGGCACAAAAATACACTGATCCACAATCTCTGTGTGTCCTGCGGCGCTGGAGCCGGGATCTTCCCAAAGAAACCCTTCCTGACCTGCACAGGGGCCGGTGCATTTGGGTCTGCAGGGGCAGAGCTGGCCCGGCCAGAGCAGAGTCCAGTGTCCGAGTGGCCTCAGGCTCTGCCGGACCTGCTGGAGGGGCAGAGCCCCTGGCTCGCGCTCTCCCAGCCATTCCCGAGCCACATTCCCTGGGACTGCAGAGGGAAAAGGTGGGAGAGGTTTAATCATCACCTGTCCCAGCTCTGAGCTGCAAAGAGTGAGGAAAACCCTGAGCAAAGTGAGGCTGAGATTTGGGCAGAGAGGCCAGTGGGGACCTGCATCCCAAGGATGGAGCCCTGCATCCAAGGATGGAGCCCTGCATCCCCAGGATGGAGCCCTGCATCCAAGGATGGAGCCCTGCATGCAAGGATGGAGCCCTGCATCCCAAGGATGGAGCCCTGCATCCCAAGGATGGAGCCCTGCATCCCAAGGATGGAGCCCTGCATCCCCAGGATGGAGCCCTGCATCCAAGGATGGAGCCCTGCATCCCCAGGATGGAGCCCTGCATCCCCAGGATGGAGCCCTGCATCCCAAGGATGGAGCCCTGCATCCAAGGATGGAGCCCTGCATCCAAGGACACATCACACCTGCCAGCTGTGCCCAACACCTTCTGTGTCTGTGAACGTGCACAGTCTGCACAGGTGACAAATAAAGCTGTCCCTGACCGGGGTAAGTCACTGCGAGCACCAGCACTGCTCCCACACCTTCCTCCTTCCCGCCTGCAGAACCCGGTTTAGTGCTTGTGATTTTGCCAAGAGGGCACTAAAGGTCCTTCAGAAAAGCTTTTCACCTCCAAGGCTTTGCTTTCATCACTGCTGGGAAAGCGGGTGAGTCAAGGCAGCTGTTCCACAGTCAGGACAAGGAGTGAGAACACAACTTCATCCCCTGAAATGATGGAAAAGGGCTCGGGGAGGACTGAGCTGAGCCTGGAATGTGAACACAAACCTCGTCCCTCGCACGGCAGGTCACAGCCATTTCACCACTCCTGGGCCCCCGGCACCTTTGGAGAAGGAAACCCAAAATTGGAGCAGCAGAGACCCAGAGCTGCAGGGCACCACAATCCTCCAGACCAGTGGGATCACAACATCCCAGTCCTGGCACTGGGAAGGAACGAGGGAATTCCATGGAATGGATCCTGGGGGCTCTCACAGCAGCACTCGGACCAGAGCTCAGCGAGGAGATGTCCCTCAGGTCCCGCGGGGCTGATCCTGCTCCTGGAAGTGGCTCCAGGTCTGTGCTGGGTCAGTGACACGCAGCTGGGTGGGTAACCTTGGTCCTGGCACATGGGGACCACCAGCTCCATCCCAGGGCTGGAATTCTGGCAACACGCCTGGAAGGTTGCTGGCTTTGATGGACACCAGTTATTTTTTATCACACTGCAACTTAAAACCACAGAAAACGAGGAATTTGGGGAAAAAATTCCCAATGATGATCCCTCAGTTTCCGGTTGCAGCCTCCAGGTGACGTCCCGAGGTCTCCCAGGGCTGGTGGAAGGGTCGCTGTGCCGTGACCCCGGCAGCGCCCCGAGGTTCCAGGGAAAGGGGACATTCCCAGCCGGGCAGCGCAGGCGGCCGGGCGGGAGCGGGTGCAAAGGGGGACGGTGCTCCTGGAGAGCCGGGCAGGGCGGCCCTGGGATGGCCCTGGGATGGCCGAGCCCTTGGCAGGTCACTCAGAGCCGCCCTGTCTGGGACACGTCTCTTCCTCCCGGGATTGGGGGGGATTATCCAGGGGGTGGGCGCCGGGGTCAGCCTTGGACTCGTTCCTGTAAACCTGTGGAGAGAGAAAAGGAGCTCCCAGCCTTCCAAAGCCTTCGCGTGGAAGCTTCCCGTGAGAAAGGCACAGGGATGAAACTGCAGCGAGGGGACAACGCGCACTCAGACACCCCAAACTCTCCACGAGCCCCAAGGTGCATTTTGGGCTTTAAATCGGCCAGAAAAGGACAAAAAAAGCAGCTTTACAGGCAGCCCGGGGTGGAGTGCGTATCCCAGGCAGGACACGGGAGGTTTAGGGTGGTTTTGGAATGGACAAAGGCGGTGCCAGCGCTCGTTCCTGTTTCGCTCCCCCTTCCCTCCCTCGGCCAATGGTGCTGAGGAAAAATCCTGCGGATCGCATCGCCCGTCTCCAGCAGGATCCGATTACTCGGATGAAGATGCAAACCCCTCCCCGCCGTACAGGCAGGATTTTCACAGGGAATTTTCTGGAGCGGGCAGAAGGGCTCACCCTGGGCAGGTAATTCCCTTTATCCTAAAGACATCTTGGATTGAAATGATCCCAACAGCGGTTTTGGAGCGGACACTCAGCCACTTCAGAGGCCCGTTCTGAAGCCGCCTTCCAGCCGGCTGTACCCACAGCAGGAAACGGAGAACAGCAATGAATTCACTCCCTAAAATCCCGCTCCGTGCTCCAGCAGCAGGAGCAGCCCCGGCCCCCGCCCCAGCCCGGCTGTGCGGATCCAAACACCCACAGCGGAATCGAACCCCAGGATGGGCCGCATGGGAGGGACCTCAAAGCCCATCCAGTGCCACCCCTGCCATGGCAGGGACACCTCCCACTGTCCCAGGCTGCTCCCAGCCCCAATGTCCAGCCTGGCCTTGGGCACTGCCAGGGATCCAGGGGCAGCCACAGCTGCTCTGGGCACCCTGTGCCAGGGCCTGCCCACCCTCCCAGGGAACAATTCCTGCCCAAGATCCCATCCATCCCTGCCCTCTGGCACTGGGAAGCCATTCCCTGTGTCCTGTCCCTCCATGCCTTGTCCCCAGTCCCTCTGCAGCTCTCCTGGAGCCCCTGCAAGGGGCTCTGAGCTCTCCCTGGAGCCTTCCCTTCTCCAGGGGACCATTCCCAGCTCTCCCAGCCTGGCTCCAGAGCAGAGGGGCTCCAGCCCTGGAGCCTCCTCTGGACTCTCTCCAGCAGCTCCAGGTGCTGGTGCTGTTGGCCCCGGGGCTGGGACAGCTCTGCAGGTGGGGTCTCACCTGAGTGGGGCCGAGGGGCAGAATCCCCCATTTCCTGCTGCCCACGCTGGGGCTCAGCCCAGGCACAGGGGGGTCAGGCCAGCTCCTCACCCACCAGCATTCCCAAAACTGGGATCCCAAAGCAGATCCATTCTCCTCTCTCTCACTCCAGCTCTGCCCAGCCTGGCCTTGGCAGCTGCAGTGACCACAAAGCTTTGAGGGCTGTCAATAGAAGATTCCAAAATGGACATTTATGATTTACCACTTTCTGTGCAGCCCTCAGGAAAATTATCTTCAGGATGAGAGGAGGAAAAGTGACCATTGCTGGCCGTGCTGCAGGTGAGGAGGTCATCATCCCAAGGGACAAGCCTTGCTGGAATGCAAAGATCCAAGAGCTCCTTCCCTCTCCTTCCTGCCCCGTGCAGGAACAGCACCAAGGAGCCCACGAGAGGATGTTCAGCAGGACACCCCAGCCCTGGAGACCCCCTACCCATCCAAGGAGGAATTCCCAGTTGGGAACGTGGCTTCCATGGTGTGTCCTGGACCCAGGGACACAGCTCCAGCCTCAGGAATTAAGGACTGTGGGCATTACACGATGCCTGGGAAGAGGTGCCACTTCTGAGGCAAAGCCTCCTCCTGGGCAAAGCAGCAGGAATGGCTGGAATGTAATCCAGACTGGATTCTGGTTTCAGTCTAATCAAAAAGACAAACGCTCCCGGGAGCCTGGCAGGGGTGGAGGGAAGGGCAGGACAGGCAGCAGGACTGAGCCTGGCAGAGCAGCTGATGGGGGAGCAGCAGCACCGAGGCCTCCCCAGCCCAAGCTGTCTCATCAGAGCTCCCCCTCCAGCATGATCCAAGTGGGAACAGGCTCGGGAGCCCGCGGGCAGCAGGAATCCCACAGCAGCCGCTTCCCTGAGCTCTGAGCCCTGCCAGGCCCGTCCACAGCAGCACATTCTGGGGGTGTGAAGGGTCAGTGCTCCCCCAATGCCTTCGGGGTCTGCCCCAAGCTCACGTTTTGTGTTTGCTCCTCTGGAGTTCACATTCAGCCCCAAAACAGCCCCGGATCACAGCGACAATTCCCAGCTCTTCCCGCACACAGAGGCAAAGGAGACTTCACAAACTCCACAGGCTTTGTACAAAAACCGCTTTTTTTTGCTTTTATTTCACAAAATTGGGTGGCTGCTGCAGGAATCAAACCGGCCCTATACAGAGATTAGGTGAAAAAGTGGGCACAGGGATTATTTATACAGAAACAAAACAGTGTCCAGGATCCAGGTCCTCGGCAGGATCAGCACTAGGACAGTAAAAAATAGTCTCCACCTGGATCCTGGGAATTGCTCACGCTAGAAACAACCTGAGGTTACTCTAAACTGGACTAAGGGCTGCACCAAAAATCCCACGCTCACCCCAAAGACCCTGGAGGGGAAGGAAGCCTTGGGAAGGGGAATGGGAAGGCCCCGGCCGCTCTCTGCGTGGCACTGGGGAGTTGTGCTGGAAGACCTGGCAAATCCTTAATTTTTTAAATGGTGGAAGTGGTTCTGGAGGTTCCAGAGTTTTTGTGAGCCTCTCTCCAGCCCAGCCTCAACTCCCACCTGGCCAAAAGCCACCCTTGAAATCAAGGAGCAGCCTCCAGACCCTTAGCAAGGAAACCCCAAATGCTGCCGGGCTGGGATGAGGGCAGAGAACCCGAACCATGAGCAGAAAAGGACTTTTTGCAGGACTTTTTCCCAAGTTTTGGCAGCCTGGAGGTGTGCAGCAGCAGCTCTGGGGTGCTCCCAGATCCACCTGCTGAAGCTGTTCCCTTCCCCACCCCTCCAGCCGCAGTGGGGGGTGACAGGAGCTGTCCCAGCCGCGTTCGCTGCTGCCCTGGCCGTCCAGAGGTAGTTCTGGCATTCCCATCCCAGCCATCCCAACCCATTCCCAAATTCTAGCACTTCTCAGCTATCTACTTTATTATTATTTTTTGTTTTCTTCATTTTAAAAAGTACAAAGTATATGCTCCAAAAAGAGGGACTAAAAACGGGGGTTATTCCTCAGTTGGCTACTGCACCGAACTACTCAGGGAAGGTCCAACTACCACCTCCAAAGGCAAAGGAAAGGTAAAAACTGGAGCAAGAAAACTCCTACCATTGAGTGGTTTTATTCCGATCGATTCACTCCCGGTTCATTCCCATGGATCAATATTTCCTGTAATAAGTTAGAGGCAGCTCCAGCCGCAGCCACCAGGAATCCCTGCGGGCACGGCTGCTGGCCCTGCACCTCCGTGCCCCAGCACGCCCTGGGTCTCCTGCTCTGCTCCAAGCTCTGGTTTGGCATCTCCTCTCGGTGCTTTGCTCTGCCCAGGGACCCCAGAACACTGACTCACCCTGGAGTGGGAACGTCCTAAAGCTCAGCTCCTGCCCTAAAACCTGGATTATTTCACCCTTCCCAGGAGAAGCCCAAGCTCAAAGCACCAAGAGGAAGGAAACCAGCGTGGAGCTCCGCAAGGCAAGCGGGCCAAGGGGTAAAGGACTTCCCACCAGCAACATGGAGGCGTGCCTGGCACCCCTATCTCCAGCTTTCCCAAGGGAATGCCAAGCTCTGCCGGGCTCCGGTGGGGAGCGGGGGAACGCCGCCGTGAGAACGTGTGCAGATCACACACACACGACTGGGACAAGAGGGGGAAACCTCCCCAGGGAACAGAAGGGAACTGAGGAATTCTCTTTTGGTCACCACTATGTTGCTGTGGAAGTTCCTTCCTCCTTCCTTGGCTGCTTAGGGAGCGGCTGAGGCCGGTGGGGCTCCGGCCGGCGGTGGGGTCACTCCTTCCGCGGGCGGCGGCGGCTGCGCCGGGCCGGGATCTGCAGGGAGACAAGGGGGACAGTGAGGGACAGAGAGGGACACCAGGGGGGCTGGACACTGAGAAGGGACACAAGGCCTGAGCCCAGGTGTCTCCAGGCCACGGGACAGTCCTGCAGCCAGGACCGTCCCCAGGAATGGCACCACTGCGGCTCCCAAAGTTCTGCTGCACCTTTATTGTGCTCTTCCACCACCCAGCACTGCATGGACTTTGTGAAAGAGAAAAAAATTCCTGTATTTTTATGTACAAGGTGCTGGGGATGCGGCTCAGCAGCTGGCAAATCCATGCCAAGCAACTTGCAGAGCTGGATCTGGCACCTCTCACCTCCCAGCTCTGCGCTGGAGCCCAAATTACAGCTCTTTTCTCTTTAAAATAGATGGAACAAAGGGTTTGATATAAACAGCGGCTGCTCCTCCCTCTGAAGGGTGGATGTAGGTTAAAGCAGAGGAATCCATGGATGCAGTGAGCAGGAGGGAAGAGAGGAGGGATACAAAGGGCCAGCCTCGTGCCCAGAGAGGAGATGGTAATGGAACATGACTGACTTGTTTAGTAGGGGAGGAAAAAAAGGAGAAATTAAGAGAAGGGAAGAGAGCAAACAGGAATACAACCTGACACGAGCTATTCCCAGTGGTAAAGGCTCAGGAAAAAGGACAGAGAAGTAAGTAAAGCTGGGGGAGCAGAGGAACAGGAGCAGTGCCCAAACAGAAATAGCACAGGCAGAGTTTTCCCGCTGGGGCTGGGAACGCCCGTGAGTCAGAGCTCGCAGCAGCTCCTGCCACTGAAGCCAAAATCAAACGGGCTTTTCCCAATTATTTTTTGGGAGTGGTACTACAAGTGATGACAACTCCTGCTCGTCCAGTGACAACCACACCGAGTGTTCTGGGGGTGAAGATTCCTGAGCAGCAGCTGGGCCAGGCTGCAATTAATAATGGCAAATTTATTGAGGAATTCCTGACAGAGAATTCCTCATTCATTCCTCCCTATGCCAGCTTGTCTTCTGCCTTCTGGGCTTGGCCACACTCTCACAGTCATTCAAGCAACTCCCACACCATGGCTCCTGATCCAGCTGCTTTTTTGGCTGCCATAAATCAACTTCATTTTTAGAGCTGGAGATTTTATACTGGAAATGTTCCTTACATGGTTTATCTCCTTCTTCCTATCAGGACTTCCTCGCTCTGATTCCACGGCACCAAGCTTTCAGTAAGGAATTATTGAACTGGATCCTACTCTGACCTCCACTATTTAGGAATTATAATTAATTCCTGACCCTCCACTCAGGCAGGAGAGGTTTTTGATCATCACCACTGAGCCTCTGTATCACTATAAATAAAACAGGGGATATTATAAATAAAACAAAGGACAATGGGATGTGCTGGGATGCCCAGAGGGCTGAGGAGCACTTAGAGCTCCCAGCACATCCCTGGCACCACTCTCGGGCTGGCAGCGTGCATAGATCCTGTCATTCCTTCAGGAAATAGGGGGTTCCCACCAAAAGGCCTTTCCCAGTGACAGAGGAGCCCCCCAGGACCGTCCCCATGCACTCACACATGCCGTTGGGCGCTGCCAGCGGGACACGGGGGCCCATGAGGTTCCCGGACATCGGGGACATCCCGGGCGGAGCCGCCCCGCCCCCGGGGTGGATGCTGGCAGACACACTCGGCATCATCCGGCCTGGCATGGGCTGTCCTGGCATCATGGAGCCAGGCCCCGGCATCTGACCTGCAGAGGAGGGAGAGACACGAGCGTGAGGCCCTCCAAGTGGTGGGGAGGGAAAACCAGTGGGGTTGTGCTCCCAGCAGTGAGCAGAGCCTTGTGTACTCCCACTCCCAGGAAACGCCTCTTCGTCCCCCAGCACACCTCCAGGAAGGGCCAGGGGCACTTGGAACCTCTTGGAAACACTGGCACAACGGGAGGGAACACAGTCAAACCCAATGGGAACCCCCACCAGAAAGGGCATCCCATGGAATCCAAGTGCTGGCAAGAGGACAGAATAAGAAGGCATCAGAGGAAGAGCCCCTGATGGAAAGCAGCAGCCATGAAGCCTCACGGATAAGTTTCCTGGGAGAACTGAAATCACACAGTGAAAACTGGGCTGCACAGGAATTCCTGCTATGATTCCCTGTGCTGCTGTGAGGGAGGATTCCAAGGCTCTTCCTCACAAACCAGCTCTGTGGGAAAGCTCCCTGTTCCAGCTACAACACCTGGCACTGGACACCTCCAGCCTGGGGCTGATGCTTTAAAACCTCATTTGAGGGATGGTTTGGCACAATCCAATTCCATTTCCTTTAACACACGTCCATAGAGGGACAGTATTTAATGAGACAGGGATGGAAATGGCTCCTTCCCTCCAGGCAAGGGGGGAAGTGAACAGTGATGAACCCTCTGACACAACAACAGCTCTGAACACACATGAACAGCCCCAGAGTGACACGGGGCCAAAGCTCTGCACTTGGGATCAACACCTGGGCACAGTCACCATTAACTCCCAGAGGAGAATCTCCAGAGACATCTCAGAGCCCCTTGCAGGGCCTGAAGGGGCTCCAGGAGAGCTGCAGAGGGTCTGGGGACAAGGGCTGGAGGGACAGGACACAGGGAATGGCTTCCCAGTGCCAGAGGGATGGGATACTGGGAAACATCCAGTTCCAACCTCCCAAAGACTCAGAGACTTTGTGGCAGAAGGAGAAGATATTCACAGCTATGAGGCGTGTTACTCACTGGAAAAATTAAGGTTGATCAGGGAATAAAATTCTAAAAACTGGAATAACACAGCTGTGTTTGAGAGGCCCAGGAAAGCTGGGAACTGAGAAATTCCCAGCCTGGGAGCTGCCACCTGACAGGAGCCTCAATAATTTGGCCATCCCTGAACACCACAGGCCTATGAGATTCTCTCTCACTAACGAAGTGATTAATATTAAAACCCCTTTTCTGAACACCTGAAACTGAATCAGACTTTACTACACACTGAGTGGCTTCACGTGAAATTCCAGCGCTGGGCAAGAATTCCTTCAGGGAAAGGCTGTCAAACCCACAGGGACATGCAGCTTCAAGGATGTTTTATATGCAAATCAACCCCAGATGAGCTAAAATCACCACTGAACAGAAATTAAATCTACTTTATAAAATGTTTCCTTTCTTCATAAATGCGAAGTGTGCCCCTGGATCCCTGGCAGTGCCCAAGGCCAGGCTGGACATTGGGGCTTGGAGCAGCCTGGGATGGTGGGAGATGTCCCTGCCAGGGCAGGGGTGGCACTGGACGGTCCTTATGGTCCCTTCCCATCCAAACCATGGGATTCTACAACTCCCAACCTCCCAGCAATGCTCACTGGGAAGCTCCCTCCTTCCTGGACCATGGAGTCTCCCGAGCTGCTCCCCCTGTTAAACCCTGGAGGTTTAAAACCAAGTGGTGCTGCCCATTTGCTGGAGTTGTCCATGAGCTGAGAAGCTCCTCTGTGTGAGGGTTTGGCTGCCCACTGTTTTCCTTCCTGGGATGCAACGATTTTATCTCAAAATTAGCTTAGGGAGCTGGCAGAGGAAGATTCCCATCCCAGCCCAGCTCCAAAACACCCAAGCTGAGAGTTCCCAAGCACTGAACTCATCCAGAGTGGGATTAACCAAGGGAAAGCACCGCTGCCACCACGGCAGAACCCAAGCCCTGCTCCTACAGAGATGTTTTTTTTCCAAGAGAAAGCGCTCCAAGACAGCGGCTGAAGCAGAAAATGTGGAAGTGTGACCTACATAGGGGGGAGAGCTTAGGAACAGCAGCTGCGGGAAGAGATCCAGCCCAAAGGTTCCACACGAGATTTAACAGACTGGAAACCCCTCACACAGAGGGGCTGGGCACCTTCTCCAGCACCTTCCCCTGCTACCAATGCAGCCTCACATTCCAGGGAATCAGGGGAGGAACCGCCTTTAGAGGCTCCCCAAGGTATTTATCTCCATTAAAAAGCTTCTCTCTCTATTAAATCAGCACTTGAGGAGCACTGGGCCGATGAGCAGCCAGAGGGGTTTTGTTTTCATGCACAAGGCTTGGAGCTGATCCAAACACTCCAGCACCCCTCCCTGTCCAGCCCTTGCAGGGAAAACCTGTGGACACAGCCAGTGCTCCGTGAGGAGGGGCCTTTGGTGGGCAGGATTCTGGAGGAGCAGCTCTGTGGGGATGTGCCTGGCTGACACCCTGCTCTCCTGCTGCTGAGGAGGTGTTTCCCAGCCCCGACATGGAAGAGGCAGAGAACAGCTCCAGGGAATGCCTGCTGGCATTCCAAGGTGTGCTCCTTCCCACTGGAAATGGGTTTCACAGGCTCTGTGAATCCTGAGATGGTTTGGGTTGGAAGGGACCCTAAAGCTCATCTCATTGCAGCCCTGCCATGGGCAGGGATATTCCAACAGCAGACCCATCCTTCCTCCTTCCCTCCACCCTCCCTCCCAGCCAAGCACTGTGAATAATTAACCACAACAACTCATTTGGCCTCATCTCGGGGAAGAAGAGGCAGAATTTCCACTTCACTGGCACCCAGCATTTGTGCCCCTCCCTCCGAGTGCCCGGGCCGGGGTCACCATTCGGTGCCTCCCGGGAAGCACGTAGGACACCCTGGCAACACCGAGTGGGGAAGCTGCCTTTGCCCCCTCCCAGAGGAAAGGATCCCACACCAAACATCCCCAGGAAGGCTCAGCCCTTGGAGGGACGGGGTCACTCTGACTGACTGCTTGATTCTAGGAATTTTGTAATATATCAAATATTTACTGCTTTTATTCACTCTTCCAGCCCCAAACACCTCCTGCCCGGGGCAGGTTTTCAAACAGCCAGACTGCAGAGAGAGCCCAGTGTGGTGTCAATGTTCCTGACCACCCTCACACCTTCAATCCCAAATTACACCCAGGTTACAATGCCATGGATCAGCTCCAACCCCATTCACCACCCCATGACTTGGACTTCCTTTCATCTCACTGCTCCCTGCACCTCCCCAGCAAGCTCTGTACATCTGAAGGAGAAACAGGAAGCACTGACAGCTGCTGTTAGGGAATATTTACCTAAAGGAAGTGAATTCAAAATCCTTATCTGTACCCAAAAAAACCCTCTGGAATCGTCAGCAGCCCAATAAGGAAGCAAATAGCACCCAGGAACTTAATTTAAACCTACAAATAATGAAATGCTCAGCAGCTGAAAAACCACAAGCTCAAAATTCCTACCAAGTCTTTTTTTTTTTTTTAGTATTTCAATCATTGACAGAAAATGAGGTAAAATATATCAGGGAAAGGTTATTAAAGTTGCTCATCCAGCTGTGGTGGGAAGTGTATCCTGCCCTCATTCCATTTCTGCCTTAGGTCAGAAATGATTTACCAGGTGAAAATCCCACCTGAAGGAAGAGTTAATAATGACAGCTACTAATTCCCAGCTCTCTCTCTTCCTCCAAGAATCTCCAGAAGTTTCCCATATTCCACACCACGAGTATCACCAGGACCAGGAGTTCTCATCCCACTGGACCACCAGCCCAGAGCTCAAACAGAAACCAATGAAGTGCCAAAAGTGGTACTGTGGGAAGAAACTGGGAATTTTATTTCCCGTTATAATGACAAGGTGTAGCTTTTCACAGTGAAATTGGAATCCAAGTCTTTTCCCCTATTTTAAAAGTTTTCATTCCAGGGCAAAGGGGAGAACAAAATAAGCTCAGGGAAGATGAACCTCTGGTCCAGCAGAGCCAGACATGGCCCTGCCAAGGAGAAGTGGGTGACCCTCGGCTGGAGATGTTCTCCAGATGGGTCCAGCCCAACCTTCCACTGGAGATGTTCTCCACCACCATGTCCAGACTGACATCTGAGCTAAAAACCACATTTCTGGGAAAAGCCTCACTTTTACTTGAGGGATTGACTTAACTGTTTCTGCCCTCGAGCCCAGACAAGCCATGAGCAGTTTATCTTCCTCTCTTCCCTCTCCAAATGCCATCTCAGATCCTCTCCTCCCTTTGCCTCCCACCACCCCTTCAGCTCTCGTCAATCACTCCAGGGACGCCGCCGTCGCGTTCTGCTCACGGTCTGCTGAGCCCACGGCTGCACCTTCAGCTGCTGCTGAGGTCAGAGCCTGTCTGAAACCACCAGAGAGCACCAAGGTGAGGTCTGGGGTGGCACCCGGCCAGCTGAGCAGGGACTGTGCAGGTATTGCCAGCCCAGCTGCCCCATGGTGCTCCTGCAGCACTCAGGGGTTTGGGGGTTTCTTCCCCCCTGGATCCCTGGCAGTGCCCAAGGCCAGGCTGGACATTGGGGCTGGGAGCAGCCTGGGACAGTGGGAGGTGTCCCTGCCATGGCAGGGGTGGCACTGGGTGATTTTCAAGGTCCAACCCAAACCATTCCAGGACTCCATGATCTCCTCACTCTCACCAAATTTTGGGATCTCCACCAAGGCTGCAGGAGACTCAGGGGCAGAACCAGTGAGGGAACTCACAGGTGTGGGGTGAGCAAGGTGAAGTTCACCAGTTTGCCATTTTCTCTCCATGCCCTCAAATCAGAACAACTCTGCTGTGCAGCCAAAGAGCTTTGGCACCCGTGGCCTTCCTGGGCACTCCTAACAAACTTCCACTGAAGAACTCAAGGAAATGAGCCCCTTCTGCTTTCTAGGCAAGATCAGCCGGGCTGTGGCTGGAGACAGAGGGGTTTGCTCCAAACTCTGAGTGGGCCTCAAACTCTTCCCTTCACCAAAGCATCAAAGCAGAGAACTGCCAGAGGAGGAGGTGAGGGCACATCCTGGTGCTGGGCTGTGTGGAATGGGACAGCAGGAGTCAGGAGAGCTGAGCCTCAGCTAGGGGAGGAGGTGCTGCTGGAAAAGTCAATCTCTTAACCAGCTTTAATCAAACCTGCAAGAGAGATGTTCTGACTAATTAACAGAGCCACGTTCCCTGTTCCTGCTCCAGGAGGCACCGCTGGGAATGCAGAGCCCGGGTGGCTACGGGGGGCTGGAGTAACACGGGGCTGTGTGAGCAGGGATGGGAGCACATCAGAAGCCAGGAGTTATCAGTCCCCCAGTGAATAAATTCAACAATGCTTTAATCTTGTCCCACTCCCAGTCACAACAGCAGCATGGAAGGAGAGCTGTGTATGGATGTGTCAGGATTCCCTCCTTTACTCCGTTCCCCATTTGCCAGTTTTCCCTTTCCAGGTTATTCCTTCATGGCCACGTGAGCTACCCTGAGCTGTCCACCCCCCACAACAGACACACTGAGCCAGGATGTTAAATGTGAGTCTAAAGCTAGACCATGTTTGAGCACATTCACAATCCAATTCCAGCAAAAACCAAACCAGCTCCCAAACAGTCCCAGGAACTCCCTGAGCCTTAAAAACAGAGTGAGCCTGAGCCTCACCAGACAACTCTTCCTGCCCAGTCACCAGTTCTCTGTCCCTGTGAGGGAATCCACTTTGATTACTCTGCAGATCCAGTTGGATTAGTAACCATTTTCCTGTCACCCACAAATCCTGCTGTTTCCTGTGCTCTTCTGCTCCTTCCCAAACCAACCACTTTTTTTCTCAAGAGGAAAACCCAAGTTCCTGCAGCTTCCTGTTGCCACATCCTATCTGGATTATGACACTCAAACTTTCCAGCTTCTTCAGCAGCTGCCTATGGAAAATCTTCCAAAATATTTTTGGCTAATAACTGATCAAGTCTTCTGGAGCAGGTTTTGGTCAAGCTCCTCCTTGGCTGTGTCCAGTCCCACAACCAGGTTCCCATGTCCCACACAATGCTATTTGATTTTAAATTACCATTTCAACAATCTTTAGCAAGTAAAAGCTGCCAATTCACATCAGCTCCTGATCATCCCACCCTCTGGAATCAGGAGTATCTCCACCCTTGGAGATACACAACCCTCAGCAGGACAAGTCCCCTGCCAGCAGGACAGGCTGCACCGGAGACTTCCAGGTGACCCCTCTGACCAACACGGTCCTGTGACCCTCCCCTGGTATCAAACACATCCAGGCAGGACACAGCAACCTCTCACAGTCTCCTGCCAAAGAAGTTCCTTAAGGAGCTTCTGCTGCTTGTCACAGTCTCTTAATTTCTGTGCCATGAACTGGAGAATTTGAGGAGTGATTGTTTTTGAAGGAGCATCTGCTCAGATCACCAAGTATAAAACAAGTGTAAAGAAATACAAATAACCTAAAAACATCTGGAAGTGCTTGGGGCAGCTTCACATTTCACTCTACTTTAGAGCCTGACTGTCCCAGGCAGGGGACTCCCAGCCCTGCTGGACAATCTGCTCTGGGGCTGATGAGCCTCCCAGGGAAAAAAGGTGTTTTCCTGTGGCTGGGAGGAATTTCTTATGTTTGTGCCCACTGCCTCCCACCTCCCCACTGCTGGGGGGAGCCAGGCCCTTCCTCATTCCCAACTTTTGGGGTTTACACCCTCCATAAGATACCACCTCCTCAAACTCCATCCACACATCTGGAATGGAGGTAAAAGCTCCACAGTGAAGCTGCAGAACAAGCAAAGCTCATCAGTCCAGCCAACCGTGTCTGACGGTGGCACCATTACAAACCAGTAACCCACACCAGCCACCACCCCTCGGGCAGTCTCCCCTGGCAGCTCCTCTCCCTCTGGGCTCACTCCTACAGGGATCCACAGCAGGAATTCCCTGCTCCCGGCTCTTACCTGGCTGAGGTGGGTGAGGAGGTGGCATCTGGTGGTGCATCATGGGGTAGGGTGGGGGCTGCTGGTGGGGCAGCAGCCCTGGGTGTGCTGGTGCTCCCAGGGGGTTCATGCCAGGCCCGCTGGGGTGCTGGTGGGGCTGCTGGGGGTTCTGGCTGTGCTGCTGCTCCATTTGCTGGCGAGCCCTCAGCTCGGCGTACTTGAGCTGCTCCATGTGGAAGTTCTGCCTCTCCGTCAGCAGCTGCTGCCTCTGCTGCTCCAGCTGTGCCAGGAGGGGACAGAAGGCACAGGTGAGTTAGGAACGATGCATTTCAAACGTGCTCCTACCAACCAGACAGGGGGCTGGGCTGGAAGGAGCCTCTCATCCCAACCCCTCCAAACCCACATCGAACACCGGTCCTGTGGATGTTTGCAGCAGGTTCTGGGAAAGGCTCCAGAGCTTTTTCCAGCTGGAACACAGGAACTCACCTTGTTCTGTCCTAAAACCTCTCAGCAACACAGCTTGTTATTCACAGAGCTCTGCACTGAGAACTCAGCCCTAATGCAGCTCTGGAAGAAACTGGGGGTTTTCTCTCCATGTTCTGCATGCTGGAAGGAGGGAGAACAGGAAACTCAAGGGATTTTCTAGGAAAGCCCAAAGCAGAACGTGTGTGCAGCTGCAGGAGCTCGGGGATCACAGGCAGGATCTTTCTCCATCCTTGAGTGCAGGAATTGGATGCCACAGCAGCCAGGCAGCAGCCATTTGCACTATTAAGAGCTTTATATAAAAACCTCCTGTCATTTAGGCCAATTAGCATCAAATAGGCTACTTTGATTAATTATGAAGTTGTGGAGAGAGTGAGACCTGAGCAACCTGGTCTAGGGAAGGTGCCCCTGCCCTGGGTGGAACTGGATGATCCTGAAGAACCTTCCAACCCAAACCAGTCCGGGATTACATGAAAAGACCAAAAAGCTACAGAAAGCATTTCCTACTACTGGCATTTGTTTGATGGATCAGTGTCCTGGTGAAGGAAGTGATATTTGACTTATTTAAGGAATATTGACACATTCCCACATGATAACTCTTGGACAACCCGACCCGAGGTTGCGTGACTCATTTACCAATATTCAGTGAGTGTTTTAAGGTAGACTCTGTAATTCAGCTGAAAAGCAGGTTGCCAAGGAGACTCTCACCTAGCACGAGTTCTCCAAAAATCCCAAAGCTCCCTCAGTGCTCGTGCTGGCAGCCTGGCTGCTGACGAGGCAGGGATGGGGAGCGGGAAGGGAGCTCCACAGAGCCGGCATTCAGCAGCCCCAGATGGGCCGAGCTCATGAATTAAACATGCTCCAGGCTGGGCGGACGCAGGGCCCACAATGGCATTATTCATGCTGCCCTGGCTCCTTTCATTATTCATGCTGCCCTGGCTCCTTTCTCCTCGCTGATACGCTGAGGGAAGCACCCATCAACGCACCCCACCGGGAAATGGGGCGTGTGGGGAAACATTCCCGAGGTGGCAGACAGCTGGGGAGAGGAACTCCTGCAAATGACCCCAAACAAAGGCTCAGGCAACACTTTTTTATTCCTTTGAGACCCTTTTGTGACCCCGCTTTGCTCTCTTCGAGGAACCCCATCCCACTACAGTTAAAAAGAGTCTTTACAAGGATGCCCAAACAGCAGCCAGTGCCTGAAAATTTACATTTGAGTACGGAAAACCAGGGAAAACATCACCTCTGTACAATCCCTGTGCTTGGGATGAGGAAAGACAATTGGACAGGGGATAAAAAGGCACAGAAAGACAAGTTATAACACGAGCTGGTGTTAAAGCTGAGCCAAGTTTAATCTTGGGCTCTAGTACAGAGCCCAAGCCCCTGGTTCTGCACCACCTCAGACACAACTCCTGGCTGTACCCCCAGACTGGCATTAAAATAACTGCCACTAACACATTTTCCAGTGGGAACTCCATCAGTAACTTGCAGCTTCACCCCAATCTCAGTCATTCCTGCAGCTGGAATGAGGCAGGAGAGAGGCTGAGAACCTTCACCAAGGCCAGCTCCTGTCACCTGCCACGGAATCCCAGAGTGCCTGGGCTGGGAGGGTCTGGAGCCCACCCAGTCCAACCCCTGCCAGGGCAGGGGCACCTGGAGCAGTGACACAGGAACGTGTCCAGGGGGTTTGGGATGTCTCTGCAGAGGGAGACTCCAGGCCCCCCTGGGCAGCTGTTCCAGGGCTCTGCCCCCCTCCATGGAAAGAGGCTCTTCCTCCTGCTGGGCTGGAACTTGTTGTGTTTTGCTTTGTGGCCACTGCTCCTTGTCCTGACACTGAGCAGAGTCTGGGACCGTGCTGTGGCAGCCCTGGGGGAGATTTGTGTGGATTGATGGGATCCCCTCTGAGCCTTCCCTTGTGCAGACTGAGCAGGCCCAGCTCCTGCAGTCTCTGCTCATCAGAGATGCTCCAGAGCCCTGAACATCTCTGTGGCCTCTGCTGGACCCTCTCCCACAGCGTTTCCCTACAGAATCCCACTCAGGAAGTCAGTCAGGATTCAGGGAGGTGGTTCTGGGTGTTAGACCTGACAATCCCCCAATATCCAACACCCACTTCTGTGCTGCTGTAAAAGTGATGCACCAGGAGGGGCAACTGCAAGCATTTAATGTTCCCTCATACAACACATCACTGTGCCACAGCTTTATCTCCAGCACAGAACTTCCTTTCAGGAGGAATTTCTCCATGGAAAAGGTGGTCAGGCCTTGGCAGGGGCTGCCCAGGGAGGTCTGGAGTGCCCATCCCTGGAGGTGTCCAAGGAAGGCCTGGATGTGGCACTCAGTGCTCTGGGCTGGGGACAAGGTGGGCATCGGGCACAGCCTGGACTCCATGGGCTGGGAGGGCTTTTCCAGCCTCAGGGATTCGGGGATTCCTCACTGAACAGAACCAGCAAAGCTTCAGGTACCAGTAAAAATTCTGGGTCGGCAAAGCTCCACCAAGAGGCCCCTGGTTTGCCACACTCAGCACTGGCAGTGCTGACACTGCTCAGCTCAAACACAAATAAATGTGTTTTGCCTGGAATGTAACACCCTCCAGTCTGCAGCACTGATTCCTGTCAACATTCACAGTCCCTGCTCCTTCCCTGCAAGGAAAAGCCAGGGCAGCAGGAGCAAGAGGCACAGTGTGCAATGGCAACAAGGAGCTTTTTCTGCTTTAATTATTCCACTAAATATCCACAATGACAGGTGAAAAGACCGAATTTAACCACCAGGAAGCCAAGGGGAAAATCTGTATGCACATTTTTAAAAAGGGAAATGTCATATGCCTCAAAAGGGAGAAAAAACCCTCCCTGTCACTAATGGAATATATCCCCCAAAGAAAGAATCTGCAGGGAACCTTTCCAAAAGAGTTGGGTCCATTTCCTGAGCCGCCAATCAAACAGAGACTGAAACGGTGGAGAGGATGTGGAGCAAGCCAGAAATTCCTGCTGACATCCTGCTCCAAGAGAAGTCCACATCTTGTCAAACTCCATCAGTGTGATTTAGGGGGAGCTTTGCATTGGAAAAGAGGCTCTCCATGGAGAGGGTGGCCAGGCTCCCCAGGGATGTGGCACCAGGCCTGGCACAGTTCAGGGAATGCCTGCATGATGCTCTCAGTCACATGGTTTAGATTTAGGTGCTGTGAGCAGCAGGAGTTGGACCTGATGCCCTTTCCAGCCTGGGATATGATTCCACTGATGCCAAATGGGGGTGTAATTCCACTGCATTCACACAGAAGGGCAAATGTGGAAATCCCTGGAACGATGAATCAACATCTTCAACCCATCTGGAGTAACTGTCTACTCACAACAATGAGGCAGCTAAGAAAAAATAAATTTAAAAATGGCCATTCTGATAAAAATGAGGTTTTGAGTCATCTTTTGAGCAGCTGGAGAGGAAACACTTCTCCAAAGCCTCTGGCACTACGTGTGACACAACTCCTCGTAATTCCCGAGTAATCCAGGCCCAGACAGCACCTCTCCATGTCCTGACCTCACTCCTCCCCTCCCTCCCCTCTCCTGAAGCTGCTGCTGCCTTCCCAGCTCAGGCAAACCCATCACCACCACCACAAACTGGGGTGGCCCACCTGAGCATTCCCCTTCCACCTCCACACCCACTTCCAGGGCTTTCCCATGAGCTGCTCAGAATGGCCCCAAAACCCCAACCATCTCCTTGGGACCGACTGTTCCCTGGCTCAGGGAAAGGCAGACAGGGCTGGCTCCCCTCCTAGGGAAGGAAGGCTTCCACCCATTCCACTCCTCCCAGGGAAAAGCTGTTCTTGGGTCAGATAAAACCCATGGGAAAAGGCCACATAAAGGCTCAATTCCATGTTCCTGCTTGGAATGAGGATGAGGAAGCAAATCCAGGACACCCCCAGTGTGCTGCTTATGGAATAGAGAAAACACTGGAGGAAGGAGGAAAGGGCTCAAATGCTACTGTGGGAGGGAATCATGGACTCCAGCTGAAGGAGAAGGACACAAAGGAGAGGAGAGGAGCTGCTGGTTTCCCAGATGTTGGCACATACAGATCTTTGCAGTGACAGATTTAATCCCAAATTCCCACTTACTGCCTCTTTCTCCCGGTCCATGATGGTTTCCAGCTCCTCAAAATGGCGAAGTTTTATCTCCAGCTTCTTCATCTGAGTTTCCACCAAAAGGGCCACCAGGGACTTGATCTTCCTCTCCTCCACGGCCGCCAGGTGCTGGGGATGAAACACAGGGGTTGTTCTGGGGAACTGGGCACAATGAGGGGCTGGGAGGGAGGGAATCATCCAGCTTCAGCCACCCCACTGCACTTCTGGACAGAACACAGGGAATTGGATTAGAAATCTTATGCTGGGAACCAGAGGCCCTTGGAAGATTAATAAGCTTTTAATCAAATAAATAGGTGTGAAGGTTTCATACAGGAGCTGTGGAGGATGCTCAGAGCAGTCCAGCTCTGCCTCAGAGCCTTCCCAGCACTGGGCACAGGGAGCACTTCCAGTGGGAATGCAAATGAGGGAGAAGGGTCTGTTCAGTGGAGTCAGCTGTGGGTCACCCAAAAAGCTCCCAGCAGGACACACATGACAGGCTGTGACCCAGAATGACCCCCAAACAGGGAGATGGCACTGCCATGCCTTTGCCATTAAAATAGTTTCTGCTCAAGTAAAAGGCACGTGGATTCTTTATAAGGCTACAGCTCCATCCCATTTATATACACACATAAATAACACCAGGGGTCTGTGTATATATATATTTGATACATGAGACAGCCAGGGAAGTGTTTCACACCCTCAGAGTGTGACAAGTGTGGTCATGATGCCTCTCCTCGTTTTTATAAAAACCTGCTGCTCAGAACGCCCTGAGAATGCACCCACCACGTCCTGCTCAGGGGCTCTGTGCTCACAGGCACTGATGTTTCCACGGTGTCCAAGCCTTCCTGACATAGCCAAGGGCTGGGGGGAAGGAGGGCTGGGCTGTCAGAAGGGAAAGGTGAGGGCTGAGGGGAAGAAAGAAAAAAGGAAAAGCAGGAGCTCGTCCAGCCCCAGCTGCAAACCCTGACTGAAGGAGCTGAGCCCCAAACTGCCTCAGAACTGGGACAAACACCAAGCTGGAGGAAAGCACCATTAAAAACCTCCCTGTAAGACCCTGATTATAGTAAGAATTTCTCAAACCCTTGTGATACTGTGCCATTTGACAGCGTTCACCTCCCTGACCCACCAGCAGTGAAGGAGGGTTCAGTAAATGTGAATGCACTCCTGACTCTAAAGTGAATTTTAAATCAGGTCTGAGAGAACCAGAGTGACCCAAAGCTCATCCAACACCACATCCCTGTGAAATTCCATCAGCTGTTCCAAAACTGACCAAAGTGCTGGGCACAAAATAATGAAATAATGCTGGCAAAACAGGAAATTTCATGTCAAATAACACTTGTTTAGTAAAATAAACTTGTTTGTATGAAAATTCAGAGTGAGGGAAGCACCTGGTCATACAGTCTTCTACCAAACACTTCACTCTGTTTCACATGTGCAATTTTAATAATGAAAACAGATTAACATCAAGTCAAAGCACATGATTAGGTAAAGGACAGGTCTCAAAGTACACCTTAGAAAGGAAATTATCCCTGAAGTTTTTCCTAGAAAGACTCAAAGAGGCTGTTCCTCAGCCTGGCATTACCTGGAGCTTTCCCTGGGTAAAGGACAAATCCCTACAGCTGCAGCTGAGGAAAATCAGGAACACAAACTCAGTGGTAATTTGAAATGCCTGATAAACCCATCACTGCACCAGCCTTGAGTCACAAATGAGCAAGTGATCCTAAAGGGCCTTTCCAACCTAAATGGTTCTATAAAAAACAATCATGGAATGCATGAATGGTTTGGCTGGGAAGAGACTTTAAGGATCATCCAGTGCCACCCCTGCCATGGCAGGGACACCTCCCACTGTCCCAGGCTGCTCCCAGCCCCAATGCCCAGCCTGGCCTTGGGCACTGCCAGGGATGCAGGGGCAGCCACAGCTGCTCTGGGCACCCTGTGCCAGGGCCTGCCCATCTTCACAGCCTATTCCTTCCCAAAATCCCATCCATCCCTGCCCTCTGGCAGTGGGAAGCCATTCCCTGTGTCCTGTCCCTCCAGCCCTTGTCCCCAGTCCCTCTGCAGCTCCCCTGGAGCCCCAGTGCATTGCTGGGATCAGCAGTGATCTTTCTAGGAATGGTCTCTTCAGTCACACCAGCTCCAAATGAGAATTCAGAGAGGTCTCTGTGGCAGGAGGTCAAACTGGGACCAGAACAGGTGTTTTGGGAAGGGGAAGTGGTGGATGAAGAGCAGAAGTTCTGCAGCTCAGTCCCACCTGGAACAGAGCAGGAGCAGCACAGGACAGGATCCAGCAGGGATACTTTGGCACAGAAAGGAAAAAACAGCTCAAACTGGGCTTCCATTGAGAGGAAAATGAGCAGAGGGGACTTAAATTCTAATGGTGTTTGTTCAGAAACCAGAACCTGTAAAAATGCATTTTAATTGTTGGTCTCTATGAAATACAGAGTCTCACCCTGAACATTCAAGTTCACCATTTCTCAAAGAGCACAACTCACAATTTCTTGGTGAAGCTACTGATCCCAAAAGAAGAAAAGCAAAGAACAAAACCTCCAAACAAACAAAACCTCATTTCAGTTGCTTCTCTTTAACCCCTGTCTTTCCTCAGAATCCAACTGCAATATTCCTCTGATATCAAATCCTAAAGAAAACAGCTTTTCACGTGACCAGGTCTAGAGTTTGTGATGAGGAGTTTAATTACTCCCTCAGACAAGGCACAGACCACCCAAAGCTCTAATACTGTCTGGCTTTTTAAGTGAGTGGGAAGAGAACAATCCCTGTTGAACCTGAATTCTACTCTGAAGTGTCAACCTCCTAATTACAATACATTATTCCCTGCAGTGGAAAGCTGAAACTCTTCCAGAACATTGTTACTGCCATAATGAAAAGTGCCATCAGCCAGGTCCCTGCTCCCTCCAGCTCGTTATCTCCACACAAAGGGAGCAGCAGCTCATCTTCATTTGGAGCAAGTGGCCTTCCATACAGCACAGATTAAATCTCATGGCTCCTCACAGAACACAGGTTTTTCCATCTGGGCTGAGCAGATCTGTGAGTCTGATGAACTGAGAGTCACCCTCAGGTTCAAAGTGATGCACAAGGGAACCACCCTGGACTCTGCACTTCACCAAAATACTGAACCTCAGCTTTGCCTGCAGTTTGGGATTTTAATGGACAAGGAATTTTCTGCCTTGTGGGACTTTACAACCTGGTTTGGAAGGTTAAGAACAAAAACATCCTCCATCTCCTGGGTTCAAAAGGAGGGACTGCACATGACACCACCACCATCCTCACTTTGGGGGATGCAGCTGGGGAAAGAGTCTGAAGTTCAAGGGTCAAAGACCAGAGTGGAAAAGTCAATAGAACACACAACACCTTGTTCTATCCATGGAAATCCATCAGGAATAAACACCACCCATGCTTCACTCTTCCCAATACCCCATCCATCCCTGCCCCTCTGCCTCCATTTCCATCTTCTCTTCCTTCTATAAAGCAGGTGAATGTGGAATGTGGCATTGAATCCAAGAGTGATTAAAAAACCCAAATTAAAACTTGAATCCAGAGAAATTTGTAAAGAGAAAACAGACTTGAAAAAGATACTCTAAAAGCAATGAAAGCAGTGTGGTTCCTGCAAGAAGGCAAGGCAAGACAACGTGCAATTAGTAATTACAGGGTAAAGAAAAGCTGATTCAACACAGCTCATTAGAGACCACACACAAACAGGAGTTAAGGAAGACACCACTGTGCTTTTAACAGAACTCTCAACAAAACATGGAATCATTAAGGTGTCTGTGGAAGCTGCAGTGCCAGGACTGAGCATCCCTCTGTGTCTGCTGCCCACAGAGCTCAGGGGCTTGTGTGGAGCCCTGGGGCAGCAGCAGGGGCCACCGAAGGGTTTGTGCCCCAGACCTGCACCCTCAGCACCACAGCCAGACCTCCCAGCAGAGAAAAGCCTTGCAAAGAAATCACACACATTTTGGGCTGCTCCTTAGGGATGTTCATCGAGTCCATAATCACCAGAGGAGCTGCTTAATTACAACTGTTCATTATCTCACTCGGGGGCCCAGGCAGGAGAAATTAAGGCAGGATTTGTGCTCCTGCAAGGTGTCAGGGATCAGAGTGTGGACTCCATAGCTCTGGCACCAAGGAGCACTTCAGGCACAGCTCTGCTGTCCCTGGAAGCCAAGCCCAGGGTGTTGGGCCAGCACCAACCTTGGCTTTGGTGGCAGCAGAGGCCAGGGCAGCAGCTGCAGCTGTGGCCACGTTTCCTTCCGAGATCTCGTGTTCCACTTTCTTCTTCCCAGCCTCGGCCTCTTTGTCTTTGCTGCCATCAACGTTCTCCTTGTTCTCCTCTGCCTCCTTTTCCTCTGCAAGACATTCCCAGCCCAGGCCGTTATGCACATTCCCGGGATGGGAGGGCCCCACACTCATTAGGCAGGCACTAATTAACTCCTCCTGACTTCCAGCACTGCTCCCCATTCAAATGCTGACAGGGGAACCCCAGTTTGAGGGGACTTGATCCAACATAGGGGGCAACTTCAAATGCTTTTAATTCCCATCCTTTTAATTCAGCACCTGCCATCAGCTTCCCCTCATCATTTCCAAATCAACTCCATCAAATCCAAATGCTCCTTATTCTATGTGGTGCTAAAAACCTGAATTTAAGTTGCAGGAAAAAAAAGCAATATATCCATTCCCATCCCTGGAAATGCCCAAGGCCAGGCTGGACAGGGCTTGGAACAGCCTGGGATAGTGGGAGGTGTCCCTGCCCATGGCACAGGGTGGCACTGGATGATCCTTACAGTCCCTTCCAACCCAAACCATTCCATGATTTTATGGGGCACAAGGGAAATGTCAAAAAGAATAAGGTTTTAGGTAGCTGTTGTTACTCCTCAGCCTCTGCATCACTTCCCAGGGAAACTGAACAAGGCTAGAAGTGAGCAGAGAATCCCAGAATGGTCTGAGCTGGAAGGGACCTTAAAGCCCATCCCACTCCTGCCACGGGCAGGGACACCTCCCACTGTCCCAGGCTGCTCCCAGCCCCACCCAACCTTGCACACCTCCAGCAGTTCCACTTCTCTGCATCCAAAATGATCAAATGTTGTGGAATACGAGCCAACCCCCACCCATTTCTGTGACCCACGGGCACTTTGGTGCTGCAACTCCTTCCTCATCCCCAGGGCTGGGAAGCTCAGGGAGGGATTTGGTGCTGGAGCTCTGCAGGGAGGTTAAAGTGGAACCTGCTCAGCTGAGCACGGAGCAGCCCAAGGTGCCAGGGGAACATTCCCAGCTGGGTTTGGGGCCTGTCCAGGCACTCTGGGGGAGGTGCTGCAGCAGCTGGGAGCTGTTACCTGTCTTGGGCTCTGCAGCCCCTTCGCTCTCCGGCTCCTTCTCCGCACTCCGCTCGTTTTCCCCTTCCGGGACTTTCTCCCCTTCCTCTATTTCACTCTCGGCTTTGTTCTCCACCTAAAGGGGATGAGATTGGTTGGAGAATGGCAGGGAGGGAAAATGTTCACTGTCAACTTCATTCATGGCCTTCAAATTAATTAATTACCATAAAGGAAGAGATCACACTTTAAGGGGTGGCTGCTGCTTAAGCCAAATCTGACAAACAAAGCCAAAATGTGAATAAAAGTAAATGCTAAACTCAACCTAGTCCAGTGACCCAGGCCAAGCTGGGCTACTCTGTGGGTACAAAAACTCCTGAACTGAGATCACAGAATCATGGAATGGCTGGGAATATGCAGATTTCCAAGTCCTGAGTGAATCTTCCCCACTTTTATCTTCCCAAATGTCCCTGTATATCAGGGAGGCAGAAAAACGACCTAAAAACAGAGTGGGAAATAACTCCAAGGCTGCACTAATCAGCCCCAGGTTAGTCTGAACTGCTCATCTGGTGATGGAGGCAACAAGAAACATCTCCTGTTGCTGCAGACTCCAGAAACAACCATTCCCCTTTATTTATCAGGAATGTAGCAGGAATTAAACATTAAATTATTAATAGTTTTAAAATTAAATTTACATATAAACATAGAATTAAAACACTAATTTTATGAAGATACATATTAAACATTATATTAATATATGAACAAATAAAATAGTAATAATTTAAATATCAGAATAATTTAGCAGTAATTAAACTGCTATCCTGCAATTCCAGGATCCCAGTTTAATCCCAGTTCAGGCATGGAACATTCACTGCAGTCTGAGGGACCTGTCTGTGGACACAGGTTATGAAAAAGCCACAGATGTGTTCTTGTGGTCATTATCAACAGGCTGAAGGATAACGATAATTGGTGTCTAAATATCTGACCTTCCTGGGCAGGGTGGATCACCCCCATTCTCAGGAGGACACAAACACATCCATGTCCAAGAGCCAGCCCAGAATTCCTGTGAGGGGGGCTCTCCCTGAGTGGCACAAATGCCTGTGAAACACCGGCAGTGCCCCAAACCCCCAAGCCTTGGGGGAAGGCGGCGGCCAAAGCCCCGCTCCCAGGCAAGGTGACACTTCAGAGCACCCCCAGGCAGGAACCCCCACAGGCCCAGCTCCTTGTGGGGCTGCAGTCCCAGTTCCCACAGCACCAGCCAGCTCCCAGCTCCTCCCAGCCCAGCCCTTTTCCCTCAGGAACAACCGCTCATGCCTCACTGCTGGGATTTAGGACTTGGAGCTGAGAAGAAGCTCTGTGGAGGCTGGAAACTGTCCCTGTGGACACATGACCAGCACAACTGTCCCCTTCTGGGCACCCTAAAGCTTGGCAACTCAGGATTTAAGTGCCAGAAGCCTCCTGCCAGCAGGCCCAAACTCACCTTCTCTGCCTGCTGCCCCTCTGCCTCTGTTTCCATCTTCTCTTCCTCAGCTCCATCTGAGAGACAAAGAGGGAAGATTTTAGAATTGCCCACACAGCCACTCACCACACTCCCTCTCTATTTTGGGCTTAACTAAAATCTGCTGTTCTCCAACAGTGGCTTCAACAAAGGCCCAGCACTGAACTCCCACAGACCAGGCTGCTCCAAGCCCTGCCCAACCTGGCCCTGGGCACCTCGACCTCCCTCCAGCCCCACCCCAGAGCAGACAAGGCCCAACTGGTGCGAAAATGAGACCAACGTGGGGAAAGAAAAAGAAATAATAATGATTAGAGAGTCACTGGTGCAGGATGGATGCACCTCGTAGTAGGAGTGGTGGAAGAGCTGGGAGTGCATCCCTGTGCTCCAGACACAGCCCTTGGCTCATTCTGTTTGTGCTTTGGAAAACACTGATTTTAAATGTTGCTACAATGACAGCTGGTTCCAGAGATCAGGGGATAACACCCAGCCAAGGAAACACCGTGGAGGTGCTGGATAAGGTGCTACTATCCCTGATATTTTGTTGGATTGTTCAGAAGTCCTGATTTATCCACAGCTCTGCAGGGAGGGACAGGAGGAAGCACAGCCTCGTGGTCCTGGCCCAGGATTTCACAATTTAATGTACAGAGGCATTAAAGGAGCTTATTTAGATCCTGGGCTGGGGCAATGCAGAAATGCTGGTGACAAGCCCTGATCCATCTCTAAGCTTCTGAAGACATCAGCTGGTGCTGGAGGTTCATTTTCAGTAATCCTCATTTTCCTGCTAATTCCTGCGTGCTACAGTGAAGAAAAACAAAGGTACAAAGTGTCCTCCTTGAACAGCAACAGTTCTGTAGAGAAATGTTTACACAAGTCCCTTCCATATATAAGAAAAACCAACTAAAATGTCTGACTGAAGGGCAATAGTTTTCCTCACGGCCTATTTTAAGATGATAAACCCACTTATCTGAACTATCTGCTACCATAATTCAATTTAGGGAGACTGGGGACATTCTTCCTCACAAGTTTTATCTCAGAGTTAGGATTTAGTGACCCAATAATGTCACAGGGAAAATCTCGATTAGATTTTGTCAGACAGCTCTTTCAAGCCTAGAAGCAGAGTTCCAAACTGGTCTTAGAAGTGTCATCCCTCCCAGGAAAGGGAAGGATTTACAAAGAAACTGGATTCAGTCCTTTAAGAAAAAAAAAAGGAGAGACAAAAAGCAGAACACTCTGAGTGTGCCCAGCTTTGTGGAGCTCAAACAAAAAGTACTGCATAGAAATACCCAAATTTACATTTTTGGGTGGGGAGGATGATCAGGATCATCCCATTCCACCCCTGCCATGAGCACCTCCCATTGTCCCAGGCTGCTCCAAGCCCCAGTGTCCAGCCTGGCCCTGGGCACTGCCAGGGATCCAGGGGCAGCCACAGCTGCTCTGGGCAAGAAACCAATCCATGGACCATGGGGGCTGTTGAGGGACTGCTGCTGCTGTGGAGGAAGTTCACTGGATCCCAGAATCAGAGGCTGGAAAAGCCCTCCTAACCCATGGAGTCCACCCTGTGCCCCATCCCCACCCTGTCCCCAGCCCAGAGCTCCGAGTGCCACGTCCAGGCCTCCCTGGGACACCTCCAGGGATGGGCACTCCAAACCTCCCAGGGCAGCCCCTGCCAAGGCCTGACCCCCCTTTCCATGGGGAAATTCCTGCTGGTGCCCACCCTGAGCCTGCCCTGGCCCAGCCTGAGGCCGTTCCCTCTCCTCCTGTCCCTGTTCCCTGGGAGCAGAGCCTGAGCCCTCTGGCTGCCCCCTCCTGTCAGGGAGGAGTTCCAAGCAAACAGGACATCCCAGAAAGACAAACTGCTTCCCATCCACTCTTTAGAGAGATTTTCTCAAGGAAAAGCATGCAGAGCATCTCAAACTGTCCTCAGATCCTCCCTTGTGTCAGGACACATTGATGGACGCCATCCAAACCCAAGAGCTCCTTCCCATTCCCAGGGACACCCCGGGAAGGAGGGGACGTGTGACACCGAGATTACTGCACACAGCCTGGCTCAACCTCGCTTCTCTGGTTCTGCCTGCAGCAATAAATGTTAGGTTAAAATTAGGCTGACAACCTCAGACAGGTTGCAGTCAATGGCTTTTGAAAAGTGTTTTCCTGCATCAGCTGCAGAGCCCTGATGTGCAGTGACAGCGCGGCGGCCGCAGCACCCAGGTCCCCCGGCTGGGACAGCACACGTGCAAGGGACAACACATTCAATTATCCATGATTAGTTTGGGGGGGAAATGATTTGCCTGGGTGGAAGCAGGTTTTTGGTTCTAAATCACAGGCTACTCAAAGCATTGTAGAATCAGTGAGGCTGGAAAAAACCTCTGAGAGCACCGAGTGCAGGCTGTGCCCAGTGCCCACCTTGTCCCCACTCAGAGCACTGAGTGCCACCTCCAGACTCCACCACCTCCCTGGGCAGCCCCTTCTAATATTTAACACCCTTTCCACAAAGAATTCCTCAGGAAGTACCTCAAGACAGCTGAGTCTGGTAAAACTTAATCCTTAATTCCAGAATGAAAGGATCACACAAAGCCCAAAACATGCCTGACCTTCTGCACAGCCATGACAGAATTGCCTCTGGCCCCTGGCACAGACACAAACACAACTGTACTGATTTTCCTGTGTGATCTAATGAACTTAATGAAAACACATCCCAGAGGAATCGATCAGTTGGAGATCCGTGTCCCTGGGACAAAGGGGGAAACCCTGACTTTAAGGAGAAAACCCCTGAAATCCCTTTCCCCTGCACCAAAGATGCCCTTGAACTCTCTCCAGCACAGAGAGTTGCATGTTATTGCACCTTGCAGGAAGTGAGAATCAAAGACCACAGAATCCCAAAATCATTAAAGCTGGAATACTCCTCAAGTCCAGGCTGTGCCCCATCCCCACCTTGTCCCCAGCCCAGAGCCCTGAGTGCCACCTCCAGGAATTCCCTGGACACCTCCAGGGATGGGCACTCCAAACCTCCCTGGGCAGCCCCTGCCAAGGCCTGACCCCCCTTTCCATGGGGAAATTCCTGCTGGTGCCCACCCTGAGCCTGCCCCCTCTCCTCCTGCCCCTGTTCCCTGAATGAAAGGACGTTTCTTAGGTCAGGAAGAGGCAGATGGTTGTGAGCTGCCACAGGATACCTCTGACAAGGGAAAAACCACTGGGAGATGAGGAATCATCACCTCTCCAAGGCCCTTTTCCCACCCTAATCTGCAGGAATTCTGTTTCTGTGGAATTCTGTTCTGTTTTGCACATTATCTCCAAGAACACTGAGCCCTTTTTCTAACACAAAGAACTTGGAACTGAGTTCTGCCCAAGCCCAGTGACTTCACAGAGAACTTAAATGGACTTAGGTCAACAAGGAAACCTGTGAAACATCTCCCTGCTAAGAATTGCCTGCGTTACCAAAGAGATGCAGAAGCAGCAGATCCAGAACCTCGGCTGTCGTGAGAGGAACAAACAAAGCTCTACAAACAAAAGCAGAATCACCTGCCTCAGTTTCAGCTCAGCAAACAGTTTAAGGTGCCCTCCAGACATCTCAGAGTCCTTTGTTTTCACTGAGGCAACACACAACCTGTCACAGTCAGGCTGGAATATTAATATTTAATTGAGAGGAAATACACTGTAGCTGTAGAAATACCCTGGCTCTGGGTATGATACTGATGCTGTTATCCAAACCATCATTTACATTTCCCACAATAAATCCAGGCTGTACAGCCACCAGAGCTGCCTCTGCCCCTGCCTCACACAGCCTGGGGGCTCAGCAACAGGGGGGCTCCAGGGGGAAGGCAGGGGAGCTGGAAAAGCTGCTGGGGGAGCTGGAAAAGCTGCTGGGGGAGCTGGAAAAGCTGCTGGGGGAGCTGGAAAAGCTGGAGCTTCTGTGTGAGCCACATGAATTCACCAGGGGAAGACGTGATGGGCTCAACCCCACAGTGGTGCAGACCCAGCCACCTGGACACACCCAAAGCTGAAGAAGTGCTCTGCAATCTGTTGGTTTAGGAATGTCTCCATCAGTTCAGAGTTCTTGCAGGGTTTTGGTTCTAAATCTCAGGCTGCTCAAAGCATCACAGAATCAGTGAGGCTGGAAAAAACCTCTGAGTGCTTGGAGAGAAATCCCCCTGCCAAACATGACTAAAGTAACTCCTGGGTGTATGGGCCCTCCCTGTGTGTGGTTTTCCAGTGTGTGTGCTTGGGAATGAAGCAAAGCCATCCACAAAAGGGTGAATTTAACCCTCCACTGGGGCCCTTTACAGTGTGGGGATGCAGGAAATCAAACCACCATTCCCTCACTCAGTGGCACAGAGCAGCTCCAGCCTGAGGCCCCCAGGACTGGTGGCAGTGGAAATACTTGTTGGAATCAGACCTGAAATGCTCAAGTAGTTCCAACACAGCCCCTTCAGAGGCTGCCTCGAGAAATCAGTGTCCTCAACCACCTCTGGAAAGACATTAACAAAGACCTCCTAGAAATTATTAAATACCACAGGTATGCTGCATATTCCCCTTCTCTGGAGCTTAATCCCAACCCAAAGAGCTGGATCCTCCTTTGCTCCCCTCAGGCCCTTTTCACTGACACAGCTGCAGAGCAGCTCCAGTGATCCTGTTCCAAAACCTGCACTGGGGCAGGACCTAAGGAAGGTCATAATATTTACAGTGGGGATCTGTCTCAGAACCTTAGAGCAGAGTGCCCAGAGCAGCTGTGGCTGCCCCTGGATCCCTGGCAGTGCCCAAGGCCACGCTGGACATTGGGGATTGGAGCTCCTGGGACAGTGGGAGGTGTCCCTGCCCATGGCAGGGGTGGCACTGGATGGGCTCTGAGGTCCTTCCAGCCCAAACCTTTCCATGACTCTATGAAAGCAGGAGACAGTCCACCACACTCACCACAGCATCTGAACCACTCCAGTCTCCTCCTAACTCCACTGAAGCCTCACTTTATCAACTTAAAAGGAATTACCACCAGCTTTTAGAAAAACTGACAATGAAGACTTAGAAGAGGAGATTCTTGGGTATTAACTTAAGCTCCTCCAATCTGTTCCAGTCATTTTCCCTTTTCACATTCCATATTGACTATAATTTACCAATATTAAAGAGTTTTAAAATTATTATAGAGCTCTGACATAATTTTGTTTCTGAAATGTAACAACTAATTAACTTTAATTCTGCTATGGAACCTTAAGCAGATACTTTTATTTCTCCATAGTTGCATTTAAATATAAAACCAGCATTCTGTGATTCCATTACAAGGACCTCGAGGGACAGGGCACAGGGAATGGCTTTGAAGAGGGCAGGGTTAGGTGGGATATTGGGAAGGAACTGTTCCCTGTGAGGGGGGGAGGCACAGGGTGCCCAGGGAAGCTGTGGCTGCCCCATCCCTTAAAGGCCAGGTTGGATGGGGCTCACCTGGGACAGTGGGAGGTGTCCCTGCCCATGGCAGGGGGGGGCACTGGATGAGCTCTAAAGGCCCTTCCACCCCAGCATCCTTTCATTCTATGGCAATGCAGCAGCCAGTGAACTCCAATGCCCACCTGGAAGCCCCAGCAGAGCCTCTGATCCCTGCACAGCTGCCCTGAGGGACAATCCCCCCGTGTCCGAGCACAGCCACGGCCACAGCCCGCCGGACACCCTCTGCCGTGGCCACTGGGGTGCCCGTGCCCGCCGTGCCCAGCTCAGGGGGGTGGGAGGCACCACAGACTGCCGAGTGACCCAGTTCACTGGGGCTGAGCAGCTCCCCCAGGGAGAACCATCTGCTCCTGCCCTAATTTATTCCATTAGTCACAGCCCTGCACAAATCGCATTAACGGCCGGGGCCGGCCTGGAGCTCCCCACGCCCCTCACTCGGGACCAACTGTGGGGTGGGCACCTGCCCTGAGACCCCCCCCCCACCAACGGGCACTTCAGAGTCCCCATTTCCAACCTGGGCCCGAATTCTCCCAGAGAAAGGGCCAGAAAGGGGCAGCCTGCAACCTGGCAGTGGGGAAAACCCCCAGGGTGGGGCTGCAGACTGAAGCAGCAAATGTGTTGTGGGGGGACACGCTCAGGACAGGGGGAAACGGCCCCAGGATGTGTCAGGGGAGGCTCAGGGTGGCCATCAGGAGGAATTTCTTCATGGAAAGGGTTGTTAAGTACTGGAAGGGGCTGCCCAGGGAGGTGTGGAGTGCCCTGGAGGTGTCCCAGGAAGGCCTGGCTGTGGCACTCAGTGCTCTGGGCTGGGGACAAGGTGGGGATCAGGCACAGCTTGGGCTCGGTGACCTTGGAGGGCTTTTCCAACTGCAATGATCCTGTGAGGTCCTTAACAGCCAACAGTGACATCTGTACACCTGTACCGTGAAATATGGGAAAGGGGAACAAAGACTGGAAGAAAAATTTAACTTAAGCTGACCTTATTTTATAACAACTGTGAAATTAAACTCAGCCCCAGATGGAGAAACCCTGAGATTTGGTTTCTAGTTCACTTGTAAGTAAACCCCAAAGCCTTGCCCTTTCAGCAGAGCTTCGACGCCTGCTGTCAGCTCTGAGGAACAGGGAGCAGCAGATATTCCAGATGTTTCTCTTCCCTTTCCAGCACTCAGTGCACATCATCCCAAAGCATCAAGCTGCTCATGGCAAGTCTGTCCCACTGAGTGCAGAACTGAGAGATGTGACAGAAGGGCTGAGTAGTTTATTTGCTTCTTTTCTATTTAAAACTATCTTGGTGATTTAAATGGCATTTTGAAATCTCATTTACTGGGTAGTTGTGCAATGGACATCAATGCTATAAATAGCAGCCCTCCATGGGTAGCAGTTGATAACTGAGGAGCACCAAGCACAGTCCCTTGTGATCCTATCCCACAATCTGGCACCTTGCTCGTGTCCCTGGATGGGGTGACAGCAGGTCAGCTGTGAAATGCAGGAGCACATCCCAAATCCAGCCTCCCGGTCAAGCTCCATCACATCCTGCTCAGCTTCACCCAAAGCCAGACGTGCCTTTACATGCCCAGTCACTAAATTCACTAAAATCATTTGTGATAAGCTGAACAAAGCAGGAGCCAGCAGTGCTGAGAGGAAAATAACAGAGACAAGATGGTAGATCTGCACCCAAACGAGGAGAGCAAAGTCTGAGAAAGCCATGGGTACAGAGTAAAGTGTCTGCTCCTCCTGCTGGGGAGAGCCATGAGGGTCCAACAGAGAGGGGCCACACTGGGCTTCACTTCCCAGGGAGCTGCTTTGACACTCTGGAGTAATGAGGAACCAGTCTGCATCAGCCAGGGCTTCAGAGAAGAGACTTAACAGCAGAATATTTGCTGAACAGGACATAAATGAAACCAGAGCTTGTTAACACATACAGGTAATGCCCAGCAGAATTCCAGCACAACCAGAGCCAGGACTGGATTATCATGTGCCAGTCCAGCACTTCATCAGAAATTCCTCTCCTGCTGCCTCTACAGTGAGCAACACACTCAGAGTGCCAGACTGACCCTAAAAACCACTGCCCAAACCTCTCAGCTTGCTTTATCTTAACCCTGCAAAGGCAGCATCTGCCAACTGCTCCAACATCCCAACTAAGGGAATATCCTGCTCTGGTATTTTTGGTCAGTCCATTCTGTGCATCCCAATCAACAGCATTTCCACACAGTGAGAGCAGGAAAACAAACCCCAGAAACTCAAGCCAGTCCTGAATTCCTTAGTTCAGCATCCAAGTCAATCCTGCAGTGAGCAGGATGACCCATCCCCCTCTGCACACCCACAGCTCCCACCTCCTGCTGGAGATGACTTTAGGGTTTATGACGACGCAGAAGGCCCCAAGGAAGTGCACCCAGCACGCTCGGGGAGGCAGCACTCACCCAGCTTGTCGGGCTCGTCGGGGCCGGTGCCGGCGATGCAGCTGCTCTCCAGCCCGTAGGTGGGATCCACCTTCCCAGAGGCTCGTGCTGCTTCCTGCACTTTCTTCACGTGGGCTTCCACCAGCTCCAGGGGCACCTCCTCCCTGACCCGGGAAAACTCCTCTGTGGGACAGGACACAGAAACTGTGGCATTCTGGGGCTGTTGCAGCAAATTAGGTGACATTTTCTCTGATCGGTGTGCAGGTAAACCCTGGGACAAAGGGAATTCTCAAATATCTGAGTTCCTTCTTGTCACACAAAGTAGCTGATTTTGTCTTTCAGAAGTGGCAGTAAAGTCTCTTCCCAATTATACAGATTTGTGTTTTATGTGGAGAACCAAGAAAAAATGTGAAAGGAACTATTTTACCCAGTGGACATATCCAGTGTTCACTAGACTTGAACCCTCTAGTGCAAGACACACCTACCCATAACAGGAGGTGGAACAGGAGATCCCTTTAAGGCTCCTTCCAACTCAATCCAATCTGGGAATCCTAGGAGCTCTGGCAGATAATTTCCCACAAGTAAAACAGGAAAACTGGAAGATTCACACTGAATTTACCCAGAGCTGCACTGGTGACAGTGGTCAGAGGAACAACAACCACCAGGTGCAAACACATCAGGAGGAGCGAGGGCAGAAGGGACCACCAGCCATTCCCTGGCAATCAGTGGCCTCTTGGAGCCACTCCAACTTCAGAGTGCCTGGGCTGGGAGGGTCTGGAGCCCACCCAGTCCAACCCCTGCCAGGGCAGGGGCACCTGGAGCAGTGACACAGGAACGTGTCCAGGGGGTTTGGGATGCCTCTGCAGAGGGAGACTCCAGGCCCCCCTGGGCAGCTGTTCCAGGGCTCTGCCCCCCTCCATGGAAAGAGGCTCTTCCTCCTGCTGGGCTGGAACTTGTTGTGTTTTGCTTTGTGGCCACTGCTCCTTGTCCTGACACTGAGCAGAGTCTGGGACCGTGCTGTGGCAGCCCTGGGGGAGATTTGTGTGGATTGATGGGATGCCCTCTGAGCCTTCCCTTGTGCAGACTGAGCAGGCCCAGCTCCTGCAGTCTCTGCTCATCAGAGATGCTCCAGAGCCCTGAACATCTCTGTGGCCTCTGCTGGACCCTCTCCAGCAGCTCCATGTCCTTGTGCTGAGGAGCCCAAGCAGAATTGGACAGGATATTCCAGCTGTGCCTGACCAGGGCAACCTGGCTGCAAACTGGGGCTTCCAGGAAGGCAGACCTGGGAATAGCAGAGCTTTTCCTACATAACCTGTACCCCAATTTCCCTGTTTTACTCATCACTAAGGACTCTGAAGCCCTCTGGCAGGAGGGGCAGGCCACGTACCGAGGGCGGCCTTGGCGGCGGCCGAGGCCACGCGCGGATCCACCACAGAGGCCAGGAAGGCCACGGTGCTCATGACGGGGTTGCCCGACTGGCTGAAGGGCACGGGCTGGTAGGCCAGGGGCCCCAGCGAGGCATCCGAGTTCTCCAGGTAGGGATCCTCGATGGGCAGCCGCAGGAAGTGCAGGATGCACTCGTCCTGCGTGCGGCTGCCCACGTGCTCCGACACCTTGTTCCAGTCGTCCTTGTACATCTCCAGGGCCTGCAAAAGGCAAAACACACGGGCTGCTGGGGAAAACAACACTGCTTTGGGCAAAAAGATTTTCCATACTGGTTATTGTGGGGATGGAACAATAAATGGGGCATCAGACAACTATTAAAGATCTTTCTTTTCTGGTATCAAAATTATCTGCAGAAGAAATAGGAGCATTTCCCTGGGGTATCAGTGACATGGATGCCACAGGGATCATCACATGTGTGGATGCTGTTACTGTATCAGAAAGAACTGTCAGAAGACCTGGCATTTACTAATATTCCCACAGTAGGTGTTTCCCCACTTGACTTCCACAGAGAACTGGTCCTGCAGTTCCTACCAAGCCTCACAACTCTTTAATTCCCATCACTCCCCACCCCCAAGCGCTTTTGCATTCCTCCCTGAATCAGGAATCTCTTTGGGGCAGGAACAGGATTTATTTCTCACATAGGGACCGCCTGTGATGGTGAAATCCAGTCTATAGATCCAACAGATGTTATGGAAGTGGGAAAGCATCAACCAACACACCAGGGGAAAAGAGGGAAATCTATCCCACATCCTGAAGCCAGGAGAGAGCAGCTCTCCAGGAGCTGTGCACCAGTGTGACTCCTGTTAACATCCAGGCTAACAAATCACTACTGGGCAGATAAGGCACCTGATAAAGATGTAATTATGAATTTCAGTCATTTTTAAACTTCTTTAAGAAAAGTCTTAAAACAATTTAACAGCAATGAGCTCCTGAAAGCCCTGTACTAGCTCCTGAAAACCCAACACATTAATCCTGTAAAACCCTCCAAGTCACAGCCTAATAAATCATTACTCCTTAACAAGCCATTTTTCTCCCTGAAAATCGTTTTACTGAAGCATCTGGACAGTGTAAAACAAATACTGACATATCCTGAACCATTAACTGTTACATTTCTGAGAGGATCCATGGTGCAGTCACCCAGAAAAGGAAAAAAACCANCACTTAACTCTGCCTGAGCTGTGGAGACACGGAGGGGGCTGTGCAGATAGGGTTGGTTTGGGGAGCAAAACTCTATTTCCTCCCCCAAATTATTCAGTCAACAGGCAGAAGGCCAATAATTATTTCAGATACGATTTATTATTTGGAACTTCACTGCATATCTATCTGCCCAAAGCTACCCTGAGGATTTAATTGGACTGAGCTGGCTTGTTACAGCTGAATTACTTATGCCTGAACTGATATACTCTTTACTGATTTATTCATAGAGCAATTCCATGAAAAAGGAGGAACAAAAACATTATTAATTTAAACTCATTAAATAGGATTGCAATCTCAAGATTTAGGGGGGGTTTGGTTTGTTTTATACACAGAGTATGACTCTGGATAATTTCATCAGGCTACAATGTGCAGTGTATGACCATAAGCTAAAAACACACAAACCAATGAATTTTAAATATAGTACTATTAATATTAAATAGTTAAATAATACATTTAAATAAATAATAAAGGAAAGAAGTCAGTGTATCAAGGCATTAGCCTTGTTTCTCCCTACAAGAATGCCATGGAAAACATCTGAGCTGTTTACACCCTAAAAGCAAAATTTTTCGATGTGCCAATAGGAAAGTATTGGCTAAACAGTGAATATCAACCTAAAATAAACAGAAATAAAAGAGAGATTTTGGCTGTTTGATGACCCCACTCCATATGTGTGAAGGCTGAATCACAGCTGCTGATTTGGCACTGACACAGGCCCATCCTCCAGGCTTTTCCCTAGGAAATTAACTTTTCAATGGGTTTATTGACATATGGGAAGACAAAAAAGCTGAAACAACCACACAATTGCAGTTTGCTTTGAGCTCTGCAAGTATCACCCAACAAAAACAGGGCCCCAAACTGCAATTCCTAGAACTACAAACTACATTAAAAGAAAGAAATCAGCCATGCAGCCTCCACATCAGGAAAATGTTCCCGTGAAAGCAAAGCTGGGGAGAAGATATTTTCTTTACAGGAAGTGGTGGCACTTTAAATTATTTCAGGCCACTGAGATTCTTCTTCTGCTGAAGCAGACAGAAACAAGTGCCCTGATGTGAGAGCCCAGAACAGGCCTCTGCAGCTCCTCAGGAGAGTTTCCATCCCCACTGCAATTCCAGGAGATCCAACCACCCCTGCGTGGCTCCACAGCTTCACATGAAGCCACCTGGGGCCACCAGCCTGCAGCAGCTCCTGGAGCTCATTGGAAGGGACCTCATGGAGTCATCTCAGGGTATTTTTTTTTTTTGGTTGACTTCCAGAAAAAGCTCAAAGAACACCCAAGTGCAGCTACAGGGAAAACGAGGAGGAGATGGATGAGATGAAGGAGCTAAGAAAGAACCCCCCTTCTCAGATGCCTCAGCTGTTTCTCAACCACTTCAACTTCCAAAATGAGCTGTTTCCCTAAGCTGTGGCATGGCCAGGGACTGATCACCAGAATTTCCAAGTGTTTATCTGAGTGCCAGGTAAACCTTTACCTGAGTTATTTACCACTGTTTGAATTACTTACATTATTTCCTACTGTCAGTGAGTCCAGCTGAATGAAAACACCTCTCTGCACTGCAAAACCTGTTCTTACACAAAATTCTTAAATGCTTCATTTCTGGCTTGCAGGTCCAAGTTAGAAGCAAACCTTAAACACAGGCAGCTCCTCTCTCACAGAGAGGCTCCTGCCATCTCTTTTTGTAGCAACACTCTCACAGCCACGATGGCAGTAGTCATCTAGCTCCAAAAAATGCACATCAAGACTTTTAAAGCCTGAACTACCCCTGCTGGTTTGGTTTCCTACCCTTTGGCTTGGCCTCATGAACTCACCTCTAACAGCAGCAGTGTCTCCTGCTCTGTCCATTCTCTGCCAGCACTTGCACCTTTACTCTGCAAAAGACAGGAGGGGAAAATAAAGGTGAAAGAGGACTTGCACAAAACCTTGTGAAGAAAACACTGAGGAGGAAAAGGGAAGAACCTGTTATTTGATCCACTCAAACCTCCCTCCTCCAGCAGCCCCTGGTCACCCCGTGCAGGGGTTCATGTGATTGACCCCTCAGTGAAGGCACAGCTGGGGGTTTCACATCCCAACTTCCCACTGCGCCTTCCAGAGCTAAAGCAAAGGGACCTGGCACCTTTTTCTCCCAGTCATCTGTGCCTGCACACACAGCAAAGAGCATTTTCCTCAATAGCAAACCCCCTCTGAGTGCTGAAGGCAGAGTGGGCTGTGCATGGTGTGGCCTGGTCCAAAGTAAGTTCATCAGTAACTCAGCAGAGAAATAACAGCTCTTTACAGGGGGCTGAGCTGTGTGAGAGGGCAGAGTATTTCCAGCAATTACCTGCTCCAAGGGCTGCTGCTCCCCAGTCCCCTCGTGGCAAACTGCTCAGATTGGATAAAAACCCCAAATTCATGGTGAAACTTGCCCACCAGTGACACCCTGACCCAGCACGAAAGCAGCTTGGGACCTGCCCTAAGGAACATCCACTGGATAGCTCTGTGCTAGACCAAGAGGAAGAGGCTGTTTAGGATAATAAATATTATCTCCAGCTGCATTTCAAACAGCTCATTAACCCACAGAGAACATTGATCAATGTGAGTCACCCAACTGCTGCTCTCCACAGCCAAAACCCTCAGTGCACAGAAACCAAGCAGGGAAATCTGCCAACAAACCTGCTCCAGTTCACAGCTCCTGCAAACAGAGCCAGAGCACAGAACCAGCTACAGATTTATCAATCTGGAGAATATTTATACCTCCCCTAACAAGTGAAAAAGTCAAGCCATGAAAGGGGAAATGGAACCAGCTTTATAAAAAATACTCATCTCTACAACGGGTTTGGGTTTGTGGGGCTTTATAATGAAGGTCTGAAGTGGTGAACAGTGTTTAAACAGTTTAGGTTTAAATATGACCTCTGAGGACAATGAGCCAACGACACGGAATCAGCCCCATGCCACCCACGAGTGGCACCATCCAGCCCTGGGGATTCCCCCTGGAGGCTGAGGTAACGTGGCATTCCCACAGCAGGGGCACGCAGGGAGCAGGGAAAGGCAGGAGCTTGTGGAATCAACACATCACTGCAGTGACTTCTCCCAGTTTAATGATCCTGTGTCACACCCTGCAGTGGCAGTGCCCCAAGGTCCCCTGCAACGGCCCCAGGATGCCCAGCCCAGTGGGGATCAGGGTCCCTGTTTGTCAGCCCAGAAACCCTGCTCAGACTGAACACAGGGGAGTTGGTGATCCTGCTGCAAGCTCTCTGTGTCCTGAATCACTGGGTGCTTTGCTCCTATGGAACTGCTCCAGCAGGGCGTGCAGGAACACAGTGAGTTTGGGATCTGAGGGCTGGCAGTGTGCACTTGTCTGGGAAGTTGTCCGTGTCTTTATTCCTATAAAATCAGAATCCCAACACAACCTCCCAGCGTAGTGTCCTGCACAGGGATGAAAGACATCCAGACTGGGAGTGGGGGAGTGACACAAGTTACCTCGGTGACACCAAGTGGGGGACACCTGAGCAATGACAAAGCTCACTGGCAGCAGTAGGGAGAATCCCAGGACACTTGCCTTGGCCAAAGTCTTTTTGGAGTAGATATCTGTGCGAAGGCCGAAGTTCTGCAGGTCAGTTGGCTTCTCCTTGTTTTTCTCAGGAAAGCTCAGCATCTGCTGGGCAGCTGGAACCTGGGAACAAACATTACAGGGGAAAGGGGAGAGGGGCAGGAATTCAAAGTTAATGTTCTCAACAGAACATGGACTGGACAGAGGAGCTGAACACAAGCCCAAGACATTCAAACAAATCTCTGAGCAACGTGTGGGAGTAGCTCTGCACAGGACTGCCCCAGATGCTCAGCCCAGCTGGTCAGGAAGGGGGCATTGCACCCAGCTGGGCACAGGTTCCTCTGCTGGAGAGAGCCCAGGCAGCCCTGGCCCTGGGCTCACCTGCGGCGTGCGGATGTGCAGGGGCATCAGCCCCGAGGGGGTGTCGGCCAGCACGTTGAAGTGGGGGGTAGGGGGGGGCCCCATGGCCATGGGGCGGCTCTCAGGATCCACCTGGTAGTTGATGAGCCCCCACTGCTCCAGGAAGGCGTGGACCCTGTGGAAAACAGGACAAATCCAACCTTTACCACCAAAGCTCCGCTTGTGCTTCGTGTGAGAGGTGACAAATGACAAAGTTGATGTTTCTGGATCAAACACAGATCTGGAAGCTTCTCTAGGTTTTTGTTAATCCCAAACAGTAAAACAAGTCCCAGAGCAGGAGCTCTGTGCACACCTGAGGGTACTTGAGTGTGATGTATGAACCAAAGCCTGACTGTGTGTCCAGTTCTGGGCCCCAAAGAAAGACCCTGAGGGGCTGGAGCGTGTCCAGGGCAGGGAACAGAGCTGGGAAGGGGCTGGAGCCCCAGGAGCAGCTGAGGGAGCTGGGAAAGGAGCTCAGCCTGGAGCAGAGGAGGCTCAGGGGGGACCTTGTGGCTCTGCACAACTCCCTGACAGGAGGGGGCTCAGGGGGGTCGGGCTCTGCTCCCAGGGAACAGGGACAGGAGGAGAGGGAACGGCCTCAGGCTGGGCCAGGGGAGGGGCAGGGTGGGCAGGAATTTCCCCATGGAAAGGGTGGTCAGACCTTGGCAGGGGCTGCCCAGGGAGGTGCCCTGGAGGTGTCCAAGGAAAGCCTGGACATGGCACTCAGTGCTCTGGTGGGGATCAGTCTCAGAGGGCTTTTCCACCCTCAGTTATTCTATGACCTTGCTGCCCCCTGGAAATGTCCAAGAGCTCCAGGGGCCAAAGCTGTCACCTCATGACGGCGCAGACGTCCCCGGTGAGGTTCCTCCTGCAGGCAGTGCTGGTCAGGTACTCCTGCGGGTTCAGCCGATACGTGTCGATCATGAAGTTCCTGTAGGCCAGGTATCTGCAACACAAGGGCCAGCAGCTCATGTCCCCTCACCTCTCACACAGCTCAGGGCACACACTTTAATGTCCCCTCCCCCAAACACCCGAGGAAACACCAACACAGCTCTTTCATTGGTGAAATTTCAGTACCAGCACCAAAAGCAACAGGTTAGTGGAGTTCACACTCTGCCACACTGGATTTCACTCAGGATTCTCCCCGTGTTTGGATTAGCAGCACATGGAAACATGTTTAAATTGTAAATCACACAATTATCTGTTGCAACTTGGTCACTGACCAAATATTCCCACAACGGAACAGAAGCTGCAGGAAGCAAATAATGGGGTCTGGTCTTCATATGGGACAGGATAAATAATTCCTGTGCATCCCTGTGTGAGGCTGGAAGGAAAAAGAAAAGCAGAAGTGGATGGAACACTGCTGTGGCTGCATGCAGAGTTTTTAATGGATGAAGGGATGAGGCAGGAAAGGCTGAGAACAGCAACATGGAGAAGAAAAGATTTTTGAGAAGCAGAGCACAAGAACCCAGAGCCAGCACAGCTGGGAACAGCTGGAACAGAAACAATCCCTGAGAGATTCCCATATTTCAGTAAGCTTCTGGAATATACTGATGCTTTCTGATACCAATTATCCCAAAGAAAATAACCTGCCATAAAATTATTGATAGCTCTGCTCTTTGGAGGGAACAAATTCAATCTGCCAAAGACAGGCTGGCACCATCCAAGCTGGACAGGGCTTGGAGCAACCTGGACTATGGAAGGTGTCCCTGCCCATGGCAGAGTGGAATGAGATGGTCCTTTCCAAGCCAACCCATCCCAGGATTCTATGAAGTCAGTATCCCATGCAAAGCTGTGTGTAAAACAGTGGTTTTAAAGCAGATTTCTGCCTTTGGAAAATTCCTGGGGGGAATGTTTCACATGCAGTGTGTGAAGCAGCTGGGAACCAAAAATATAAATCATCCAGGCAAGGCCCAAATAGGCAGATGCTGCAAGCACATGTTCCTGCCAAAATCCCACATCTTCCTCCTGACCGAATCATATGTGCAACTGGCTGGAAGGAAATTGCTGGAGTAGGTGTTTGGCTCCATGTGGGATGCTTGGGAGGCCAGAAACAAAAAAGAGCTTCCTCCACAGAGGAACACTGAGCAACACTTCTGAATGCTCCAGGGGAGGAGGGGAAGAACCTGCCCAGGAACAGGTCTCAGCTGCAGAAATTAATATTTATTAGCAAAGGTCACATCACGAGGTGGAGAGAGAAACCCAAGACAGAAACATCCCCAGGTTTATCCTGAAGGGAGAGGGTTTTGAGCCACGACACGACCCAGCAGCCTAACCCTGTCGCCAGTGAGAAGTCAAGCAGGATTTAGTTCAATCCCTTTTCAGCCAGGGCCCAGCCCCAGGCACTGCTGTCACAAGGATGAACCTGTGTGAGCTCCCCAAACACGGTGTTTTGGCCTGAACACTCAGCTGGAGGCGACTCATCTCCATTCAGAGGGATGTTCCTCTTTTATTTCAAAAGAAAACACAAAGCCAGGACCACGTGCTACTCCTACAACCCCGAAATGGCACCAAAAATAGATCTCCAGGCTGACACGAGGACTGGGAGGAGTCCCCAGCCTGCTCCTCTTGCAGGCAGTAACCAGCAGCAGCCCAGAGAGCAGCATCAGGAGAGCTGATGTTGTGATGCCAACTGGAAAAGAAACTGCACTTGACAATCACAGGGGTGAGAGATGCAGGAGATAAACATTCCTTCCACATTCCAGCTGCCTCACTCTCTGAGAAACCCTCAAAGTACAACTTGCTGAGCAGCAAAAGTGATGGGACAGAGTTAGTGTTGGATGGAGCTTGGAAAAAGCCGTTCTGGAGTGGCAGGAGTGGAACAAGAGGATCTTCCCAGTCCCTTCCACCCTGGCCATGCAGGACTCTGGGATCCAGTGTGGTTACTCTGCACTCACACCTGCAGAGGAGCTGTGAGGACAGACCACGAACTGGGTCTGGGGCCTCAGGGGGTGTCTGAGCCAAGCTCCTACTCAAGCCATGAATTTTTACCAAGTTTCTCAGGGATTTGTCCAGGAAGGCCTGAGAGACTCCAAGGAGGAACAATCCCAACTTCCCAAGGCCCCATATCAGTGCCTCACCTTGTTCAGAGTTCAAAACTCCCCTTTTCTGGAGCCAGAATCTGCTGTTTCAGCCTGACCTGTCACAGGCTCAGTGACAGCTTGGCTGCACCTCAGGGACCTCCTGGGGCAGGGGAGAAACACCCCAAGGGCCCCAGGAGAAAGGGCAGTCTCTAATTTCTATTCCTTTATCAGATCCAAAGCACCACAGACCAACAGCCACACCTGAGGTGGAAGATTCCAGCACAAGGACAAACTCTGAGGAATTCTCCTCTCCATGGGAGAGCTGGGGATGGTAATTCCCTGGAGAAGGGAAGGCTCCAGGGAGAGCTCAGAGCCCCTGGCAGGGCCTGAAGGGGCTCCTGAAGAGCTGCAGAGAGACTGGGGACAAGGGCTGGAGGGACAGGACACAGGGAATGGCTTCCCAGTGCCAGAGGGCAGGGCTGGGTGGGACACTGGGAAGGAATTCTTGGCTGTGAGGATGCTGAAGCCCTGGCACAGGGTGCCCAGAGCAGCTGTGGCTGCCCCTGGATCCCTGGCAGTGCCCAAGGCCAGGCTGGACACTGGGGCTGGGAGCAGCCTGGGATGGTGGGAGATGTCCCTGCCATGGCAGGGGTGGCACTGGGTGTTTTTTAAGTTCCCTTGCAGCCCAAACCATTCTGGGATTCCATGAAATGCTGTGTAGAGAAATGCAGGGCCCAGCTGACATTAGGCAATGAGGGGACACCTCCAACACTTCCTTTAGGACTTGACTGAAAAAACACCTTTTAAAATCCACAAAAGCTGCTTTGCAACCAGGCCAAGATTTGACACCAGGACAAAGTGACCACAACCAGCCCAGTCCCACTGCCCATGCTGACCAGCACACACTGGTGTCCAAATCCAGGATTTTCTGGTGTGAAATCTCAGGTTTTAAGATCATTTTAACAGAAAAAAACATATTGTTCAAAAGCCTTTGACCATCTTCCTTTATCTACCATCTTTCAAGATCACTCTGAATAACCAAACCCAGAACAGAAAATTCACTCAGCCAGGAGTCTGAGAGGATCTACAACACACAGAAACACAGCATGGCATGAGGAGAGAGGAAGGAACAAGGAGGATTATTCCATTTCTACCCCTTCTTGACATTTTTAGATGACTCTAAAGGTTGATCACATCGTGTACCACACACAATTCAGGAAGTTCTTCCAGTATTACTTGGGAGAAAGTAGTTTTATTTACCCTGGATAACCACTGGTAAGTATCACTTTGATATTTAAACTTTTCTCTCTACCACGACAATGTACAAACATCATCAGTGGCTCTGTCCCTCTTCCAGGGTGCCACAGGAAGTACCAGCCTCACACCCCCCCAGCTGTGTCCATGGGATTTAAGGGGTGGGAAGCTCCTTCATCCTGCCACGCTGTCACTGCCCACATTCATGTTTTACTCACATTTCTGGAGTCTTGGACTTGTTTTTCCCATTGAAGAACTCTGGAAGTGCACGACGTTCAATCACGTGGATACTGCAACAAAAACAGTTCAGATGTCAGATCCTGAACAGCCCTGACCCCAAGGAGGACTCCAAGCTGGAACAAATACCCTCCCTCTAGAATCAGTGACCTCTCTCAAAGTCAAGTTCTGAAGCAAAATAAAAAGGCTTTCAGAAGTAGAGACAAACACAGAATGATCACACTAAGACCAGAGAAGTAAAAGAGAGAAAGAAATTAAGGTGGGAATCAGAGGGAAATCAATGGAAGCAAAAACTGCTGAGCAGGCAGAGTGAAGATCTCTGCTGTCTGAAATTCCCTTCCTCATTCCCAATCCCTGAGAATGGCCAGAAAGATTTAAACACAGAACACAGGAACCAGACCTGAACAAGTCACTCCTTCAGCTCCCAGGCTGATTTATGAGAAGATAAAGTCAGCAGGAGTGTCCCCCAGCTCCCCTCTCACCAGTTGTAGTCGAACCAGGAGGCGTAGCTGGGGATGATGATGTGGTTGGTCTGCTCGGTGACGTTGTCCTCCCCCGGGTCGATGGAGCGGCTCTGGTCACCCTTGTTGGGGTCCTCGTCCTCCTGAGGGACACAGGGGACACAGCACTCAGAGGGGACCCCCAAGCACCCTGACACAGCAGGGTGAGTGCAGCACAGGAGCTTCCCAACCCACACAGGTTCTGGGGGATTCCCCCCGGAGGAGGAAGAGCTTTGGTCTCTCTCTGCTGCTCCACAGAAGCCTCCTGTGAACAGCTGCTGTTCTCACCTTGAGTTCCAGCAGAAGTCAACTCCCAACCCCACATGATCATGAGGAGGGCACAGAGGAGGCATCAAAACAGGGTCAGGACATGACAAGAACTGCACAAAACCCCTCAGGTCTTGTCTGAGCAACGTTAAAAACAACCAAGCCCGCACAGGCAGACCCTAAGGAGCCAGTGGTATCAATAATGGATCTTCACCTGGGACTGAGCTCCCCAAGACAACAAGGTATGCTCTGAGCACTCTCAGGGATCTGACAACTCAAAAATAGTGCCTGGCATGCCACAAAGCAATTCAGTACAGAAACTACCCCTGCAGCTCTACTGAAATGAGCAGGAAGCAGGGTTTAGACTTAGTCTAAGCAGGGTTTAGATTTAGTCCTAAAACCTAAAAAGAAGCAAAACCTCTGAAAAATCTCTCATCTGAAAAATGCTTCTTGGAAAACACTTAGCATTTGTCTCCTCATTCTCCTTTTTAATATACTAGGTTTAGAAATACCAAGTAATCCCACAGAATCTGGAGAGGTTTCTAATAACAAACCCTCAATCCTGCCCATAATTGATTTAATCTTCTAGATCACTTGAAAATTCGCACAGGTGAAGTTACTGGAGGTGACATTAAGATCTGGACAGGACACGGGGAATGGCTTTGAAGAGAAAGAGGGCAAGGTTGGACGGGATATTGGGAAGAAATTCTTCCCAGTGAGGGGCTGGGATGGAATTCCCAGAGCAGCTGTGGCTGCCCCTGGATCCCTGGCAGTGCCCAAGGCCAGGCTGGACATTGGGGCTGGGAGCAGCCTGGCATGGTGGAAGGTGTCCCTGCCATGGCAGGGGCTAGAATGGGATGATCCCTGAGGTCCCTTCCAACCCAAACCATCTGGGATTCTACAATCTCAGCTGCTACCAAGTTTAGGAAGACCCAGACGCTGTTACCTTTCCTCCAGTTGCCACTGTCTCCTCATCCTGCTCATCTGAAAGGTAAAAACATGGAGGATTACACCAACAAAACTCATTCAAACGCTCAGGAGCCTTTCCAGCAACACAAATGTGGAACTGGAAAGAAGCAAAGTGGATCCCACGTCACTACAGCAATTACACCTTCACCCATCCCACACCAGGGAACAGGGAAGAACAGAGGAAGGATAATTAGAATCTCTCAGCACTTCAGAATCCATAATCAATTACTTCCTTTCCCAATGTCCTAGATGAGTCTTGGGTAATAAGATATGGGATACGAGTTTGTATCTCGTGTTAAGGTTCAACAAAGCTCAGGGAACCTGTGCTTTACCTTGATTCCCAGTAAAAACATAAAAATTCTGCTAGAAAAGAGCTTGTACGTCGTGTTAAAAAAATGAAAATAAAAATAGCCTTGCAAAGAAGAGCTGGTACACTGGAACTCAAATACTTATGAAAAATGAATTAATTCAACAAGACAGCAGAACCAGAAATTAAACTGAGAGACTTAGAAATATTTAAAATGTATTTTAAAATATTGACTGCAAGAAGGACTTGAGGGTGAGGCGTGGGGCAGGGCTGCAGGGGGCTTTACCCAGGTCTGCCACAGTTCCTCCTTTCACGGGCGTGTTCTCGCTGTCCTTCTTTGGGTTCACTGCAAAGGAACAGGGAGTGATGAGAGAGCAGCAGACAGGGAATTATCCAGTCTGGCCTGATTTCCCTGTGCTCTGCTGGCCCTGCCTGCAGTTCAAGAGTTCACACAGGAGCACAAGGGCCCATTTGTCCCATTTCCCTGCATTCCCAGCTCCACACAAAGCAGGATCTATCCGGGGATAACCCTGCACTTCCCCACCTGCCCAACACACAGCAAGGCTCCTGTGCAAATCCAAACCAAGGAAAACCCAAACGGAGACACTCCCAAAATAATCCGGTGCAGAAGGATGCAGAAGGGATTTTTTTCCCAGAATTATTATTGCTCCCACCAGCACTTCCCTGAAAAGGACTAAAAGCACTTGCCATGTAGCACATTTTCCACTCATTTAACATCCTTCTTCTGGGGACTTGGCAGGGAAATATTTTGCTCCAGAAAACTCCATCTCCCCCAACATGAACAGGTGAAATGAAACATTTAAGTAGATTGCTGTAAATCTGTTTTAGAAAGTGTATTTTGTAAATGTATTTTTGTATTTTAAAAGGCCAAAAGGAGGTGAATCTGCTGCCCTTCTCAGCTCTTACATCCCTGACTGCAGAGATCCCTGCCCTGTGGCCACAAAGATTTGACAAAATATATCCACAATTTTAGTGCAGTTTAATTTTTAACATTCAAAGAACCCAAAGCGTTTTCATGTTTTACCATTTTTGGGAAGTACCACTTCTTCTATGTTGGGTACTGGGGTGGGATCCTCCATGTCCTTGGTGAGATCCTCCTGTTCATCCTCTTCCTTCTGCCCCCTCCTCTTCCCATACAGAGCAGCTTGTCTGGAACAGAGCAGACACAGGGGCTCTGCCAGATGTTCTCTGGACATTGTTCAGGTGCCAGGACTGAAGGGTCAAATCTTCCTGGAACCACTCTGGGAGCAAAGGCAGAAGCAGCCCCACATCTCCTCACAGACCCCATGGGGCTCAGGCTTTACATTGGGAAGGAGTAATTCAGATTATCAACTCATTCTTGGTAAAGCTCCAGTTTTGTCTTATTAGAGCCCAACAGATCCATAAACAAGACCTGAATTTTTAGCTCTGAAGTGCTCACCCCCATTCCCACACACAAAACCCCATAATTAAGTTCTTATTTGGGTAGAATGTTGGTAGAATAAGAATAAACCCCCACAATAAGGAATTACACTAACTGCTCAGGAATAATCCCTCAAGCCTATGCAGAAATGATTATGGAAGCCCAGGCCACAGAGCTCTCCCCAAAAGCATTTCTTGAATTTTTTTTTCCTCATTTTTTTTCCCCTCAAATTCCAGGCCTCTGGCCATTTCCAGACACTCACCCTTTCTTCCCTGTCTTTTTCCTGGACTCCACAGGAGTGGGGGGTGGAGAAGGGGAATGTTTCCTCTTCCTTGTGCTGGCTGCTGCTTTCCTGTCCCTCCTCTCCGGGCTCCGCACGGGCTGGGACAGAGCAGAGGTTTGAGTTATTCCCAAATACTCCGACTGCAGTGCTGGAGGCTCCATCCTTCCTTAATCCATCCCACAACAGGAAGCCACAGCTGCTCTGGGCACCCCGTGCCAGGGCCTGCCCACCCTCACAGGGAACAATTCCTTCCCAATATCCCATCCAGCCCTGCCCTCTGGCACTGGGAAGCCACTCCCTGTGTCCTGTCCCTCCAGCCCTTGTCCCCAGTCCCTCTGCAGCTCTCCTGGAGCCCCTTCAGGCCCTGCCAGGGGCTCTGAGCTCTCCCTGGAGCCTTCCCTTCTCCAGTTCTACCCATGCAGATACAAAGGACATTCCTGTCCCTCCAGGTCCCCCTCAGCAGAGAACCCCTCACCTCTTCATTTTTCATGGAGATCCTCTGGCGAAAACTCACGGATTTCCTGTTCTCATCCACCTCATAATCCTCCTCATTCATCCACTCATTGAACACGTCTGTGTCCAAGATCCACTTGGCATGAACCTGCAGAACAGGAGGCAGAGAGAGGCTGATGCTTTGGGAGGAAATAACTCCATGAGAGACCTCCTGGGATTAAGGGAATTCCCAGAGCTTTATTGGGTCTGCAAGTCCAAATCTCTCCCGGTGGTTTCACACAAGCTCGTGGCAGTGTCACAAGGCAAGACCACAAAGGACAAACAAGACTAGGAATCCAACCTCTGCTCCTCAACCACTTCCAAGCCTCCTGAAGTGTGAGATCAGTTCTCAGAGCTGGGGCAACAGCTCTGGGTTAACAATGTTCTCTGGATGTGGAAAATTACCATCAAAACTTTCCAAATGTTCAGATCCCCTTGGCAGATGTGCCAGAAACACCAAAAAAAACGAGTAAGAGTTGGCCATTCTCTGGAGAGAAAAGACCAACTGTCTGGATTATAACATCCACCTTCAGGTAGTTTGGTTTCCACAGCTGAAAAAACCTCTGGCACTGCAGAGTCGTTGATACAATTTATTACTGAATTATTAATACTTCCTACAATGCTCTCTTACTGTTCCTATCAAGGCTTGCACTCCAAAATCCTGTTTTGCAGCAATTACAGGTTACTGCCTGGAGTGAGTGGTGTTTGAACAGCCACCAAGGCCCTTCAGCCTGGGCTGCTCAGCAGCACACACAGACACTGCCAGGGTAGCACAGTGAGGGCAGGAACAACCAAGGCAGTGCCAACCCCCCTGCCCCAGCACGGGAATTCTGGCAGGGGCTGAGCCAGACTCACCTTCCAGGGCTTCTCAGGAATGGGGGGATCCTCAATCTCTGCATCTATTTCGTTGGCATGCACCCAGGTGTCGTAGCTAGAGAGTCAGGAGAGAGCAGCTCAGCCACCAGGACGGCCCAGGAACAGCTTCCCAGCAGCTCTGGCACGTGCAGACCCCACTGCTGGAATTATTCCACAGGGAATAATCCTGGTCTGTGCCACAGGAGCTGGACACAGCACACAGGGAGGGCCCCAGGGCACCTGGTGCACACCAGAATTTAAAAACCCTGCCCGTGAACCAGCTCCAGCTTCAAGTGCAAATCTGGAGAGATTCAGGGGGTAAAGACAGCTCTGAGTCACCCAACCAAACCCTGCCATTAAATTAATTCGCTTTTTTTCTGTTCTCATGACTTCAAAGCAAGAGCTGCTGGATTCCTGGAAAGGAGGAAGCTGCATCCTGTCCTAGAAACCACTCATTATTTACATTCACTCTTCCACATTAGTTCCTCAAAAGTCTCTTTTTATTAAGAAATTGCACTGAGCAAAAGTCAAAATACTTTGTAATCAACGCCAGGTACTGAGGAACAGGGAAAGGTCAGGTGCAAGGAAAGATGTGCCCAAGCATTCCTGGATTTATACTGGTTTTGTGTGTGCCTGGATTTATAAATACCAATACAAACTTGACTACTGATAGAAATATAAAAATATTTAAAGGTTCTTCAGCCATATGAATAAAAAAAAAATTCAGTGTGATTACTGTTTGCTCTCTTCCACTGAAATCCTCATATGAGATACAGTTCCTGGGAATTCTGTGTGTGAACAGTAGATTTTAAAAGCCTGAAAAAGTTAATTAAATAGAAGTCAATACTGGGTTATCAACTTTTCGATTGATTTTCCATAGCCTGGGCTCAGAAACCAATTGTTGCAAATACATTTAAGCTCCTAACAGCACATACACTGAATTTTAACATGTTCCAGATGCACAGGGCAGGTCTCCCAAAGGGGAACTTTAACAGTCTTTTGCACCTGACTGAAGACAACTCTTGGAGTGAAATCTCTGTCAAAGTTTAAATTGGAAGTTCTCCCTTTAAAGTTTAAGGAAAGGCTCATCCCAGCTTTAAAATTTGGTTCAATTTCCAACCAGTTCCCTGTGGCTCTGCAGAAAAACTCCTTTTCCAGCCTCAGCCACCTGCCAGTGCCACAAATGGATGTGGATATTTCAGTTTTAAATCAATGGTTAATTCTTTTCAAGCTCTGCATGTTGGGATCGAGACTTTTCCATCAACAAACAGTTAAGACTCAGGGTTTGCTTTTCCCCCCACCATCCTTACCTGTCTGGAAAAAAGCCCCAATGTACCAGCACCTGCTTGTCCTTTTTCATCACAGGTCTCAACCACTCATCTGCAAAGGGAACGAGATCCAGCTCAGATGTGGAGGGAAAAGCACAGAAATTCACTTTTCCACAATGAATCAGAGTGAAGTTACTGCAAACCCCTCTGCTGAAGGTCTGCTCAGGGCCTGAGCTGGAAAGGGGCTTTAAATCTCATCCCACCCCACCCCTGCCATGGCAGGGACCCCTCCCACTGTCCCAGACTGCTCCAAGTGTCCAGCCTGGCCTTGGGCACTGCCAGGGATCCAGGGGCAGCCACAGCTGCTCTGGGCACCCTGTGCCAGGGCCTGCCCACCCTCACAGGGAACAATTCCTGCCCCAGATCCCATCCAGCCCTGCCCTCTGGCACTGGGAAGCCATTCCCTGTGCCCTGTCCCTCCATGCCTTGTCCCCAGTCCCTCTCCAGCTCTCCTGGAGCCCCTTCAGGCCCTGCCAGGGGCTCTGAGCTCTCCCTGGAGCCTTCCCTTCTCCAGGGGAACATTCCCAGCTGTCCCAGCCCAGCTCCAGAGCAGAGGGGCTCCAGCCCTGGAGCAGCTCCGGGGCCTCCTCTGGACTCTCTCCAGCGGCTCCAGGTCCTGGTGCTGTTGGCCCCGGGGCTGGGACAGCTCTCAGGTACCAAACCCTGCAACCCAAAGCCCAAGAACAGAGCCCAGAGAAGCATTACAGGAGAAATCCAGAGGATGTGAACCTGTATCTCTAATTCCTGCTGGAATTTAGGGCTGTTCCCCACAGTCAGACCTGGGGCTCAGAGCTGTGAGCTCTGTCCCACCTGCAGAGAGCCTGATGTGGCCAGAGACAGACACAGAGCTGAGCCTGGGCACGGCACTGCCAGAGGGACGGAGCACAAACCACCCCTGAACCCTGCAAACTGCAGGGAGCACTTCCATCTAGTGGCCAGCACAGGCCAGGGAATGTGGGAAAGGGATTTATGTCTGTGCAACTTGAGGACAATGATCCACCAGGTAATTAAATGCATTTTAATGAAGAAATGAAGAAATATTCCTTGCTGTTTGCTGAAGGAGGCAGCTGTGAAATTGCTTTTTTTGGACCTTGCCCTTCACGCAGGCAGAGTGAACTCCAACACAGCCAAGCCTCACTGAGGAGCTCTCCTTGCCACTGCTCCCACACAAAAGGATTGTACCAGCATTCCCAGCAGAACTCCTGGACAGGAACTCAGAATCAGGGAATGGCTGAGGCTGGAAAAGCCCTCCAAGGTCACAGAGTGCAGCCACACCCCATGTCCCCAAGTGCCACATCCACAGGGCTTTGAAATCCCTCAAGGGATGGGGGCTCCACCACAGCCCTGGGCAGGAGGAATATTCCCAATATCCAACCTAAACCTCCCCATGGACAGCATCCATAATCCAGCAAGTGTTCCTCAGGAGGGGGCTGGGAACAGCTGAGTCTGGGGAACACTTCCATAACTTCTCATGGAATTAAGTACAGGACTCTTCCCCCTCAAAACCTGTAACAGAACGTTACCATCATCCATTGAGGTAGGACTTGGGTACACATGGTGGGTAGCCTTGGATTTCTCTTCTGTGACTGTTCCCTGTGGGAAACATGGAAGAGGAGAAACCAAATGAGAAATCCTCAATACATCACCCCAAACCTCTCAGCTGCTTCTTTTTACCCACATCCCACAAACCCCAAGAATATTTAAGGCCACCTTTAACACAGCAATGAATAAAACCAGCTCCAAGAAGTGCCAGAAAAAGGCAATTACTTTAAGGCTGCTGCCAAATTACTCTGTCATCTTTTCCTCTGCTCATCCCAAACTCTTTGTTGCCCTTGTTCCCTCTGCCTCAAACCTCATGATAAATACATGATAAACCTCACACAAAAAGAGGTTGTGAAAAAGTACCTGTGATTTTCCACATTTTGGTCCAAACCAATTTGTAAACATAACAATTTAAAGCAGAAAAGGTCTAGAGAACCTCAACTAGCTCCACCCTCCTGTCAGGAATTTGTGGAGAAGTCCATAAAGCAATTTCTCTTCTTATGGGCACAGGCCATAACAATATTCCTACTCAATCTACACCAACTTGGAGAAAAAAATCTACTACAGGCTCAGATATCTGTGAAATAAATCCCTAACACTGCCAGTCCAGGAAACTCTGTCCTTCCCTCACGTGGAGGCCCAGAAGATTCCCCCACATGCTGCAGACACCCCCAGCCTCCACATGGGAAGAGTCATTCCCAAAGATCAGAACCTCCCAGTCTGCAGGGATGTTGTGTTTTTCTGGTAGTTTGGTAGGAAAATGGAGTTTAAAATCTCCACCCCATAAACATGCACAACAAGCTGCAAATCCCATCCCTGGATGGCATCAGCAAAAGGAGGAATTAGAACAGCAGTGTGGGAGTGGGATGAGGAGACACTCTGGGGTCAGGGGCTGGAGGGCACAAGTTCCCACTCCAGGAGTTCCCAGAACTCAGAAAAGGGACAGGAGCAGCTCTGAGCAGCAGCAAAGGAGGGAGCTGGAAAAGAAAAATAATTTAGAGAAAGAGCCCTGGCACAAATGAAGAACTTGCCCAGTGTTTGAGGAAAAAGGACAGAAATTCTCCCTTAGTTGCCCATGAACTGAAGCTGCTCCTGTAGATCTGAGCTTTGTGAACCACATAATTAAAATTCATTTATTTCCTGTGGAGATTTAAAACACAAGAGATGGAGAGAAGCTGGAGCAGGGAGGACTTGGGATACCAGGGAGCTACAGACACTGGGCTGGGGTCTTGGGGAGATGACAGCAAGGGGTTAAAAAATGAAAATAACCAAGAGTGAGGAAGCAAAGTTAGTGACAAAATGAAGATTCAGAGGCAGAGCAAAGGAAAGCCCAAAAAGCAGAATTAGGGACAACTTCTGTTTTCATCTCTTCACATCCTTGCAGAGACAAAGCTGCTTTAGAAATCCCTTAAATCACTCATGGATACAGCGTGGAGCTCACTACAGACTTCCTCTAGGAAAGGAAAATTGACTCATTCACTCTAATTTAAGCAATAACACCCATCCTGAATCAGCCAAATAACTTGTGAAAATCTGCCCAACTGAGGCTGAGACAATGGTTCATAATCACAACACAGGAAATGCATCAAATCTGGAAAAGAAACTCTTTGGCTACAGCTGTGAACTGTCCCAACACAGAAGCCATCAGAGCAGCCAGGGGTGACATCCCAGGGTATCTCTGTCCAGACAAGTGAGAAGATTGTTCATGTTTGTAAGAGATGAAGCCATTAATCTTGCTCAGCTCATCCTTTAGCACCTGGAATTACGAGGGCAAGGTGTTGGAATGTCTGAGGCTGCCTGGGCCCTGCTCAGCACCAGCAGTGTAAGAGCGAAATAAGGCAAAAACCAAGGATCATTTCAAGAGTGAAGCTCCCTTCTGCTGTCCCACACATCTGGAACAGCTGCCTCACTGCCTGCTTCACTCCCTGCTTCACTCAGCAATAAATCAGCCAGGCCTGCCCCCAGCTCACCCAGAGCCACCTGGCAGCAGGTCCAGGTTTGCTTTTGGAGCACAGGCAGCACTCAGCCTCCATGGGAGCATAAAAACCATTCCACAAGTGAGCTGCTGCTGCCCTGTGTCCTCAGCCACGCCCAGGGGTAACCCAGGGGTGCCCCTCAGAGCTGACCAACACTGGGGACAGCTGTGCTGTGTGACACTCACCTGGTGACGTTTGACAATGTCCTTCAGCTTGTTGGCCAGCTTCAGCTCCATGTCAGGAATGAGGTAGATGGTTGGTCTGCTCAGACAGTTGTTCTGTGAGAGAACAGCAAGTTAAATGTGGAATTAGGAGGTGATCCATGGCAAAAATCCCAGTATGCCTATTAAAACCCCAGTGCTGGAACCCAGAGCAGGGGGTGACACAGGTTAGTGATCCCAGCTCCAGGAACCTCCCCAGAGGGTTCCCTCCACACACCTCCCCAGGAAAGTCCTACCCAGGTTTTATCAAGCACTAAAACCCCTGCACACTGGCAAGGTTTTTTTGTAGTAAGAATATTGTTGCTTTTTGCTGTTCTTCTTCTTGTTACCATTCCTAACAACACTTGAGAGTTATGTTTTGACTCTATCATACACTGAACTTGGCTTTAGAGTCTGAAAAAAATCATAGTTATTCCCATGCAGCAGTGAAAAAAACTGAACTTCAGATTAGACTTCACAGAGCTGCTGAGTGGGTATAGATAATGTGTTTGATAAAGTGAGATAAAATGTACCTTAACCTGAAAAAAGGCCAGTGTAGATCAAACTGAAGGTCAGCCCTGGAATGGGTGTGCACAGGACCAGTTACTCAGTCCCAAGGATGCCACTTCCACAGGGACATGGGGACACTTGGGGTGTTTTTTCCTACCTTACAACAGGTTTTCCTCACCCTCTGCATATCCACAGAGGGTCAGTGGAAATACTCTGTGTTTTTCAAGTGAAAACACGGAATTGTGACTAAACTGGGTGGGAGAGGGAGGGGAGAGCCCCACATTCCTGCAGAAGGGCAGGATGAAGCCGTTCCCTGAGTGCCCAGGGGTGGGGAGGATCCCTGCCCGAGCAGGGCTGCTGGGGGAGCTCCTTGCCTGCACCAGTGTTTTCTCAATGTTCATAAACATCTCCACGTTCCGATCCATCCGGGAGGGATTCTGCAGGTCAAACCTCCTCCTGTTGAGGGAAATGATTCAGAAATATTAACTCCAAGCCCCCACCTGCCAGCAGTCCAGAACCTTCCCCGTTCCACACACACACTGGATCATGGCAGCGGCGTAAGGACACTGTGAGCACAGACACAACTATTTCTGCTGCACTTGGCACCCCCACGAGCAAGAAAACCACAATGAACCAAATCAACAAATGCAGCTGATTTGTGATATGTTCAGGGAGAAAAAGGAAGGTTGACAGTGTCCACCAAACCCTGCAGCAGGGTCGTGCATTCCACCACAGTCACAGGGGGGTAATTAAACACACAACCACGATGGATTTCAACAACCAGATGAGAAAATTCATGAATGAGCTCTCACGGTTCTCTTACTTCTAGCTGCACCCATCCTCCAGTCCTGGGAATCCAGGAAAAACAGCAATTCCTCTGCCTGGTGTGAGAACAAACCACCCCCCCAGAACACAGGCAGCTAATAATCCCAGTCAGCATTTTACCACCACCTTTACTGGACCCTGGTGCTTTAAAGTTTGGTATTTCATGGGCAAATCACCACAATTATTGCAATACCAATGGAGATTTGTCCACCAGAAATGGGGGAAGGACAAAACCTGAGAATTCCTCCTGGGAAGCAGCACGAGAGCCCTCAGATCCTCTCTGCTGTACCCACCTGACCTCTGCACACGTTTGGAACTCACAGAAGGGCCATCCCAAATGAGAGATTTTAGTGGTGCCCCCCAGAACCTGAGCAGGGACAAGCCCAGCCCCAAAGCAGCCCCTCACCATGTCCAGCACCAGCACTTCCACAGCACCACCAGGAATTGCTGGGGATGGGGCTGAGCCCTCCCAACCCAGCCTCTCCCAAAGCAGCAGGAGGGGTTGAACCCTCAGCCTGCACCTCCCAGGTTTGGGAACACGCTGCTGCTGGAGTCTGGAAGGGCTCCCTGGGGTGTGAGGTGGTGGCAGGGTGTGAAATCCAAAGTCCTGCACACCCAGTGCAGTGGGAAAGCCTCCCCACGAGGGACTGACGGGCTGCAACCACCGCCCAGCTCAAACCAGTTATTCCACAGCCAAGGACAGCTTCCTATAAACACAGCCCTGCTTCCAGCAACAAATCCCTTTTCCCGGTCCATAAATGATCAGAGAAGGTAAAGGAAAGCAAAGAGTAGCCCCAAGACTTTTAGCCCCAAGCCCTGTGACCACACCAGGATGTGACCCCACTAAATCAGACATGACACCCCAGCTGGGAGCACCACGTTCTTCTCCACGGGAGGCTCCTGGGATTTTCAGGAGGGAGGTGCCCAGGCAGGTGGCACTGTGGGAACGCTCTGAGGTGCTGGGCAGCTCTACAAACATCCTCTGTCAGGGGGGATGGTTTCTGTCCTGAAGGACATTAGGGACTCTGCCCTTCAAACTGAGGACATGGCAAACAAATCAAATGTAAGATCTGGGCATATTTATTGGAATCAGTCTTCTTAAGAGGAATTAATGACTGTGCTGGGTGCTTTAAAAAGTTCACCCTGACCTGTAAAAGCAGGGCCAGACAGTAAGGCTGTCAGGTCTCTGTTAATAAAGTATTTTATACCTATAAAACAGGATTTTAGAGTCAAGATTGAGCCCCTTCTCCAATACTGAGCTGTGGTTCGTACCCAAAACACCCAGAATGGCTCAGAGGGAGATAAATGCCAAATAAACACCTACAGAACTCTTGGTACCTGTGAGACAAAGACACTCAGGGCATGACCAAAATTTTTACATGTTTTGCTCAAAACCTGCCCTGTGCATCCATGGAATGCTGCATGACCCCAGATCCCTGCCTGCTTCAGAAACCCAGAGAAGGACATCGATACATTAATCATCAGCACTTTTTTAGCTGCTCATTTGGATAAAATGGCACTAATTCTTCCTGTCCTCAGCTTAAGAGACTCCCTGTGCCACGCTGGCTTGGGCTGCAGTGAGGGACAGGTATGTCCAGCTCTCAGACATACCTATTGTGGCGAGGAAAGGGACTTCTCCTATAAGACAGATCAGTCACAAACAGGTTAAGCAGGAGCGACAATGCAGACCATTCAAAAATCAAATCAATCACAGTTCAGGCAAACACCACGGATTATTTGGTTGAGTCAGTGAGGGACACATTCCAGGCTCTAGGGCTGATCCTCAGAGTTAAGTTCCAGGATTACTGCCCGCTACGGCCCACATGCACAGACAGCAGGCACTACCACGCTAACCCGGAGGCAGCAGCAAGGGAGGGACAGGGGAGGAGGCAGCCCCAGAGCTCAGCTGGGCTGGGCAACTGACTGGAAACCAGATTTCCTTGGTAAAAACGTGGGGCATTGAAATATTCATGTATTCCTCAAGTTGGAACCATTTCATTCCTGTATCTTAAGGCAAAGAGGTAGCAAGACACTCCTGATAAACCACACTGCAAACAGGTGCCTGTGCCAGGTGTTGGCAAGACTGGAGTAGGAAAACCCCTGAGAGCAGCTTATTCCTGATATATCCACCTCAGACAGAGCAAACATGAGTATAAATAATTCCCCAGAACAACCATCTATTCTCAAACAACTTTATCTTGCCTTTTAAATGGCTCTTGTGTGTAAAAACAACTTGGTCAGTTCCATGAATGCAGTTACAGATTGGGAACATAACATCCAAACTATTTAAATTTGTGGACAGGAACAATCTCTGCTTAATTTTATTGATTGTTTACCTTTATTTACTCTTTATCTTAATTTTTTTGCCCAACACTCTCAAAACTACTAATTTCAAGGCCAGGTTGGACAGGGCTCAGAGCAGCCTGGGACAGTGGGAGGTGTCCCTGCCATGGCAGGGGTGGCACTGGATGGGCTTTAGGGGCCCTTCCAGCCCAAACCATTCCAGGATTTTATGATCCTATGCTGCTGCTCCCTTGGGAAGAGGATTGTAACTAAACTACACCCACGTTAAACCACTCCTGGGATGTCACAGGGATATTTTTCATACCAGTGTCAACAGCTGCAGGGGCAGTTTCTAAGTGCTGACACTCCCCATTTTTGGAGCAATGGAAATCTGAGCATTTATCAGAATCTGCAGTGCTTCCCAATTGTAACTAAACCAAATAGTCATTACAGAAACAAAGATTTACATCTCACAGAAGTGAGACTCTGATCCTGGTTCATTTTCTCAGTCAGACAGCAAGGAAATAAAAAAAGAGCCTCACACTTGTAATTAACTCCAAGTACAGGCCAAAAACCTTAAACTTGGCCAATTTCTCTTTAAATTTAGAAGTGTGGGGGTGTGTCTTAAAAAAGCTACCATCAGCAAAACAGAAAAAAATTCCCTCTTCCCATCTCCACTGCCTTGCCTGCCTGACTCTCCAGGAAGGATTAAACTTTAGGTAGTTTGCATAAGCAAATCATGTGCTTGGTTTCATGCAAAAGGTGTATAAAGCACAAATAAAAACTTACCAGCCCTGTTCATTCTTATATTTGTAAGCAGCACCAAGAATGTGACATAATGTACCTCCAGCTTTGAAATCCATGAAGCACTTTGCCTGGAATCCAAAAAAAAAAACCAAAAAACAAAAACAAGGGAAAACAGTGACATTGACTTTTATGCAATTATTTTAAACAAATACATATTTGTAGCTGAGTTTTAGACATAGAACATATCAAATGAAAAATTAATTTTCAGATGAAGCACTTTGGGAGTTTGAGGTTCTCTTTTCAGAATGTTTCCTGAAGATTAAATGCATTTGGATTAAGCAGAATTCTTTGTATTTGCAAGGACGTGATGTATCTGAAAGCTCCAAGTCCTTCCTCAAAAAAAATTCCTTTTAGAGCTGTAAAAATCCAAAGTACTCTTTGAACACCCATTTCATAGTAAATTAAACCTCAAATCATAGCTGTCAGGGAAGCAGCTCTTCTGTATGAGAACATCAAACCAGATCATCAGAACTGAGCACCTGAAGCAGAGTTCAGACATTCCACATTCACATCCCTCCCCCACACAAAGCTGTTTGTCAGGAGCTGCAGAGCCACGGTGCAGATCTGCCCTAAAACACCAAATCCACCTCATTTTAACCCAACTCATTTCTTCCTCCTTAGTTTTACCAGAGCACACGTGAGTCACCCATCCCCAAAGCAAGAATTCCACAACTGCACTTCAAACAAACAGGAGCACAAGGAGGCTGGAAGCTCCCTGAGTCCCACCACGTCCTTCCTCTGAAAGGTTATTGAAAAAAAAAACCCTGTTTCATGCACAGAAAGCTCAATTTTTCTAACACATTTTAGTTTGGGATTTTGTTTGCAGCTTTCCTGATCTCTCTGGTCAGGATGGCTGTGCTTGGGAGAAGTCAGCTGCTGTCAAAGCCATCCTGGAAATGGAGACAGGCGGATGGGCTGGGGAGAGGCAACAGCAGGACCTGCTCTGACCATGGATTATTTTGTGTTTCTCAGTAAATAAAAAACACTTGTACAAGGCATGAAGCAGAATGTGGGCGCTGTCCAGTGGCCAGGCTCTGGTTACCAGGGGCTTTCTGCTGGGAGCAGAGCAGAGAGCCCCCCAGACAGCAGCACTCCTGAAGATGCGCTGAGGAGTTGTCTCCTGCTGGAAGTAACCAAGATCCAAGTGCTGTAAATTAAGCTGAGCAAATTTGACCAGATTAGACCTTTGAAGCGGCAAGAACAAACACAGGAACAACATCTTTATGATGCCACTGCAGCATTTATTGCCCATTTTTAAGATAAGACAAATTGATTTAAGGCTCGGGAGCACTCCAATGGTTTATGCACTTGTGGCATGTGGGCAGGTTTATGGTTTGTGCTGCCACATCCAAATAAAGCCCTGCAAAGCTCCCTCTGTCCCTAAAGCTTCCCATTATCACTGAGCTATCAGGAGAAGTGCTGAGGTCTCAATGGTACCTTGGGGTGCTGATGGGTGCACTCCAAGGCACCAGGAGATTCATAAAATCCCAAAACTCTTTGGCCTGGAGGGACCTTAAGGATCATCCAGTCCCCTCCTGCCATGGCAGGGACATCTTCCACTGTCCCAGGAGCTCCAAGCCCCAGGGTCCAGCCTGGCCTGGGACACTGCCAGGGATGCAGGGGCAGCCACAGCTGCTCTGGGAAACCTGTGCCAGGGCCTGCCCACCCTCACAGGGAAGGATTCCTTCAAAAATTCACCTGGGAATCGTTCCAATATTCACCCTGTGAGTTTGAAAATCCTTCCAGTGAAGGAGGGTGCACATCTCAACCCCTCATGGAGAGGTCACAGGGGCAAAACCCCTGGGGGAACCCAGCACACACCAAAAAAAGGCCCTGTCCTGTCACATGGACCCACAACCACAGCAGTTCCTCCAACAGTTGTCAGGCCAACTTCAGTTTCAATTGGCTTCAGCATCTGGACTGGTGATAAATGATTCCAGCTGTGTGCAGCCAGCTACCCAGAACCCCAAAGGCCTGACCCCCAATGCCAGCACACATCCTGGGGCACCGATGAGCACAGCCCTCCCTGCTGATGCCACACTTACACACAGGTTTAGGACACTTGTCCTGGCCCACAGACCTCCCTCAGTCACCCAGCTGGGCCTTGGCACCTGGCTGCCATCCCTGCCCTCCTCCCAGATCCCTCTGTCCTTCCCTGTCCTGCATCCCCTGCCCTCCACCAGCTCTTTGGGGCTCACATTCCCTGTGACAAGATCCTTTGGGTGGTGGGCAGTGTTCCAGGCTGGAATTTGAAAGCAGCAGCCCTCACAATGCTGATATTGTTTTGGGCTACCTGTATCCCGAGGGACTGGAAAACCATCACAGACCAACCAGGTGTGCTGCTGCAGAACATGGCAAAGTCGTTTCTCAGCCTTGGCAGCTTTACAAGTTTGGAGTTTAACCAACCAAAATGCCCAGTGGGAGCTTGTTTGCCTCAGAAAGTGCATTTTATTCACTCCGTTTAGGATGCACCAGTCCAGATTTGACTTAAAACCGATGCAATACGTTGAATTTTAGTAGAAATCAAAATATTCCCACAGCATTCCAGAAATAATTTCAAATAGACAGAGAATAAGCTGCATTACATTGAAAATCTGCATTGAGGAGAAGTGTTCTATTCCAGAGGGTGCATGAGGAAGAGCCTGGGCTGGAGCAGGGATGTCCCAGTGCCCTGGACATGTTCCAGCAGCACCGACACCGGAGCAAGAGCAGGACACGGAGCTGTGGCAGCAGAGCGAGAACCCCAATACTCACAGGAAGCTTTGTGAAGGCAGGATTGGTGACGTGTTTTCCAAAGGCATCTTCCTGGAATTGCAGCAGCTGCACCACCAGCCCAGCCAGTGTTTTATTGGTAGGAGCATCTGCTTGAACGTACTGCAAGACACAAAGCAGGTGTTCATTGAGGAGAGGGACGCTCGGGGTGAGGCTCACTGGGGACACCCCAGCTCCCTCCAGCACTTGGAGAGCAGAGTTTTAGGATTTTGGGACCCCTGTGTGGCTGGGAAGGTGTGGAGGGGGGATTTGCACAGCAGAAGCACTAAGCACAAACATTTTCCAAGCTTCAGGCTACAAGTGCAGCACTCACCCGAGGCTCGTGCCCAGCTCCTCAGGGCCGGGTTACAGACACGGATTAACCACTCCAAGCTGATCTCAGCTCCTAATAAAGGAACAGCCTCATGCTGCCCACACACACAGAGCTTTCTGCAGTAACTTCACAGCCTCCTGCTGTAATCAACTCCTAATTAATCCTCAGAGCACCTCTTGGTATAAATAGGATGTTCTGCACAGAGGGAAAAGCTGAGCCACACAGCTGCACTTGCGATGTTTTGGGACAATCTGAGCAGCTCCCAAGGCTCTGCTTCTAATAAAATGTGAATGTAAAATCACAGCATGGAATATTAAACCCCTCCCATGGTGCTGAGTTTTTGTCACTCCCAATATCCAGTACTCACTCACTGAATGTCACTTCCTCGCTGTGCCAGAAGACTTCCAAGAGAAGAACAAACACCACTTTTCCAGGTGGAACATGGAGCAATTTGAGCTACCCCAGTCTCTCAGCTCAGTAACTCTCAGCCTTTGCTCTTTGCTCAAACCAGATTCTTCATAAGCTCCTTAAAAAAATCCGTTTTTGAGACCAGAACTCTCAAAAGTTTTAAAGCTGTGGTGCCAAATGCCAGTCAAACCTAACTGAGCTTTGCAAAGCACCAGCTCCAAAGCCAAAGACACCACAAAGACACTGAGTGAATGGAAACAATTATAATTTCAGTGGTGTCTGACCACCCCGAGATGTGACTTCCCCCAGCACTTTCTCAGGAGCAGACACATCTCTGAGAAATTAAATCTTCTCAACTCAAAGGACACAAATTCCTGTGAGGCTCCCAAGTGTCCTGTCCTGTGTGTAAATCCTGAACTAGAAACACGAGCCTGGAAAGAACTGGAGGCTACAATTTCAAAGCCGCATTTTAATTTGACCTCTTCCCTCCCCCAGGAGTTAATGTTTTAATTACATCAGAATCACAGAATATCCTGAGTTGGAATGGATCCACAAAGATCACTGAGTCTGACTCCTGGCTCTGCACAGGACTTTGGACAAGGGGCTGGAGTGACTGGACAAGGGGGAACAGCTTCCCAGTGCCAGAGGGCAGGGATGGATGGGATCCTGGGAAGGAATTCCTGGCTGGGAGGGTGGGCAGGCCCTGGCACAGGGTGCCCAGAGCAGCTGTGGCTGCCCCTGGATCCTGGCAGTGCCCAAGGCCAGGCTGGACATTGGGGCTGGGAGCAGCCTGGGACAGTGGGAGGTGTCCCTGCCATGGGATCCTTAAGGTCCCTTCCAACCCAAACCAGTCTGGAATTTTATGAACCTCCTTCAAAAAAACAAATCCAGAAGAGGTGGCATCCTTGTACTGACTTACTCTATTTTTTTTTTCAGATATTTTCCTTCGGAGAAAAAGAAAAATGACATGAGAATACACCTTGCAAAGCCTATACTTAGACATGTGAAGTTTTTCAGGCAATCATTCCTTTTCTTGCAGCTTCCATTTTCACCTCTTGCAGAAGGCATTGACAGCTGGAAGCTATAAAGGAAGAACAAACCTTCTCATCTTCCTCTACACTGCCACTATCCTGCACATCTTTTTAATGAGAAGCCCATTACCTTGCCTGAGGTTCCCATGAACAATAAGGGAGAAAACCCTTCAAAAAGAAGCCCATGACTCCTCTCCATCACTTCTGCAGTGATCCTAAAGAGCAGCACAAATGGATCTTTAAGCAGTAAAACACAGCAGACAATTTCTGATCAATTCACAGTGGGTTTGAGGGACCACAGAGGAATCAAGTCCCAACAGATCTCCAGGTTTTCCCCTCGTCTCCACAAAATGATCCTGCAGCAATTAAAGGTTTGTAAGCAGTGAATTCCAGAGGAGAGAATGATGCCCTGTTCAATAAGAGGATTTTGCTCATGTGCTAAAACACCAAAGCCCCATTGACACAGCAAAGAGTTTTCCAACATTTCCACAATCATTAGAAACAAACCCACTTCCAATGTACTTAAGCAGAAAACGTGTGGTCAGAAACCAGAGTGTGAGCAGCAGCAGCAGAGGGAATCACTTCTGCAGCCAGACCTGCACTGCAGCTGCCCTGAAAGCCTTTGTCACCAACAGGGGACAGATCCACACCCGGCTCTGATGTGGGCACTGACCTCAAATAACCACATCATGCTCCGTGGTGTGGCCCCTGTGCACACACCTTCCCCCCAAACAAAGGGCATTGCAGCTCAGATCACCACATGAGAGCGAAAGGAAAACCCCCACTAAAACGCTTTGATTTGGGTTACAACCCTCGTTTCTTTTCAAAGGTGAGAACACAAAGGAGCCGCAGAGAGAGAACCCTCCCCGGATTAAATCCGAGCCAGTCACGGAGGAGATTCTTGCCCAGGCCAGCAGAGCCAGGCGGTGGCGAGCCCTGAGCGCTGCCAGGGCGGCCCTGGCTGTGAGGACCGGCCGGTGGTCCGGGCTGTGGCCGGTGGTCCCGGCCAGCCAGGGCTGGACAGAAGAACTGCCTCCCTCCCCAGCAGCTGCCAGCCCCTCTCTGCCCGCGGCTCTGGCCCTGCAGACGCTCCCTGGGCACCGCTCCAAGCCCTTGGAGCAGCAGCAGCTCCAGGGATGTGGACAGACCCCTCTCCATGGTGCAAGGGGGTCCCAGCTCTGCCCTGCCCCCAGAGCTCCGGGTGCTGAGCCCACGTCCACCCCATGCCCTGAGCCCCTCTAACTCAACATTCCACTTGCTCGTGAAAAGCCTCAACGCCCTCCTCCCTGCCTCCCAAAAATCAACTTCTCCAGCCCTCTGTCTCAGAGGAGCAGCACTGTCAGAGCCACCAGAGCTCCCATGGGTCACTGATTGACCTGGATATGAACGTCTCACAGGGATGGGTCCTCGGGGAGCACAGCTGCAAGGCCAAGGTCAGGGGCTGCATCCTTCATCAGACAGGTGCTAAAAACCCTCCCAAAACACCTTAGAAAGAGGTTTTATACACAGGAAATAACTCTTGCTTTGGGACACCCCATTTTAATATGAGGGATGTGGCTTACTGAGAAAGGAACTACCTAAACAATACACAATGTTAGAAATGAACAAGCATTAATACAATAAACAGAGAATTGCCCAATTTATTTCTGAACTGTGAATTTCTAATTAACTGTGGTGACATCAAGGGGTCCATTACAGTCTACCCAAATTACTTTGAACAAGGGATGGAGGGACAAGACACAGGGAATGGCTTCCCACAGCCAGAGGGCGGGGAGGGATGGGATATTGGGAAGAAATTCCTGGGTATGAGGGTGGGGAGGCCCTGGCACAGCGTGTGCAGAGAAGCTGTGATCCCTGGCAGGGCCCAAGGCCAAGCTGGACACTGGGGCTTGGAGCAGCCTGGGATGGTGGGAGGTGACCCTGCCATGGCAGGGGGGGAACTGGGTGGGCTTTAAGGCCCCTTCCCACCCAAACCATTCCAGGATCCTGTAGCATTGTTCATAAGAGTCTGTCAGATCCCCCAGGACTCCAAATCCATGGCACGAACCCATTCCCAGCTCCCAGGGAAGCCAGGCTCCAACATCCCTACTGCACCCATACTGCCTGGGAAGGAGCTGGGCACCTCCTGCACTGATGCAGAGACAGCACAAACTGACTTCCAGACATCCCACACACTAACAGCGAGTGGGAGGGAGCCTGGAATAAATAATTTAATTACAATATTAATAATTTCCTTTTCTGTCATTATGTTTGGTGCCCATCAATGAGTTTTGCAAGGTCCAGTGTGAGTCTTCCACACTACTATTTAAACCTCTTCCTTTCTTAATTGTACTCTGGAGACGGAGAACTCCCCAATATTTGTTGTACTCCAGAGACATGGAAAACTCTGCCATATTAAAGTCTTGTCTAATCTAGAGACAAAACGAGAAGCTCTGTAATTGCAGTTCTCTAACTCTCCCTGCCCCTTGGGACCTCTGGATCCTTGACCGAGCTCGGTGCTGCTCTGGGATCCTTTCCAACTGGCCCCCAGTGGCCCCGGAGCTCCCGGAGAGGGACACACCGACTGCTGCTGACAGCTTCACTACCAAGATGTACAAACATCTATTTTTAAGAGTATAAACTGGACAAAAGCCAGTTAAAATCAGCATGTACCTCTCTGGAAGGAGCCACACACCTACAGCAGGATGAAAACAGGCACAAGATGAAGCAGAGTCCATTTACAGCAAGGGAACCAACCCTTCTCTCTGGAGTGTTAAGGCTCCATCTTTAAATGCTGGTATCAGCTTTCTTGTTTCCCCAAACCAAAATTATTTTTCATTCTAATAAAGGATTTTTACAGCAACATTCCAAAATTCACTCGCCCTGTAAAGTCTCCTTAGGCCAACTCTAATTACCTTCCAGAGCTATCAGAAATAAACATCTAAATTTTATAACCAATTTGAATGGAGAGGTTTTTCCTTGGCTCCCATTCCCACACCACACACAACCTGCCCAGCCAGTACAGGGAGACCCAGGCTGGCTGGGGGGTTCGGAGGCACAGCAAACACCTTTCTGTGCTCAGCAGGGCCCTCCCCAGAACAGCAGTGCTGCCCCAGGGATCTGCTGGGATCCTGGGGGTGCTCGGCAGGACAGCGAGAGGGGAAACCACAGCTCCTCCGAAGCGTGGGACAGCACGGAACCATAACCGGAACAAGCCAAACTGCAGAAATACTCTGTTACATTTCCCTGTCAACACAAAGAGCTCGAGCTGCCGCTTCAAACTGCGCCCCACACACCGATCCGACCTGGAAGGACTGGAAAAACACACCCGAGCCCGAGCTGGTTTCGCCCCACACCGATCCAGCTCAGATTCCCAGTTCAGATTCCCGTTCTCAGATTCTTTACCACACAAAGAACCCAACCAACAGCACGGGACAAGCTCATCCGTGGGTGATGGACACCGGGCCTGCCGAGGACCGGCGGGATGGCCCCAAAATTGGGAAAAAACGGAGATTAAGGCACCTTTGGGCTGCGTAACATCCCCTGGGCACCGCTCTAATCCAACTAAAGCTCTTCCAGGATCGCTACAGCGCGGTGTGGACACGCTGGAAAGCTACAGCGGGTGATTTTTCACGGCTCAGGTATTGAAACGAAGTTACAAAATCAGCACACGGGAAAAACAAAACACTTAAAGCGGAGCAAGCGAGCCGAGCGAAGTGTGCGAGGAGGGAGAGGAGCCCAAGGGCAGCAGAGCGGGCAATGACGCCGCCGCCGCCAAGGGAACTCGGAGCAACACGCGGGGCTTTAACGCGCCCGGACGCGGCTCCCGAAAGCACCGAAGGGATTCTCAGGGATTTTTCCTCCCTTTTTCCAGCACTCCCGACACCGCCGGGGCGCGGCTGAAGCGAAACCCGGCCGGGCCGGGACCTGCCCGCACAGGAAAGTCATTGCCTGCGGCAAGCGGGCACCGGCGGGGCCCCCGCGGCAGCGGGAACGTCCCCCGGGCCACCGGGGCTGCCCCAAACACGGCCCCGAGCACCGGCCGGCGCCGAGGGAGCGGAAATGTCCCCGGGGTGCCCCCCGCCCGGCCCCGCGCCCGCCGCAGCGGCGAGGCCGCGGTTCACAAAGAGCGGCGGCGACCTCGGACCCCGCTCCGTCCCATCCCGGGCCATCCCCCGCCAGCCCGCCCGGTGCCCGCCGCCCTCGCCGGGCCGCACCTTCTTGTAGTGCTTCCCCAGCCACACGCGGACCGAGTCGAGCTGGGACACGGTGTCGGGGCTCTCCCAGAACTTGCCGGCGGGGCCGCCGTCCTTGCGGCGCGCCGCGGCCAGCGCGGGGCCGGGCCCGCCCGCCGGGACCGCCGCGGGGATCTGTGGATACGTTG
>JACBWW010000092.1:783892-823242 GCA_020086605.1 Lanius collurio | reverse complement strand
CCCCGCGGGCCCGCTGAGCCCCGCCGGGACGAGGAGGACGAGGAGGAGCCCGAGGCAGCGCAGGGTGAGCAGCGGAGCCGGCCGGCGCTCGGCGCCCCGCGCGGCGCTCGCGCAGCGGAAGGGAGGGGCGAGCCCGGGCCCGCGGCGGGGCGGGGGAGTCGCCACATCCCTCCCTCCATCCCTCCTTTCCTTCCCGCGGCTCTGCCGGGACCGGGATGCGCGGCCAGGGAGAGGAGCCGCCGAGCTGCGCAGGTACCGGGGGGCGCCGGCGGGGACCGCGGAGCTGCCGTGTGGCGTCCCCGGCAGCCTTTTGTTGGCCGGAGTTGGGTTTCCCCGGTGATTCCCCTCAAGGTCGCCGAGCCGGGCCTGGGCGAAACTCCGGCCGCCTCCCGTCGCTGACGCGAGAGGAAAATCCCCCGTGGAGATGTGGCAGGGAGAGGGGATGGGCTGAGCAGCGCTCCGGCAGCGCGGGCCGTTAGCGCCGTTCCCCCGCCCCTCCGTGCCCGGGATCCCGCGGGATCCTCCCGGCGAGCCTGGCAGACGGCGGGGCAGAGACGAACAGCTCTGGAGCACCAGGCCTTTGGTGCTGCAGCGTCCCTGAAGCCGGCCGGGGGGATGGCTCTGGGCAGAACCCGGAGGGTGTTCCCCGTTTGGATGTCAGTGGTGCGTGGGCCCCGGTGGGAAGGGGGAATGCCTTCCCGCTGCTCGGAATCGTCACTGCTGTAAAAGAGTGTTTAAAACTCGGGTTTGATGTCAGGTTTTGAATAGCTTTTTGTTGGATTATGGAGTGTGGAAGACACTTGGAGCTTAGAGAGATGCGAGTGGTTTTGTGCCAGAGGCTGTGACTTGAACCATTTTCCCTTGAAAATCACTGTTTTGGTTTCAGTTTTCTTTCGTGAGCTGCATTTTGGAAATTTGGGGTATTGTTACAATAGAACTTTTTCTTTTTTTCTCAACCCTCCTCCTTCTGTGTTCAGTGCTTCTTTCCCACCCTCCAGCACTTTTAAAGTTATTATTTTCTCTACAATTTCAGGATTCCTTGGGTCTTGGTTCCATTTGCCTTTCAGAAGCTGCTGAGCTTTATCTTGGAGTTCATAGTGGGGTGGTCTTTTAATTGTAACATTCAAGTTGTTGAACAGAGCAGATTAATTCCCTGCCAAAGCAGGTGCTGAGCCACCTCAAATTATTGTCTAATGAGCTGCTTCAGGTGTTGCCTGAGAAAAGGAATAAACAAGGATTTTTTTTTTCTTTCCTCTTCTGTACTTCATCCCTCAGCACTTTCTTGTAATGTGTTTTCAGACAGTCCCTGAGTACTTTTATTTTTGGTCTTGAGTTCACTCACCCTCCCAATTTGTGTGGTAGATTGGCCATGGCAGGCTCTTGAGATGGGAGTGTGGTGATACTGGGATTGTTTCCAATAATGGATTTGTTTTGGATGAACAAATGAAAGCCCTCAGGGTCTCATGAACCTGCCCTACCTGTCCAGCTGCTACCTGAGCACATGGAGAGCACAAATGTCATTTGAAAAACCTCTTTCTGAGATCAGTTCTTCACCCTCAGCTTGTGAGCTGACGTCTCCTTAGCTGTCCTCGTTTGGCTGCTTTGTTATCAGCCTTGGATACAAACAGAAAAATCCACCCGGACCCGAGGCCAAAAAGTCACTGTTAGATCTGTATTGTTATCTGAGGCTTCACTTTTTTTGGCTTAGACAGAGGGATTTGGGGAGCTCAGTCACTTCCTCTTGTTCCCGAGGCTGACGTGCCCTTGCACTCACCCTCAGGTTTGCTCCAGGAACCCTCCTCTGTCACTAAGGAAATTTATCCTGTAGAACCAGAGCAAAATTTGGGCTGGACTGGAGCTCTGGATCCCTTCCTGGAGCAGGGCAAGTTCCTGATCAGCCCCAGTGGCTCCGAGGGGGAGCTTGGCCACTGCTCCTTCTCCTCAGCTGATCCCACTTGCTTTTGGAGGGGCCTGCTCAGTTTTCCTGGCTTTTAAGCTCTTGTTTTGCCCGGAGCTGTGTACGGGTTTTATTCTGTGTGTTGAAAGGGGCCATGGTCAGGGTGACTGGGGATGGTTTAAAACCCCCGAAATTCCCCAAAAAGCCATGTTTTGGTGTACTCGAAGCTAAGCTGCCCGGTGGAACCTTCTGTGTCTTGCTCCATCTCTGCAGTGGAACATGTCTGGGCTAATTCCTTGTGAAATGGATATTGTGGACCCACAGGGCTTTTTTCTTCTTTGGAGATTTTTGATGTGTTGGAAACACTTTGGATTTATTACTTGAATTTGTTTATCTTGAGGAATTTTGTCTTTGCTGGCTTGTCCTTGGTGCTCATTTGTTGCTTTTCCAGGTAGCAGAATTGGAGAGAAGAGAGAGCCTAATGCATCTCCTCTGTCCTCCTTGAACAAGACTTTGGTTGGGTTTGTGCTCTGGTACAGGAGTGTTTTCACTCCTTTGTTGGGGATTTGTAGGAGGCTTGGCCACTCCAGCTGGGTGGTTTGTTGGTTTGGTTTTTATGTTTTTCAGTGTAGCTTGGAATTATCTTGGACTTTCACAATCAAATTAAGCTAAAGCGCTCACTGGCTTTGAGGAACTTTAATTAGTTAATTGGCTTCTTTGATAACCCCACCCTGACTTGTCTGCTCTCCAAGACAAGCTTTTAATATTCCTTCATGATCTCAGAGCTGTTTGGGTGTCACGTGTGGCTCAGTTTTGGGAGCATTGGGTTGTACTCCTTGTGCTCCCACTGACACAATTCCCACCCAAACATCCACTCTCAGCTGTGACAGAACTGAGACACTCCTTGGGGGAAGATGCTGAGAAATCTGATTTGGCAGGGAAGGGAACATTCTGCAAATCCAGTTCTGCAGTTCAGGGTTGTTTCTTTAAAAGCTCCAAGGGAGGGATGACTGTCTGCAGGATAAGATCCTTTCAGCTCTTCAATTGGGGCAGGAATGGGCTGAAGGTGATCCATCAGCCCCTGACACAGTCAGAATGTGCTCCTCAGTGTGGCCTTGTCAGCTGGGGAGAAAACATTGCACCTTGTTAGGAATTCCAAGTCTGAACTGTCACCAGAACTGGGCTTTGTTAGTCAGAGAACCTATTTTCCCCTCTAGAGTAGACTGAATATTTAGTCTTCGCTGAGGAGTCACCTCAGAATGTGAGAAACTACCTCTGTCATAGGTAATTGCATTGGGGGGGGCATTAAAAATGTGCTTCTTGCTCCTCCTATCACAGAATTTTCCAGGTTATTGTTTTTGAAAGAGGAAACAGCTGGAAGCCAAATAACCAGGCTGGTGCTGGAGATTTGCTTTCTGCTTTTCTTTTTTTTATGAAGTGAATTGAATGGTGCATTTGGGACTTGCCTTACTGCTCCTCCCTCCATTTGTCCCACCACTGTGGAATGGAATAGAACTGCAGAGTGCCAAAATCTTGGACACTTTTCCAGTTTTCCTGAGCAGGCCAAAGTTTGAATGTAGAGAAATTTGCTTGAGTAGATAGAAATGGCACATTTGCTGTATAATTACACAAAATTGGCTCATAGTTTTTTGTTAGGCTGAGACCATTTTCCTGCTCCCTTGGCCAATATATAGAAGGTAATTCATGGGACAAATTGTGGTTGTAAATCACAGTAATTCCTGCAATTCCCCTGGAGTTATCCAAGGCTACTGGAAGCATTTCTCAAGATCCAGGTGGTTCTGCTATGGTTTGCAAGAAGAGGTTTCAAAACTGAGTGTCACCAGTGAATCTTCAGTGCTGAGCTGTGGATCAGCCTGCTGGGTTTTGCTGGAGAGGGTGATAGGATCAGCAGTGCCTTTTTGTTGTCCTTTGGCCAAGTGTTCCCAGGCTGACAGTGTCAGGCCTGCAGTGGCACAGCAGAACTCTGCCTTCTCTAAATCTCCCATGGTTTCCCAGTTGCTCAGCTTCCAGCTGGGCACTCCTAGGATGTCATCATGATGAGCAGCTTCTTGGAGAGCATCTCTTCCATGTTCCTCTGGGACAGAGCCCCTCCTAAATTCTTCTTGCCTTGAACATCTTGGGAAGTGTCCAAAGCCAGGTTGGATGGGCTTGGAGCAGCCTGGTCTAGTGGAGGGTGTCCCTGCCCATTTGTTAAATAAATGAACAGGAGATCCTCAAAGGCCCATTCTGGGATTCTCTGCAGTTCCTGTGTGTCTTCATGACAGTAACTTCAGAATCAGTTTCCAGCAGAACATGGTGGCACATCTTGGTGATGCTCTAATGAGTGACTGTTGGCTCCTCGTTTCTCCTTGGATTTGATGGCTCAGTCAGAAATTCTGGTTTCTGGTGGTACCAGTGATCTCTGTGGTGGCTTCTGATTCATTGCTGAAACATGCCCTGGATTCCTGCAGGGGATTCAGAAACCCTCTAAAAGGGAGGTTTGCAGGGAGGTCACCCAAGTCCTGACTGCCCAGGGAGCTTGTGTGGGATGAGGCTGAGCATGGGATGGGCTGTGCTTGCTGCTGCAGAGCAGGACACCCCATCCCTCTCCCTGTCCCCTTGTGCTGCTTCTGGTACCCGCAGGACTGTGCTGGCTGAGTCACTTGTGAGCCCAGCAAAACCATGTGTGTTCCCTTTTCTTGCCTTGGCTTTCTGTGGGATTAGGGCTGGATTAGTGGGGGTGTTGGAGCCTGGGAGAATGGGCAGCTGCCCCTCTCCTCCCCACGGAGCTGTGACACCTCGCTGTTTGTGAGGTGTAGGAACATTTGGAATTGTTATCACATTGATCTGATCTCGCTGGACCTGCTGCTGATAAAAAAGGCCCTTCCCAGTGCTGGCCATGGCAGTGATGCAGGTGAGAGGAGTTGGAGCAGCTCCCTCACTGCTGAAACTGCTGGAGTTGGTCAGGGAGGAGGCTGGGACAGGCTGGGTAGGTGTGACATGGCTCTGTTGGGGGCAGTGGGATTTTATTATTGTTATTTTTTTAAATGAATGATTTGATCTGATCATCAACATCCCCTCCCTGCTGTACCCTGAGCAGCATTTCCCTGTGGGGGCAGGGGCCAGTCCCACCTGCCCTCTGTCCTGCTGCCTCTGGGGCTGCTGTGTCTCCAGACACTGTTGGCAAACCTCTTTCCAGGGGATTCTCCAGGCAATTCAGATTAAACCACATTCCCAGGCTCTAATCCAGCCATCCTAGTCATTTCAGGATGAAGTCTTCAGGCATTTTTTCATGTTCCTACCGCTGGCTGGATCTAATATGTAACTTGTGAGATCCTGGATGTAACCTGTGGCTTGGGGGGACGTTGCAGACACCCAAACTGTTCAAAGTTGTTGTGGCTCGGTTGGGTTTGGATACTGAGGAATGTCAAACAGAGATGGTGAGGAAATGGCACTGGCTCTGTGCTGGTGCCAGTGGCTGGACACGAGCCCAGGGGTGCCTGGGTGGGCAAGAGGCCGATGGCCCCCGGGCTGTGCCAGCCCCAGGGCAGGGACTGCCCCCTGTGCTGGCCCTGCTGAGGGACCCCCTGGAATCCTGGGAGCAGCTCTGGGCCCCTCCTGACAGGAGAGACCCTGAGGGGCTGGAGCGTGTCCAGGGCAGGAAAGGGGCTGGAGCCCCAGGAGTGGCTGAGGGAGCTGGAAAGGGGCTCAGCCTGGAGCAAAGGAGGCTCAGGGGGGACCTTGTGGCTCTGCATAACTCCCTGACAGGAGGGGGCTCAGGGGGGTCGGGCTCTGCTCCCAGGGAACAGGGACAGGAGGAGAGGGAACGGCCTCAGGCTGGGCTAGAGGAGGCTCAGGGTGGACACCAGGAGGAATTTCCCCATGGAAAGGATGGTCAGGTCTTGGAACTGCCTTGGGAAGTTTGGAGTGCCCATCCCTGGAGGTGTCCAAGGAGTGCCTGGACATGGCACTGAGTGCTCTGGGCTGGGGACAAGGTGGGGATGGGGCACAGGGTGGATTGGATGATCCTGGAGGTCTGTCCCAGTGCCAGGGATCCAGGACCTTGCTGGTGCCTGGAGATGCTGTAGGTGAACGCTGGGGCCTCTGCCTGCTGCCCTGTGGGTGCCCTCCGAGCCCTGGCTCCCCGGGAGCCACCGGGAGCCGGTGTTGGAGCCTCTGACCGGGACTGCGCAGCAACTGGGAGACATTTACTCTCCGGGTTTTTTTTCCAGATTCCAGAGACTTACTAAAGGAATTTCCACAGCCTAAAAACTTGCTCAACAGCGTGATTGGCCGAGCCCTGGGCATTTCCCATGCAAGGGACAAGCTGGTGTACATCCACACTAATGGGCCAAGGAAAAAGGTAACGCCGTGCTGCTGGAGGGGGTGTTGGACATGGAGTGGGAAGGGATCCACGGAACTGCTAATCCTGGAAGTGACTTTCCTAGAGAAAATCATAGGAGAGTTTTAATTCCACGTAAAAGTTTCAAACAAGAAATATTCTCACTTCTTCCTATTTTTCCTGATCTCCATACACTTTAAAGGTGTATAAATGCAGGTGCTGTTCCTCTTTTTATGTGGACACTTTTCTTTTAAGTGACTTGCTGTATCTGGCCTTTCTCACCAGAAAGACACAGAGTCTGTGCTTAAATGTGCTTAAAGGTGTCCTACTGCCTTAGAAAATAAAGATTTAAAAGCTGTATTCTAGCTCTTAGGAGCCCTAGATTTGATTGTAGATTCCAGTAGAACAAATTCCGAAGCCAAAAATGTCCAATTGCAACCGGAAAAGAGGAGTTTGTTTGCAATGGAGGGAGGCTTCTAATAGTACTTCAGAGCAGAGTGAAATACAGCCTGTTTGTTAAATGAAGCAGAGGAATTCCAAGCAGACAGTTGTCCAGGTAGTTTGAGCTGTCACTGGGATGCCAGAGGCCCAGATCCGGGTCCGGGTTATGAACTGAGCAGGAATTCTTACCTAATGGTGCTTCATGGTCAAGGTTTTGCCTCTTCCTGTCACACCAGCTCTCATTCCAGAGCTGAAAGCCCTTTCCAGCTGAAGTTTAACTGTAACTTACATTCCAGGAAAAGACTCAGTTCTGATGGATTAACATTTTCCAATAACATTCTGTCTGAAATTTCCCAGACAGTTTTTCTTGCCACATCCTTTTTAAGCATCCCTGGATTTTAGAGGATACATTAGTAATGTTACTTCAGAGTTCTTCATTTTTTGTTTGTTTTTCTTTCTCAAGCTGTAGTGCAGTTTCCTAACTTAAATTTTGGAATACCATAACCAGTGCCTCATCCGTAAAATTTGGAATACCCCAGGCAGTGCCTCATCTGTTTCTTTAGTTTGTGTAATTGCTTCCCATTCTTGCCAGCACTTAATAGATTAATGTGCAGAGTAACTTCAGATTAAAACAAAAAACTAAACCAGGAAAACAATAAAGGAGATAAAGGAGCCCTGGGAAGAAAATGAGGGTTGGCTCACAAAGGAAAACAACCCAAAAAACAACCCAGCAAATGTGGGCAGAAGGGTAGGTGAGAGCCTGGAGAGCTCTTGTTGGACGTGAACAGGGGGTTTGTGAGCACTTGGCCTTCTGAGACACCTTTTTTCCCAGCAGGTCTGTGCTTTCCAGGCAGTGCCCTGAGGCAAAATCCGTGGTAATTCCCTGCAGAGAGCCAGGTTCAGGGGCAGGAACGCAGCCAGCCAGGTGCTGGAGAGTCAGGAGCCTGTGCTCCAGCCCTGGAGGTTGGGCTTTCCCAGTGGATCCTTTGCTGCCTTTCATCTGTGCTGCAGAAACAGGAGAGAACTCCTTAGGCATTTCTCTCTTGGAGCCCTGTGGCATCTGCAGGGCCGGCAGCCGAGCGAGCTCTTGATTTGGAGCACTTCTTTGAAGAGGGCAGACTTCAGCTTTCAGCATTCTCTGCAGGTTTTCAGTGCTCCCATCCAGGAGGATGCTCCCATGCAGAGCTGTGGTGGGGCTGTGGTTCTGCCAGTGCTTGTGCTGTGCTGGAGCTGGGTGCTCCTGTGCCCAGTGAGTGCTGGAGTGCCCGGGAGCTGAGGCAGCCCCGTGCTGCTTCCATTGCAGTGAGGAAGCAGCTGGGAAGGTTTCCTTGCTGTTGCAGCTGGAAGGTGTTGGAGAGGGGATCTTGCTCCAGAGCACGCTTTGGTGTGCTGAGAGTGCAGAGGGACAGCCCTGGAATGGAATTGTTCCTGTAAGGACCTCCTGGCATTTATCCCTCGGCTCTGACACGCTGTGGCACCACAGCCCGTGCTGGACCTCAGCCCTGCAGCTCCTGTGGGGCTGTGGCACCTCTGTGCCCTGCTCAGCCTTTCCCTTCAGTGCTCCTGGAATGGAGCTTCCCGTGGAGGGACCAGACAACACTTTGTTCACAGTTTTCTTCTGTGTTTCTCTTCTTTGCCTGGAGTGCAGAGATGGTTGGAGTGGGTGTGCTCTGGTGGAGGGGAGAGCTTGCCCTGGCTCACTCTGTGGTTCTCCTTGCCTTCCAGAAAGTCACTCTCCACATAAAGTGGCCGAAGAATGTGGAAGTGGAGGGCTATGGGACCAAGAAGATCGATGCGGAGCGGCAGGCAGCGGCTGCAGCGTGTCAGCTCTTCAAGGTGAGCTCAGCTGCTGCTCAGCCTGGCCCCACACACCCTGCAGTGTGCAGCCAGCCTGGCCTGGCAACGGGAGCTCTTTCACCTCTCTTTGTGCACTCCCTTAGTTACCCCCTCTGTTAGTCAGGGGTAGAAGGTGAAGTCTTGAGTCTGAATCCAGTTGAGCTTAAAATCCCACTTGCTTCAGGTAGTCCTGGTCTTTGTTCCTTTTGTTCTGGACCTTAATCAGTTCCTTAGTCCCAGCATCTACAGCAATTAGAGCTTCCCTCAGGTGGGTTTGCTGGTCACTTACTGCTGCTTCTGCCAGCGCAGCTGGGTGTGTCTGCAGCTGTAGGACCTTCAGAGCCTCCTGTTTCCTCTTCATCAAAGCCAGTGTGGCAATTACATGTTATGTTTTAATATTACTCTTGACAGTTACGCTTTGTTTGGCACTTATTTATGGCTGGAAATGGGTGTGTGCAGCCAGTATCTAACAGGCACAGTAAAACTGTAAAGGTCGCTCTTGAGGGTGTTTTATAGCTGAGAAAAAGATGCAGTTTTATCTCCAGCTCTGCCCCTGGCTGTTCTGTGTTACCTTGAACAAGTGAGACTGATTTGAGAGTTTCCCATGGATCTGTGTGTGGAGTGGGAACAGAGATACGTCTCTGCTCTGGAGAAGATACTGTGCATGCTCTGGCAGTGAGACAGGTTTTGGTTTGCTTGTAGATCAGAATGCTCTGTGAGGAAATAACCAGTCTTCAGAAGTTCAGGATAGTGTGAAAACTCAGCTTCCTCAGCTGCTTAAGCTGGTCCTCTAATCCTGGAATCAGCAAAACTTGTTTCACTCACTGACTTCATTCCACCTCACTCAGTCAGCATTCACTGGGAATACATCCTGGTTTTATCCTCCCTAGTCCAGCGTTGTTCCCTGCTTTCTTTGAGAGCCTGGAAGTTTTCAAAGGAAAAAAATACCCTATTGACACATTTTCCCTAAATTTTGGAAATGACTGAAGTGCATTTCAGTTTAGAGCTTAAACCAAAACCCAGGCCCCTGAAACCACAGAATGAACATGCAAAGCTTTCTTTGCCAGCTAAACTGGAAGCTGGCAGAAGGCCCTTGTGATGGAGGCCTTGTGTGATCACAGCTATAGAAATAGCTACAAATGCTGCTTTAAAAAGTCATCAGTTCAAGAAAATTAATAGTGTCTAATTAGTGCAGAGAAGAACACAGAGGTTTTGAGTAGAGCAGCAAGCCAGGTGAACTTTGGTGTCTTAGGCACTCCCACAGCACGAAATAATACCGCTTTTTATAGTACAGGCCCATTAAGGCCATTAAAAGGTCTAAAACTGTAGCTTTTAATTTATGAAAATTAAAGCTAGACCTTACTGCAGCAGTCTGGTAAGAAATGGTGTGTGCTGCACTCCAGGTGTGTCTGGTGCTTCTTGCAAAGTTCAGTCCTAAATGGTGATGGTAGGAGAGTGTTTAATTACTGCAAGCCTGCTTCAGAATCTGCCAGGTTAGGGACATTTTCCTGCTGCTTGTATAAAAAACTCTTCCTGGGAAATGAAAGATGAACCATTCCCTGAATTCTCATCCTGTGTTGTCACAGATTATGCCAGTTCAGACTAACCCTCCCAAAAGATGCATTTCCTGCTCTGAGGGTGGTTTCAAAACTTGAGGGTGCTAAATATAGCCAAGAGTTTGTAAAACCCCCATAAATCCTGGCCCACCCATTCTAAGGAGCTGTGTGGGGCTAAGAGGCATGCCCTAAGAGGCATTCCCGTTGGAATCTGCAGAACAGTGGTGGGGGAAAGTTCAGAGTTCCTGAAAGCGCTCGCTCGCTCCTTGCGTGGGGAAGGAGGGGAGGGGACCGCTCCTGCCCCGCTGCCCCCAGCAGGGTGTGGTTCCCAGAGCTGAGGGGGGGTCCCAGAGCTGCCTGTGTCTCTCCTGCAGGGCTGGGGCTTGCTGGGCCCCCGGAACGAGCTCTTTGATGCGGCCAAGTACCGGCTGCTGGCCGACCAGCTGGGCTGTCCCGACGAGCGCTGGTGCTCTGAGGGCAAGTGGCGCTCCAAGTCCGGCCCCTCCCTCGCTGACCTGTCCACCTGCTGGCGCCGCATGGAGCCCGACGATGCCATCCAGCCCATGGAGCAGGGCAGGATGCCCAAAGCCATGAGGAGAGAGGAGCTGGAGGAAGGGGAGCTGGAGGAGGGCGAGCTGGAGGAAGGGGAGCTGGAGGAGGAGGCGATCGATGTCTCGGATTACCTGCCCATGGCACACCAGGACGCACGGACCCCAGGCAGAGACGCCAGGTGGGTCTGGCTGGGAATGCTGGGCCAGGGCAGAGGGAAGGGAGGGTTTTCCTGTAGCTGGGGGGGTCTGGAGATGGGCCAAAGGAATACTGGGGCAGCCTGGTCTTGTACCTGGCTGCCATCCAGGGAATGCATAGACTTCTTCCCTGCAGCTCTGCCCTGTGGAGAGACTGCTGCCAGTCTTGTTAGCTGATTATTCTTCTGTGCCTAAAGACATTTCCATCCCCAGAAGTGGTGCATGTGCACTTATACCAGGTTTTGAGGGCAATGTTAAATATGCTCTTTTTCATCCCCATAGCTTCCTGCTTGACTTCATGAGCACAGATCTTGGATTTCTAATAGGCAGCAGGAGCAAGATCTGTAAGAGATGTAGGTGATGGTAGTTATTTCAGTGATGGGGTTTTTTATTCAGAATTATTTATTAAATCTGTTCAGTTTGTAGCTTTGCTTTGAAGGTTGGATCACCCTGTAGTAGGTAGCTTTGCTGGGCTGGGTGGTTGTGACTGACAGATTTTAGTAGCAAGAGACAGCTGGACTTTGCACATAACCAGAATTACCTGGGCTTTCACTGAGTGGTTTCAGAGCTCAGCAGCACTCCTGGAGGGGTTTGGGTCTGAGCACAAGTGGGCATTTGTACATCCAACTCTCCTCATGTTCCATGCAGCCGAGGAGGGAGTTCCATTGAAATGACAGATGACAACACTGCCATCCGTGCCCTGACACAGTTCCCACTTCCCAAAAATCTCCTGGCCCAAGTGATTCAGATTGCAACCTCTTCCTCCACAGTCAAGGTAAGGTTCTGTCTGACCCCTGCCAGGGACAAAGCTCAGAGGCTCCAACTGGAATCACTTTCAGTGCTTTCTTTGGGCAGCAGAACTGGGGAGGGAAGTTAGAACTAGGCCTAGAGAAATCAGTGTGAACTGCAGAGAAAAGACTTCATGGTGAGACATAAGGGAATGTCTTAATAGAACCATGAGGAATGTTGCTCCTGAGGCCAGGGCAGTGGAGGAGCTGCTGTCTGAATGAAGAAGATACAATGTAAGGTTTCCTTTCCTCATATATCTGCAACAAGTACAAGTTTGTGTTACTGGGAGCAGTGTGTAACTTCTGTGCTGATGGAATCTGTCCACAACTCAATTCTTGCCTGTATCCAGTGATCCTCCTTGCTGGGATGTGTTGTCCACCTCCTTCCCCGGAGGTGTTCAGCAGAAAGGAGCTGAGCTCCACCCTGAGGCTCTCAGGATGTTCCCCACAGCTGCTTGCTCTCACTTTGGCTTAGACAGCGCCTGTGATGGTGAGCTGGGGGGTGGAGTTCAGTGCAGTAAACTTCTTCTAGTGCTCCATTTAAAAAAAAATCCAACTAATCCAACAAAACCCCCCATGGTTAAAGGTCTGGAGGGGCCACACGTGGAGTGGCTGAGGGCAGTGGGTTGGTTCAGCTGGAGCAGAGAACACTGAGGGAAGAGCTCAGCAGGGGCTGCAGCTCCTCTTGAGGGGCAGCTCCAATCTCTGCTCCCTTGGACAGGGACAGGACCCAGGGAGTGACTGGAGCTGGTCCAGGGCAGGCTCAGGCTGGAGAGCAGGGAAAGGTTCTTCCCCCAGAGGGTGCTGGCACTGCCCAGGCTCCCCAGGGAATGGGCACGGCCCCGAGGCTGCCAGAGCTCCAGGAGCGTTTGGACAGTGCTGCCAGGGATGCCCAGGGCGGGATTTGGGGTGTCTGGGCAGGGCCAGGGGTGGAGCAGGGTGGTCCCTCTGGGCCCAGGCTGTCCCACAGAGCCGGGTGCTGTCATTCCCTGCAGGAGTACATGCAGTTCCGCACGGTGGGCACCAAGACCAAGATCTGCAAGCTCACACTGCGCTGGCCCTGCCCCATGACCTTTGCTGCCAAGGGCCGGCGCAAGGTGGAGGCCGAGAACAAAGCAGCAGCTCTGGCCTGTCAGAAGCTGAAGGTGAGTGCCCCTGGCTCCTGGATCCCGTGGGGATGTGCCTGTGGTACAGCTCCTCCCACCTCACTCACTGGCTTTGAGCCTGACAGGGGATGCCAGAAACTTCCTGATCTTTGACTTGCTTAATGAGCTAATGCTTAATAAACATGCATTTCCAAACGTTGGGATTCACAGCATGCCAGAACCACAGCAAGGGACTCAGCCAGAGGTGTTGCAGTCATGTCTGCTGTTCCTCTGATGGGTCTGTTTGAGACCCTGCAAGTATTGTGTCAGGGCAGGTGGTTGGTTCTGGTGCATCTGGTTCTCCAGAGTTGGAGTGGGATCATGTCTGGTTTCTTGCTATGGCAAGAAAGGCAGGAACTGATGGATTTGGAATGGTAAGGAGTGGACCTATCCAAACATGGGATCCACGTGCTCTGTAGACCAGCCCTTGGTGTGAGCAGCCTCAGACCTGATGGTGTTATTTTCCTGTTCCCTGCAGAGCCTTGGCCTGGTGGACAAGAACAACAACCCCCTGAGCCATGCCATGTACAACATGACGTCCCTGCGGGAGCTGGGGGAGAACCAGAGGAAGCCCTGCCACATCAAAGTCCCTGAGGCCACCCTGCGCAAGATTGAGAACTACCTGAACCACGTAAGGCTCAGCCCCCTGAGGATCTCCTTTGCCTGATCCCATTTCACTTCAGGAATTGGATGTGTTTGAAAGCTTCATGTCAAAATGTTGAGGGAATTCGTGGTTTGATTGTTGCCACAAAACCTGATCAGTCTCTGCTGCCCTTTCTGGGCAGTGGTCTTCCCTTTGGAGGACTGAGACTCTTAAGGTTGAATCCAAAGGTTGTGATTGATTAAAAGTTCAGCAGCTTTTAATCTCGTGAACATTGGGGCCAATGCTTTGATTTGTGTTCTAGACAATTCCTGACCTGTTGCTCCTTGTAGTTCTTCCTATGGGATGTGGGACTTCTGTTTTTTCTTTTGCCAAGACAGAATATTTCTGGCTAAGCCAAATGCTTGTGTTTTGCATAAGTTATGTGTCTGGGTGGTGGTGTAACTTGATAGTTTCCAAAAGTTGTCTTTGAGGGGCTGTTGTGTTGGAGAGCTGAAGTTACTGGTCTGTGCCTGTCGGTTGAGGTAGCAGCACTAATACCCCTCCTAAAATAGGGAATGCAGTAAGGAACACACAGGGGCTGCCCAAATTAGTTCTCACTTTAACCTCATTTCAGAACATGACTGAGTTACCCAAGATCTGAGGAGACCTTGGGAGAGCCTTGGCCAAGCCAGACCGGCTGAGTCTGTTCCAGGCACTTGTTTCTTTCTGTCCTTCTTAGGACCGGTACTAACCTTGCTGTCCGTGCCAACTTTCTCCTTCCCTCCCAGTATCCTGTGGACATCAGGGAGTCCAGGCCCCGGATCGCTGATGACATGATGAACCTGACCAAGGAATCTGGTGCGATCAGCGATGCCATCACGGGGAAGACCTACATCCCCATGCTGGAAGCAGAGGAAGTGCGCCTTAGCCAGAACCTGCTGGCCCTCTGGAAAAGGAGAGGAGCCTCCTGGCAGGAGAGCCACCCGCTGCCAGTAGACCCTCACAAGGACACCATCCTGTCAGCCATCGAGCAGAACCCCGTGGTGGTGATAGCAGGAGACACAGGCTGTGGGAAAACCACGAGGATCCCGCAGCTGCTGCTGGAACACTACATCCTGGAGGGCCGCGGCGCGCGCTGCAACGTGGTCATCACCCAGCCCCGGCGCATCAGCGCCATCTCGGTCGCCCAGCGCGTGGCACAGGAGCTGGGGCCCAACATGAGGAAGAACGTGGGCTACCAGGTGCGGCTGGAGAGCAAACCGCCTGCCCGGGGAGGGGCCCTGCTCTTCTGCACCGTGGGCATCCTGCTCAGGAAGCTGCAGGGCAACCCCAGCCTGGAGGGCGTCAGCCACGTCGTGGTGGACGAGGTGCACGAGCGGGACGTGAACACGGATTTCCTGCTCATCCTGCTCAAAGGCATCCAGAAGCTGAACCCCGACCTGCGCCTGGTGCTCATGAGCGCCACTGGGGACAACCAGCGCTTCTCCCACTACTTTGGGGATTGCCCCGTGGTCAAGGTGCCGGGCTTCATGTACCCGGTGAAGGAATACTACCTGGAGGAGATCCTGGCCAAGCTGGGCCGGCATCGGCACCGGCACTACGAGATCAAGGTGGGTGTGCAGTGTCGTGGGGGAGTTGTCCCCCTTGGATGGGGCACTGGCTTCTGGCCCATCAGCAGGGCGAGAGTTTGGGTCTGGAACTGCTCCTGCTTCCCTGTGGTTGTTGGACACTGTTTTCCTGGCTTTAATTCCAGATCAGTCCTCAAAAGGTGTAGTCAGCTTAGTAGAACCCCGGAGTATTTTTATTAAATTATGCGTAAAGATGACTTGACATTGGGGTCAAGTTGCTTTTGTCTCCCTTTAATGGGAAGTTTGATGTTTGAGTAGGCTGAGAGCTCATGTACACAGACACAGAGTTGGATGTTTGCACACCCTGGGCAAGCATGGCCCAGGACTGGGATGGTTGTGGCTTCCAGCACTGTTACCTCAGTGCTCACCATCCTGCATGACTGAATTCCCTGATTGCTGCTTTCTGCAACTAGTCTGACTGTGCCTCTGGAAAATGCCCTCCAGACATGTTCTGTGCTCTGGGTAATCCTACACCAGTGGTGGGTCATGGAGTCACAGAGTCACTGAGGTTGGCTGGCATCTCCAGACGTTTTCTGGTCCAACCTGCTGGTCTGGAGTTGTCAGCACATTTTTCCAGACTTGGAGAGATCTCTCCCTGTGGCTGAACAAGTGTCTGAAGTATCAGCCACTTCTCCCAGTCCTGGATCATCAGCAAACTCACGTGAGGTATCCCAGTGCCTCCAGGGCATTCTTCCTGTTTCTGCTGTGGCAGGGATTTTATCTGAGCTTTAATGTGTATTCCAAATTACTGAGAGATACAGAAGCTGCTGCTCAGAGCCTTATGGATTTGAACTCCCAGGTGCACGTGGCACAGTTTTGTTCACAAAAATCTCATGGGAATTCTGTTACTTGTGAGGTGCTGTTAAGCAGAGGTGCACAGATCCCAGCTCTCAGATCTGGACAGTTTTAAGGGACTGTGCCTTCTCTGCACAGCAGGGACAACTGGCAGCAGTTGTGACCAGAGCAGGTTCCAGATGGAGCCCAGACCAGGCTCCTGGCTCCAAGTCCTGGGCAGGCTGTCCAAGTGCAGGTGTTTGCTGTCTGCAGAAGGTGCTCTGGAGGTGCCCCTGTGCTGTGTGCTGACACCTCCCTGATGTGCCTGTCCTGTTCTACCCAGCAATCCGATGATGAGTGTGTCCTCGACCTTGACCTGATCACCGACCTCGTGCTGCAGATCGATGCCCACGGAGAGCCAGGTGGGTCCTGCCTCACCTCGAGCTCTTTCCTTCTGCTGGGGGGAGAGAAAGGGAACCCCTCCAGAGACACCACAATGCTGAGCCTCTCGTGCAAGGGCTCCTGGAATTCCTGCTGATCCAAGTGGTCTCGAGCCATGTAGCACAAGCAAATTCTGAGTCTTTGGCTAAGACAGGGTTGTACTCCTCAGTGTCCTGGGCAGCTGTTCCAGGACTTGTCTGTGCTCCAGCACTGGCAGCCTTGTGCTGCACAATTGCCTTTTGTACTGGAGCCTCATCACTGTCAAATACCCTTGGCTGGAGGGTGATGTTTTTGGGAAGAAGGCAGAACTCTCGGGCGACTTGCAAGAGATTTAAGTGTTTCAAAGCTCCTGGCTATTCACTGTCAAACCCCAGGTAGCCTGGTTGCTTTCTGCCCTGGAAACCTGTGTCTCCAGCTGGGGAAAAGCACCTGGATTTCAAGGTTGTGTGTTCTTAACTCCTGGTGTGTTCCAGGTGGGATCCTGTGCTTCCTCCCTGGCTGGCAGGAGATCAAAGGGGTGCAGCAGCGGCTGCTGGAGATGCTGGGCTCGCAGAACAGCCGCTACCTCGTCTTGCCAGGTGAGAGGGCAGGGCCAGCCCCTTCTTCCCAGGATTTGGGAGAATCTGGGACAATTGGCTCGATGTGCCCCTTCAGCTTTGCTCTGGTACAGTGCTGGTGAGCTTTGATGTCCCAGCTGTGTAGTGGTGTGTGGTAAAAGTGAGTAACTCCTCCTAGCAGAGGCTGAGTAACTCCTGTGTGTGATCAAAGAGAGTGGCTTCCCGTTTGCCTTCAGCAATTTGGAATTAGGCAAGGGGAAAGCAGCTCAGTTCTGCAGTGTTGTGGCTGCATGCTGAGTCTGCACAGAAAAGATCTCAGGACCTGTTCTGTGGGATGCAGGTGAACTCCAGAGCTCAGCTTTGATCAGTGAATTTAACATTTCTTGCCCCAGGGGGAAATTTATAACAAAAGCCAGTTTTGCTCTGTGAAGCTCTTAAGGGTTTTGGCATTTTTTGTTTGTTTTTTAGCAGCTCTGCCTATTCAGTGTCAAACGAGGCCAGGCAGGAGCAGAGCTTTGTGCAGCTGGGCTGTTAATAAGTGCAGGTGTTGTGTGGTGGAAGGCGCTGCTGGCGATCCCTGCACGTCGCTGAGCTGTGACAGGACCACCACGGGCCCTTGCTGGGAACCACTTCTGACACAGTGGACCCAGGTGGCAGTGAGGGTTCCCCATTCCCCTGCCCCAGGGGACTCTTGGGGAGGGGCAGCTGCAGAACTGGATTGTGGGAGGGAGTGGGATTTCTGCCAGGGATATTTTTGGGGTGCTCTGGGACAGGAGGTGAGCAGAGCTCCTGCTGCTACTGAGACACAGGTTGAAGCAACTGAAATGAGGCCTTCCCAAATGCCTTGTGGAAGATTTTTTCCTGTGGTCTGGCTGGCAGGAAGATGCTGGCTGTGACCACTGGTATCTGGTGTCCCCATTTCTGCCCCCCATCTCTGGAAGAGGGACATGATGGTACAAGAGAACCTCAGCTGGGCAGGACTGACTCTGCTTTGATTTCCCAGTGCACTCCAACATCCCCATGATGGACCAGCAGAACATCTTCCAGAGGCCTCCACCAGGTGTCAGGAAGATTGTCCTGGCCACCAACATCGCAGAGACCTCCATCACCATCAACGACATCGTGCACGTGGTGGACAGTGGCACGCACAAGGAGGAGCGCTACGACCTCAAGACCAAGGTACTGCTGCCTTGCTGCCTCTGACTCGTTTGGGGCACTGGGGAGGGCTGTGGTCACAGGAGTGTTTGAGGTGCCATTAGGGGGATGATGGAGCTGCTTCCCGTTTGGCCCCTGGGGCACAGGTGGTGTGTCCCTGTTTGGGGACAGTGTTTGACTCCTCAGCAGTGTTTGCTGTGTCCAAGCTCTGAGCCAGGCTCCCCATCAAATTCTGAGTTTTCTCAAACAAATTTAAGGCAAATCCTACTCCTTTCTCAGCTCTCTGTTTCACCACGGAACACCTGTAGCTTTTCTGTTTGCTTTCAGCCTTTTTCTATGATTTCATCAAAAATCTCTTGCTGGCCCTTGCAGGGCAGCCCTGACCTGTTAGATTCTGCTCATTTCCAGCTCTCCTGGCCCAATCCCACAGCCTGTTCCTCAGCTTTCTGAGGGAGATCTGCTGCCCCGGGGCCTGTTCCTGGCAGTGCTGGGCCCTGGGATGGCTCTTGTTTGTACACCTTTGTAACAAGCTGTGCTGTGAAGGCAGCTGTGCTGCTGCTGCTGTTGGGAGAAGGAATTCTGGCAACATCCCTCTGGCCCTGTTCTAGAACATCATCCCCCAGGGCCAGGTGGCCATTCACACCTTGGAGCAGTTGTGGTTTAAACTCAACCCTTTGATATTTTCCCGGTTTTACCCAGTTCAGAATGCAGACCCCGAGGCAGGGCTGGGATGGGGAGCCCTGGGATGGGGCCTGGGACAGGTGTCCAGCAGGTGGCATCTGGGTCCCATCCATGCAGCCCCAGAGCTGCTGCTGGACAGAGCATGGCACTGCAAGAGGCAGGAGAGAGGGAAAGGCTTCCCTGGCCCTGGGGGACCATTCATCAGTCGTGAGAAGTCTGAGTTCTCTTGGCTGGGTGGAAAGATGGCAAAGGGAGGGACTTTGGATAAGGGCCTGGAGCGTCAGGACAAGAGGGAATGGCTTCCCAGTGCCAGAGGGCAGGGCTAGATGGGATATTGGGAAGGAATTCTTGGATGTGAGGGGCTGGAATTCCCAGAGCAGCTGTGGCTGCCCCTGGACCCCTGGCAGTGTCCAAGGCCAGGTTGGACATTGGGGCTTGGAGCAGCCTGGGACAGTGGGAGGTGTCTGTGGCAGTGGATGGGCTTTAAGGTCCCTTCCAGCCCAAGCCAGTCTGAGATTCCATGATGTGAACAGGACAGAGCTGTGGCAGTGCTCACCCTGCTCCTGTCCCCACAGGTGTCCTGCCTGGAGACCGTGTGGGTGTCCAAGTCCAACGTGGTGCAGCGGCGCGGGCGCGCCGGGCGCTGCCAGTCGGGCTTTGCCTACCACCTGTTCCCGCGCAGCCGCCTGGACAAGATGCCCACGTACCAGGTGCCCGAGATCCTGCGCACGCCCCTGGAGAACCTGGTGGTGCAGGCCAAGATCCACATGCCAGAGAAAACGGTGAGCACAGCTGGATGCAGGGAACGAGCAGGGCTCAGGGAAACCCGGGGACAGGAGCTGGAAGAACCCAGAGTGCTGACTGCTTGAGTTCTTGCTTTGCTGAACATGGTGCTGTCCAGGGAGGTTCAGACCAGGAACTGTGTAATCTCTGAGATTACAGAGTGTGTCTGGAAGACTGAAGGAATGGAGGGGGCTGAGCTCATGTCCCTGGAGGCCAACAAAGAGGGAATTGTGTTGCAGTCTGGGTTCCCAAGGGCTCTCCCACATACCTGTATGAGAAACAGGCTCACTTTTTTCCCTTCTCTGCTCTGTTGCAGGCAGTTGAATTTCTCTCCAAGGCTCTGGACAGCCCTGACATCAAAGCTGTGGATGAAGCCGTGATCTTGCTGCAGGAGATTGGTGAGTTAATTCTCAGTGGAAACACATTTGCTGTCTGAACATGGGAAGTGGGACTTGGCACAGGCTGCTGGGCAGGATTGTCCCTGGATGGGGGATGGCAGTTGACAGTGACTTTCCCAAACTACGTGCCCTGTGCTGTTCTATTTCCCACACCGCTGTGCTTAAAAATAAGGGATAACTTCCCAAGGTTAAAAAAAAAGGAGACAGGGAGGTGATGGAAGGGAAGTGGTGATCTGGAGTTGAGGGCTGGGGTATAGAAGGAAGGGAAGTGGTGATCTGGAGTTAAGGGCAGGGCCTTGTTGATGGTCGTGTGGCTGTGACAGCTGTTTCTTTGTCCTAAGCTCAGTTAGACCTGGGGGGTTCTGGGTGCTCATTGCAGGCCCCTGTCCTTGTGCCTTTTCGGGAGGTCATCCCAAATCTTCCCAGCCCTGGCAGTTCCCAAATCCCCTGTTTGGCTGCCCTGGGAGCTGATGGATGTGCCACACGGGTGGCTCTCCTGCAGGAGTGCTGGACCAGCGGGAAGCCCTGACCACTCTGGGCAAACGCCTGGCCCAGATCTCCACGGACCCCCGGCTGGCCAAGGCCATTGTCCTGGCCTCCATCTACCGCTGCCTCCACCCCCTGCTGGTCATCGTGTCGTGCCTGACGCGGGACCCCTTCAGCAGCAGCCTGCAGAACCGCGCCGAGGTGGACAAGGTGAGGGACCCCCGGCACGGGTGGGGAGCGGGGCGGGGGCTGCCCTGGCTCACCTGTGTCCCTGTCCCAGGCCAAGGCCGTGCTGAGCCGGGAGAGCGGCAGTGACCACCTGGCCTTCGTGCGGGCGGTGGCGGGCTGGGAGGAGGTGCTGCGGCGCAGGGACAGCCGTGCCAGGGACAACTACCTGCAGGACTACTACCTGTACGGGCCCAGCCTGCGCTTCATCAACGGTGAGTTGGGGGCCATCCTGCCCCTCCCTGGCCCCACACGGCTGCGGCACAGGGAGGGACACGGGGCACAAGTGGGCTGTGCTGGGCCAGGAACTTGGGCCCAGAACTGGTCTCCTGTCCCAGCCTGGGCTGGTGCTGCCCTGCCGAGGTGACTCATTCCATGGGGGAAAGGAGAGGGCGAATCTCATCCTTGGGGTTTTCTCCTCTCTCCAGGCCTTGTCAAGCAGTTCTCTGAGAACCTCTATGAAGCCTTCCTGGTGTCATCCCCGTCTGACTGTACCATGCCCTCGTCCGTGTGTAACCAGTACAGCGAGGAGGAGGAACTGGTCAAGGGGGTCCTCATGGCTGGGCTCTACCCAAACCTCATCCAGGTACTGGCGCTGCCATCGCTCTCTGGGGATTGCTGTCACAGCAGGTGGCACCAGCACGTGCTGAGGTGCCAGAGAAGTTTCTGCTCTCTTGGGAGTGAGTGTCCAGGCAAGGTTTCTGCCCTGTGCTCCAGTGCTGTCTCTGATCCCCACTCGTGAGGAGTGGCCACCCCAGCTTGTGTGGGTCTGTGCTCAGGTTCTTGTCACTTGATCTGGGAGCCACTGAGTGGCATTTTTCTGCTGTTTGCTGCCTGAGGTGGTACTTCCTCCTCCTGTTGTCTGTCCCTTGCCTGGCACTGGGTGACTGCCAGGTGTGGTCACCTCAGGAACGTGCTGCGCTAAGCCATGGAGCTCCTGGGAGTGGAGGGACATCATCCCCCTCCCCGTGCCAGAGGGGTGCCCGTGGCTGCCAGGGCTGCTGCTGGTGCAGGTTGTGACAGTCCCCTCCCGTGGCAGGTGAGACAAGGCAAGGTGACACGCCAGGGGAAGTTCAAGCCCAACAGTTACGCGTACCGGACCAAGGCCGGCACCGTGCTGCTGCACAAGTCCACCATCAACAGGTGGGTGAGCGGGGAGGGGGTCCTGCGGGGCAGCAGCTGTGCCAGCCCAGCCGGGCTGACGGAGCTGCTCCTGCAGGGAGGCGTCCAAGCTCTACAGCCGCTGGCTCACCTACTTCATGGCCGTCAAGTCCAACGGCGGCGTCTTCGTGCGGGACTCGTCCCAGGTGCACCCGCTGGCCGTGCTGCTCATGACCGACACTGACATCCACGTGCGAGGTGAGTGCTGCGGGGGCACCCAGCCCGCTCCAGCTGCTCCCTGGCCCCAGTTCCCGCTTCCCAAGGCTCTTGGGCTGGGCACGCATTGCTGTGGGGGGGCTGTAGGGATGGTTTGTGAGCTGTTCTGGCTGCTGCTCTGCAGGGAGACAAAGCCAGCCTTAGCAGGCTGAGCCTTGGTGCTGTGCCTGGAGCATCCTGCGGAAAGGAGCTGAGCTGGCAGGATCCCACTTGTCCCTGGGGATGTGTCCCTTCAGCCCGTGGGGTTTTGGCAGTGCTGCAGTTGGTCTGCAGCCTGTGAGCTCAGTAGGGCTGTGCTGTCAGTCACCTCCTGTGGGAAACGGGGAGGATCCCAGTGTGTGCTCAGAGCTGCCTGGCTTTGTGGGAGCTGTCAGCCCAGTTGAGTCCCTGAAATGAGTGTGGGGAGGAGCCGCCCCAGGGGCAGCGGAGGAGCCCGAGCAGCCCCAGGGGCAGCGGAGGAGCCCGAGCAGCCCCAGGGGCAGCGGAGGAGCCTGAGCAGCCCCAGGGGCAGCGGAGGAGCCCGAGCAGCCCCGCTCACACCTCTCACGCACTCTCCCTCCCCCAAGATGACGGCTGGCGAGCGACGGTGTCCCTGACGGACAGCGACCTGCTGGTGCTGGAGGGGGACTCCTACACCATCCGCCTGCTGCGCGACTTCCGCGTGTCCCTCTCCAAGATGGTGGAGACGTGTCTGTGCTACGAGATGGCCGCGATCCCCGGGGACCTGCACCACCAGCACAGCCAACTGCTCGACATCCTGGTGGATCTGCTCAAGGGCCCTCCCGGCAGCTTTGGCTCGTAGGCAGAGCTGCAGCCTCGTGTGGGGACTTGTAATTTGTATAAAGATGTTCACAAATGTTTATTTAAATAAAGTTCTATTTATCCCTTGTGAAGTCATCTCTCTCCATCCTAGAAGATTAATGTTGTCTGAATCTCCTGCTGTCGGCTCCGTGCATGGTCACCGCGTGGGAAGAGCAGCGCAGTCCCGCCGGGAATGGACTGGGAGTGCCAACGGACCCCGGCGCGAGCTCTGTGGACGCCCACCCGCCTCCTCCGCTCGTCCCAGCGCCGGTCCCTGACCGGGAACAAGGACATGGCTGCTGTGGGCCCTCCTCTGCCCCCTCCCCACGGGGCTGGGCTGGAGCCGCTCCGGGGCCAGAGCTGCTCTGGGCTCAAGAGGAGGACAGATGTCCCGGCTGTGCCAGGATCGTGGATCCAGCAGCTCCGGCAGGGAGGGGATCGCTGATCGTTGTCTCCACTCTCCACATGGAGGAAGCCCCGAAAGCACCAGATGGAGAGGAGTTCCACGCGGGATCCGAGGGGCCCTGCCAGCCTCAGCACAGTCGTGGCGTCTGAGTGTGAGATGTGACTCGTCCTTCCCAACCTGCCTGTACTTCTCGTCCTCTTGCGTTGTTCCTATGATTTCTTTTTTAAATTCCTGTTCTCCCCACGTGGAGGAGGCCGGATCCCTGTCCCTTGTGCAACACAGGACGTGATTGTAGCTGCCAGGCTGCCTGTGAGCGCCTCTCCTGCGGGAAGCCAGGAGCAGAGGCATAAAATCCTTTGTTTTCTATGAACAGGGACCATATTCTGTGGAAGGAGGATTGTGACAGGCACAGCACTCACTGAGGAATCTGGAGTTTAATCCCAGCTTTGCCTTGGATTCTCTGTCCGAAGAAGACAGTGACCTACCTCACAGGGCTGTTGTGAGGGTCGGGGTTTGTAACGGGAGCCCTCGGGCCCAGGGCTGTGCCCCCCCCGGGGCCTGGGCTCCTTTCTTTTTATTCCCATTTCTTACGCTCTTTGTACCTGCAGCCGGCAATGGCAGCGAGGCCGTTTCCATGGCTCAGGGGCTCCTGCCCTGTGCCCCCCGGGGCCCCCCTTTGGTTCTCCCAGTTCTACCATTTAAGTTACTGCTCATGGGCTTTAAGGCGCCGTGGCTGTGCCAGCACAAGGCCCGGGGGGCCCTTCCAAGGCTCCACTTCCCCCGGCCATGGGGACGCCGGCGCGGGGCCCTCGGAGTCCTGCGGCCTGGGGTCACTCCAAACTGCTCATCTTCATTTCACTTGCTTGAGGTTGTCACTATTATTTGACCAGTGTTTGTTTCTTTTGGCCTGTATAATGGGCAGTATGGTTTTCCCTTCCAGCAGGTTTAAAAAAAAAGACAAAAAAAAAGACAAAAAAAAAAAAAGACTAAGCTATTGTCTAAATGGTTCCGAACTAGTGTGATATTGGGATACTTCCGTGGCTGTTATGTGATACTGGATCTTTTTACAACATAGATTAAAGACAATAAAAAGGGATAGAGTAGGAACTGCCTCTGTCCTCTTCATTCTTTTTTACTGTTTTTTTTTTTTCTGCAAAGTTTGGGAGTTTTGTGCCTTTTCCTGCATAGGGAAGAGCAGCAACAGCTGCTTCTCTGCTGGGCGAGGTGCAGAGCTGCCCTGGGGGAGTGAGGGGCTGCAGGGCCATGCTGTGCCCCCACAGGGACCCCAGCCACCCCCAGGGGACAGTGGCTGTGGGCACAGGGGGCTGGCACTGAGGGGAGGCTGCTGAGGTGAGATGTGTCCTGGTGCTGCAGGTGCCTGGAGAGCCCAGCCCAGCGTGTCCCAGTGCCCAGGAAAACCGACCCAGAGTGTGCTGGTGCTGCCCGTGCCTGGGGAAGCCGTGCCAGTGCTGCCCATGCCGTGTCTGGGGGAGCTGGGGATGTTTCCACAGCAACGTGCAGGGAGGGGCAGAGGAGCAGCTGCTCCAGGAACAGGGGCCTGGACCCTGGGTCTCAGTCCTGTTTGGGGTCGCAGGTCACGTCCAAGCCAGGGTGGGAAGCCTTTCCTTTATGTGTGCGAGTGTCCAGGGGCACCTCCTGGGTGGTGCTGGTGCCCTCTGGCTGTGCCAGCTGTGCCATGGGCACCGAGGGCTCCCGCAGGGCCCCTCGTCAGCCCAAACCCCCCTCTCTGAGCGCAGGAGCAAAGCCAGGGATGGAAATTCTCTTGTGGCTGAAATCAGAGACACTCGCATTCCTTCAGGCCGTTCCTTAGCGCTCTGCCAGCACCACCTCATGTGCCCCGGACTGGGCCACCGCCCCCCGCCCGGCCCTCCCGCCCCACAGAGTCACAGCAGCCCGAGGAGGAACATCTAGAAGCTTTATTTCAACCCTTTACAATAGTAAGAATCACAACATCAAGTCAGGAAATGTTGCTAAGGAGACGACGCTCTTACAGCCCCCGGGGAGGGGAGACACAAAGGCAGGAGCAACCGGTGGGTTCCCCCCGGGCCGGGGGCTCTGCCCCGGCCCCCCCAGAGCTGTTGTCTCACACCAAGCACTGACCTCCCCTCCCCAGCCCTCGCCTCCCCCACCACGGCGCAGGGACAGCGGAGTCTCCCCCTCCTCGGGCACCCCCTGCAGAATGATCCTATGACACAAAATAATAATAATACGTCACATTTAGAGAACACGTCACGCGCTGCTCACGCCTCACAACAGCCCGGTGAGGTAAAATTGAATCCCCCTCCACCTTTGCAGATGGGGAAACTGAGGCAGAGAGGTTGAGTGGCTTCCCGAGACCACGGAGGGAGCCAAGAGCCGGGATCACCCTCCGGGGTGCCGCGCCCCGAGCCCTCCTCCCCGGCCGCCCCGCCCCGCACCCCGCGGTCACTCCCCTCGCTCCTGACTCGGTGTTCTACGTTACGGGACAAGGGAGCTGCAGGCGATGCCGAACGCGGGGGTGGCATGAGCACGGTGGAGCCTCGTGTGGGATGTCGGCCGGCGGGACCCGTGCGAGGAGGGCGGAAGGCGGCCGCTGCCTGGGCTGGAGCTCGGGTGGGGACGGAGGGAGGGGGGAGAGCCGGAGCCCGTCAGAGCCCTTTCCATGCTGCTGCCTCCGGAGCCGCCTCCCGCCCACCCGCCGGCTCCGCAGGCCGCGCTGCCTGGGGGGAGATTTATCCCGAGCCTGGAGGCTGCTGGGCCCCGGAGCCACGGCCACTCGGCCTTTTGGGGACATTTATCCCGAGCCTGGAGGCTGCTGGGCCCCGCAGCCACGGCCACTCGGCCTTTTGGGGACATTTATCCCGAGCCTGGAGGCTGCTGGGCCCCGCAGCCACGGCCACTCGGCCTCGGCAGGGCCGGCACCGACTCGGCCCTGCCCTCAGGGGAGCCCCGTCACCCCGAGGACGCCACCGACATCAAGCTCCAAGAAAACTAGAAATTCTGCCTAAACACGAACACGGGAGGGTCCCGGGGCGCCTCTCACACACTGACACTACGCGGGGACAACGCGAGGGGCAGCGTAGAAAACTACATTCAGTTTGCGGCTGGGAGCCGACCGGGAGCCACGCGCTGGGGCAGCCGCGGCCCCGAGCCCACAAACTCGGTTACTTGAATGTACTTGTTAACAGTATAAAAAGCCCAAAGTAACTGTATATGCCACTGATATGCCGGCAGACGCCCCTCCGGCAGCTCAGCCCCGTTGGGAGCTCTGCGAGGCCTTCGGGAGCATCCTGCCCGCAGCGAGCCACCAGCGCCCGCCGGGCCCCCTCAGCCCCTGCCCAGCCCAGAGCCCCCCAGCGCAGCCAAAGCCAAGACCCCCGGCGCCAGCTCAGGACAGGAACGTGTACATTCAACTTGCATCTCAGTCAGAGCACAACTCCCGTTTTTCCCCGGATTTGCTGCCTCCAGCCCTCGATGGAGCCACCGGTGCCTGCAGCCCCTTCCCACGCACAGCCCCCCAGCAGCGTTTAAGGTCTCAGCACTACCCAGCTCATCCCACCTCCCCAGACAGGAAACTAAAGTCATTCCCACCACACATGGCTCCTTCCCAGGCTAGCAATATGTACAGCCGCTTCCTCAAAATAATGTTAAAAAAGAAATCCATATTAAAACTGAAGCTGTCCTAGAAACACCACGGCAAACTAGTGTATCTGGATTTAGTTTGTCAGCTAAACACAGGCACAACAAGTGTTAGAGAAGTGGCACAGAAGCACAGGCCGGGGGCTCAGCTGGGCCAGGGTTTGGGCAGGGACAGGCCTGGGCACCGCACGCAGCCACCACCGCCCGGCCAGCGCTCGGGAAATCAGAAATCGGATAAAAGCAATGCAGGGAGAAGGTGATGTCACTGTCCCTTTGCAGCGGGGCAGGGCTTGTTTGCTTTTTGCAATCTCAGAAGATAAAGTGCAATGTTGCCACTTGCCTTCCTCCTGCAGTCCCTGAACTGGGACTCGGCCACCTCCCTTTGCCCGGGGCACCGTGGGAATCTCATCCCAGGGCACCCAGGGAATCTCATCCTGGGGCATCCCAGCCCACCACAGGCCTGGGGTGCCCCAGGAAAGGCAGCGAGAGGAACGACATCTCAGCCTCCACCTCCTCTTTGGTTGCCCACGAACATCTCCAGCTGCTGCCCATCGGCACAAACCCTGCTCCCAGCGCCCCTGCCCGGCCTGTGAGCCTGGAGCTCGGCTCCAGCCCGTGCCAAGACCACCCTGGCTGGTCACAGGCCCAGAACCAGATTCCAGGCCAGGAACCAGGCTCCAGGCTCACCATCCTGCCGAGGGGCTCACCCTGCTCCTCTCCTCCAAATTTTCCCTCAATTCAAGTGTTGGAAAAAATCAACCAAACCAAAGCCAAGGCTGCCAAGCTGAAGCTGGTGTGTAGAATTTAGCAGTAAAGAAAGAAAGAAGCATCACGGGAGGGCAGTGATATATACCGGGATACAGGGAACGAACAGGGGCTCAGGGGAACGGGCCCGGCCCGGCTCCAGCCCCTCCCTCCGAGCGAGGGCCGGGCGGCGGTGGCTGCTCCGGGGGACGCCGGGGACACACAGGGAGGGCAGGGAGCGACGGCACGGCCGCATTCCCGGCTGGGGTCAGAGGGATGTGGAAGGGAGCGGAGAGGTGGGGAGGAGGAGGGGGAGGAGGAAGAGGAGGAGGAAGAGGAAGGGAAGCACTGGGAGGTCTCTGGGTATATATAACCGCCCCTTTCAGGTGCAAATCTGCATCTCTCATTTAAATTTGTATTCAGATGAAAAAGCACTTATGAAACTACCAGACGACTTTGATGCAAACTAGTACATTTTAATGCCATTTTATTAGAAATCATGCAAACTTTAATATAAAAAATACAAGTGCAATAAGAATCTTTGTGTGTAAATACAGATTCCGGGTTATCGTGTCATTGTCGGCTTCCCAAAGAAATACTCCCACAAGCACGAGAAGCTACAGGCTTCCCTCTGTCCCCTCCTGGAGCAGCCCCCATTAGCACATGCCTGGTTCAGTTCTCTTTGATCCCAGTGTTTTGTTATTCTGCTCTTTTTTTTTTTGCTTTAAATTACTTTGACCACCCAAGAACACTTTTTTTTTTTTTTTTTAATTTATTTACATTTCGTTTCTTTAGTGTCATTTGAAACGAGGAGCTCCAAGAGTGGTTAAATATCCTTCCTAGTCAGAGCTGCAACTCCCTGGCACCAACCCCGCCCTGCTGCCCTGCCGAGGGCTCCCGGCCTTACCCCGGGATGAGCGCTGCCCTTCCCTTTCCCTTGCTGCCTCCACGGCCCTGCTCATCCCGACGCTCGGGTCCCCCATCCATCACCCCACACACCCCACACACCCCACACACACCCCCACGGACCTGCTGCAGCCTCGGAACTCCCGGCCTGTGCCCTCCTGCCTCCCTCAGCCTCGGCCCTGGAAAAACGGGAGAAATCCCAGGGCTCGGCCATGCCGTTAATAAATAAACCACCTTTGCAGAAGGCACCCCGGGGAGGGCTCACGAGCATCAATTAACACATCTGAGCATCAATTAACACATCTCGAGGTCAACACAGGCTCCACCTGAGCTCTCACAGCAAGTTTGCCCTTTACACATTCCTGTGCCTTTCCTTCCAGACATGGCTTAATCCCATGAACTCGCTCCATCGTTTTAAAATATTAAAAGAAAAACCCCAAACAACAACAAAGAAGTTACAATGGCTGGATATGTCAGTAAGAAGCCAACACGGCAGCAGCGGTTAAATGTCCCTACTCTCCTACGGGTCAGAAAAGAAGGAAAGAGAAAAGGAAACTTAGCACGGGTTCGTAACACGATAAATCATCAACACTTCGTCACAAAGAATAAAAGGTTCAAGTCAACAGTTAAAACAGCCTAACGAGTGTGGAGGGGATTTATCAGCATCCCACAGGCGGCAGAAACTGAAGCGGCGAGGAGGGAAGGGGTTCAGAAAAGAGACAGCAAGAAAGATCACAGCTTATCCCTGTTAACTCGGCCTGGCCTCGGCCCACACCCCGCAGGGCTCTGCTCTGTCCCCGCCGCTGGCACAGCCCGGAGCCGCTCGGGCCCGGCCCCGACGCGACACCAACACTCGAGAGTCCCCCCCGGCCAACGGGACGGGCACGGAGAGGGAGGGGAGCCCCTTTCCAGCCGCCGAGGGACCCCCAGCCCGGGCGGGGCCGGGCCCCCGGGACACTCCGAGCTCCAGAGAGGCCCAGCCTGTGGAACACCGTCCCCTTCCCACCTAAAGCCAGAGCCAGGTTAAGAGAGCCAAGCTGGGGTCCCCGGGGCGCGTGGAGCGGGGCCGGGGGTCACAAGCCTTGCTGGGAGGGCGCGGCCGGGGGCGCCGGCGGTGACGGGGAGGCGACGGAGCCCAGGCTGTGGCTGGCAGAGGTGCTACGCCGGGGGCAGGTGCTGCTGGAAAGGGTGGGGGGTTTGGAGACGACGATTTCCGCTCCGTGGTCTGTTCGAGCCTTGGCCTTCGCACGGAACGTCAGCTTGTGAGACTCAATCTGCAGCGACACAAGGGCAGGGGACAAGGGGGCACGGGGAGAGGAGGAGACAAGGGACAGGAGGGGAATGGAAGACGATACCATAATGTCATCATTAGATGCCTGGAAGATAAAAGGCAATTTTCTGAATTAAAAGAAAGGCACCACAAGCCTGCAGACGTCGCTCCCAGCGGTGGGGGCTGCGGTGGCAGCGACGCCGCCGTGCCCGGGGCTGCCGGGCTCCCTCCCCCCGGCTCGGGCGGGCCCGCGGGCACTTACTTGTTTCTTGGATGTGAGTGTCGAGGCTCTGCATTTCCCTTTGGTCGGCGGTGCTGAGGGCGGCCAGGGCCGGCCCCACGCCGTTCTCCCGCAGCGCGGGGGCCGCGGGCACCGGGCCCGGCCCCGCTCCGTTCGCCGGCGGGAGCTGCGCCGGCTCCGCGCCGCCCTCGGCCTACAATGACAATCGTGGGCACGGGTCAATAGCGACGGGGACGGTGGGGAGGGCGGCAGGGACGGGAGGGGATGGGAGCCGGAATCTCCGCTCCTGGCAAAGCAAGTCCTGCCCGGCCCTGCGGGGTCTCGCACACCCCGAGGCCCTGGAGCTCCTCCGAGCTGCCCTCGGGCCCTGGAGCTCAGCGCCTGCTCCCTCACACGCAGCTGGACAGCCTGGAGCAAGCCTGGAACACGGGCCAGGGAATGGCACAGGGGCCAGGGAATGGCAAGAACAAATGCCAGTGCTCTGGGGCAAAGGGCTGGAGGGTGAGGTCACTGCTGTGACACCGGATCATGACCTGGGGACACCCAGAGCAGCTGTGGCTGCTCCTGGATCCCTGGCAGTGCCCAAGGCCAGGCTGGACACTGGGAGCAGCCTGGGACAGTGGGAGGTGTCCCTGCCCTGGTAGGGGGTGGAATGGGGTGATCCTCAAGGCCCCTTCCATCCCAACCCACTCCAGCATTCTGCTTCTAAAACATGGTGGGTCCCAAGACGGGAAGGCCAAGTTCACACACGGAGCTCCTTTTCCCTTGATGCTGAGCCACGAACCAGGACTGTGACTTCAGAGAATCCCATCCTGGTCTGATCTCACCCCAGAGCTGCTCATCCTAGCTGGAGTCAGTGCCTTTGCTGGCCCTGGAGGAGAGCTGAGCCCTCCTGCCCTCGGAGAGGAATCTGCTGCCCTGGGGGAATCCCACGGGGAGTGACAGATAAGCTTGGAAAGACACTGGGACAGCACCAACAGTGCCAGGCAGTGTCACCACAAACACCCACAGAGAAGGGGGAAAACACTCCAAAAATTAGTCTAAATCTGAACAGGTGAGATTTTGGAACTTGGGTGAAAGCATCAGTCATCAGCAAACAGCACCAGTGTATGGACCAGACACTCCACTGGAATTCTGTCACAGAAAGCTCCAGATCCCTCCCAACACAGCAGCAGCTTCTCCAGCTCCCTCCAGCTTTCCTTGAGCCATGATTTGCCAGGATGGAGTTTCCAGACAGGGCTGGAGACAGGAGCATCCTGATGCATCCCCAGTGGCCAGGCCCTCTCCCCTGCTTTACCAGGAATCCCTGAGCACACACTCAATCCACTCGGGAACCCCGCTGCCCCTCAGGACTGGCATTGCTCATCTCCAGTGCACCCGGGGTTTAACACAATGGCTCCAGCCCAGCTCTGAGCCCTTCCACCACACACAGATCCTCAAACCAACCAAGGCTGGCATAACCAGGGCATCCCAGTGCTTGGAAGGGTTTCTCCTGTGTCTGCCTGTCCTGCTGGCAGCCCCACAGAGGGGTTTCTCGCTTCCATTTTAGAAGCAGCATCTTCTCAGACCTCACATTTGGAGAAGGACTTTTCCTGAAGGCATGGAGTGACAAGACATGGGGGAAAGGCCTTAGGCTGAAGAAGAGCAGGGTTAGATGAGATATTGGGAAGGAATTGCTCCCTGGGAGGGTGGGCAGGCCCTGGCACAGGGTGCCCAGAGCAGCTGTGGCTGCCCCTGGATCCCTGGCAGTGCCCAAGGCCAGGCTGGACATTGGAGCTTGGAGCAGTCTGGGACAGTGGGAGATGTCCCTGCCCTCGGCACTGGGTGATCCTTAAGGTCCCTCCCAGCGACTCCCTGAGCACAATTCCCAGCTCCCTGGGGTTGTGCCAGGCCCACACATTCCTCAAGGAGGGAATGTCCCCTGCCTGAGCATAGATGTCCCCCTGCTGCAGCCAGACCTGAATGTGCAGAGCCAAGGCTGGGCACAGTTTGTGTTCCTGTGGGAGAGGGGCTGAGTCACAGCCATGAGAGCTGGGACCTGTTCTCATCCTCACACAAACAGGGCTGAGGGATTGCACTCGATGGATCCTTCCAGCTCAGGATATCCCAGGATTCTGCAAATGCTCTGCCAGGTGCTCTCTCCCAGCACAGAGCTCGTGCATCTCCCCAGCTTTCACTGGGGGTGAAGGCCACTGCAGCCCCTCTGCTGGGCTCACAGCTTGGAGCAATCCCTGCTCCCACATTCCAAGAGGAAGGATGGAGATGGGCAGTGCCAGCCCTTGGGAATGCCCAGCAGGGTCAGGCACCCTGAGGTGGGTCCCAGCTCTCTCCTTTCCAACCATCCTCATCCCAGCCTCACTCCTGGGGTGTGCAGCACAGGCCCCACACACAAGGAAGCTGTAACAGGCTGTGGTGGAGGAGCTGCACTTCAGAACAGCAGAAGGACAAGAACTAGACCAAAACCATTCCCTGCCTGTGCCAGACCCCTGCACTCACCTTGACAGCTCCTCCGGCCGGCGAGTGTCCCACGTTGTCCAGAGATCCCACTTTGGCCTGGGCCTTCTCCTTGAAGTTCAGCTTCTGGTTCTCTATTTTGACATCTCCTCCCCCTGCAGGGACAGGGAGCAGGGCTGAGTTTGGGGAAGCCCCCAGCAGTCCCACCCAGGTGTTCCCTTCCCAGCCCCACCCCGGGACCGCTGGGGACCCTTTGGAGCAGGGACAGGACAAGTTCCAATTCACTGGCTCAGCCTCTCCCCAGGAAAGTTTAGTTTCAAACTGGAAGACCAAAGTTGGTGATTTCCAGCAGTGCCAGCAAACAGGGCCCTGGGGAATGCTGCACATGCAGGCAGGCTGGAGAGATCCTCCCTGGATCTGCTCCTGAGGCTGCCTCCTCCCTCAGAAGTGCGAAATGCCACCCCCACATCCCTCACTGGTGCCATTCCAAGGCTGACTTCCTACTGCTGCTGTCCCTGTCCTGCCCAGGCCTCTCCAGCTCAGCCATCTGTGCAGTCATCGGTGCCAGGACATCTCCTGCTCCTCTGTGTCACTGCCTTCCTGCCCTCCTTATCCCTTCCCGCTGCTGCTCCAGCCCTGGGATCCCCAGGCACCCCGGCCTGCCTGGCCAGCTCCTCCCTGGCACACACCCGCCCTGTGGCTCCATAGGCAGGGAAAGCCAGGGGGGAACTGCAGGAACACTGCAGGTTCAGGGGAATGTGGAGGTCAGAAAAAAAACCTGCAGAATTTTAGCAAAATTATTCTGGAATGGAATAGATTCCAGAATCCTGCAGTTCCCATTAATCACAGAATATGGAATCCTGGAATGGGCTGGGTTGGAAGGGGCCTGAAGGATCATCCAATGCCCCCCTTGCCATGGCAGGGACACCTCCCACTGTGCCAGGCTGCTCCCAGCCCCAATGTCCAGCCTGGCCTTGGGCACTGCCAGGGATCCAGGGGCAGCCACAGCTGCTCTGGGCACCCTGTGCCAGGGCCTGCCCACCCTGCCAGCCAGGAATTCCCAATTCCCAATATCCCATCCACCCCTGCCCTCTGGCAGTGGGAAGTCATTCTCCCTTGTCCTCTCCCTTCAGGCCCTTGGAAATAGCCTCTCCCCATCTTTCTTGGCTCCCTGCAGGTCCTGAAGGCCACAATGAAGTCACCCCAAAGCCTCCTCTTTTCCAGGCTGAACAATGCCATCTCTCTCAACCTTTCCTCCCAGGGAAAATGCTCCATCCCTCTGATCACACTGGCACCTCCTTTATTGATAAATCAGACTGTGCACACACCCACAGGTTGGAATCACACATCTTAAGGATCATTCCCACCCCCTGCATGGCCAGGGCCACCTTTCACTGGCTGCAGTCCAGATTCCAGCAGCTCCTCCAACGTCCAGCTGAAGTCCTGCTCAGCACAGCTTCGCTTCCCAGCGCCATCATTAAACCCTCAGCCCCCCTCTGGAAGCCTGGCGTGGCCAACGGCGGAAACCAACGGATTTGGTCCAACAAAACCAGTTAAACCCAGTGGGAGCCGCTGGCAGGGTGGCTGTGCTTTCATCAGGCCTGGACAAGGGCACTGATTGTCACTCCCAGCTCGTTATTTCCGAGCACTGAGCACGCAGGGGTCGCGGCCGTGGCACCACGTTCCCAACGCCGGAGCGCGCTCGGAGCCGCTGGAGCGAGGGCTCCTGCAGCACCGTGAGCTGCCCGGACCTGGCAGGCTGGGGAGGGTGCAGGGGACTCCCAGAGGGGACAAAGAGCAGCCTGTGGTGCTTGTTCCCAGCCCTGGGCAGTGAACTCTGTCCCTCGTGCGCGGGCTGTGCCGGCGGCAGCGTTCCCGGGCAGAGAAGTGTCCCCAGACACCGAGGGGCCAGCCAAGGGCACTGAACTGACCATCCCTCAGGCCAAGCCAGGGGCCTCCAGCCCCAGGACCTTGGGCTGGGCACAGCTTGGGGAAAAACCTGAGATTCCCAGGAATTCATGCAGAGCAAGCACTGTGTTCTCAGGGGGAGCAGGTAATTCCCATACACCCATCCCAGAAAATCCATCAAAGGACCAAAGGCTTTTCTGTGAGGCAGGAGCTGCCATGAACTCAAGGCTGAAAGGACCCTTGTATGTGCTCTGAAGAACTGGAGGGAATTTCCTTTATCCTTCCATGTTACATGAACATCCTTGGATGTTCCAAGTGCCCCAAAGCCCTCTGTGAGCATGGATGAAGCTTCCTGCAATGGTCACGGAAGCATCCATGTTTTCTTTCTCAAATGAGCAGGAAAAGCAGAAATGAGTTAAAGCTGTGGATTGTCTTCACAGGCAAGAGGACATCCCACATCTAATCCCCTTCTCTGCCCATGAAACCCCCAGGAATTCTGAAAGAAGAATTTTTAGGAATTTCCAGAAGCACTGAAACAAACCCCTTCAACTATTTCAGTGACAATCCAGGACTGTGTTTAAGGGACAAAACTTACACAGAGATGAGGAAATGGTGAAATTCCTACCTGGCTTATGCTTGATGTTTGCTTTAGAGCCACACTTGGAGGACACTTTGGAAAGGTCGACTTTCTTGTTCTGGATCTGCACCTGGAGAGACAAAACACAGCAGCTGAGCACAGAGAAACCTCTCTGGACTCTGGAGGCCAAAGCACCACGTTGTGCTTCGTGAGTGCCCCTGCTCTCCCACGTTATTCCTGCTGCTGCTTCCCAGGAATCCTTCCTGAGCATTCCCAGCCACTGCCAACGCCGCCGGCAGCGCCGGGGTCACTCAGAGCCAGGGGGGTTAAAGTGAGGGACAGGGCTGAGAGCAGAGAGCAGCCCAGAGGGACAGAACGGGAACAGGGCTGAGCTCAGGCCACAGCCACGGGACACAGAAGCACTGGGAACAGGGACAATAAAAGCCAACCCCTCTGCCACGGTCCCCACACGGCTCCTGCCCAGCCTGGGGACACAGCCATGGCCAGGGGTCACCTCCCAGACCTCCTGCTGCAGGGCCAGGGCCATGCCACAGCTCCAGCCTCTGCTCTCCACCATCATGTCCAGCCTGGAGAAGGCTCCAGGGAGAGCTCAGAGCCCCTTGCAGGGCCTGAAGGGGCTCCAGAAGAGCTGCAGAGGGACTGGGGACAAGGGCTGGAGGGACAGGACACAGGGACAGTGGGAGGTGTCCCTGCCCTTGGCAGGGGTGGGAATGGATGATCCTTAAGGTCCCTCCAGTCTGGAACTCTCTGAGGGATCACAGTGCCCACATGGAATGCACTGCTCCAGGAATCCATCCCTCTCAAAGACCAATGCCAGAGGGGAGAGCAGCCACCAGCTGGGACCTGCAGGCTCAGAAGTTCTGCTCCAGGTCAGTGCACAGAGAAAATCCATAGATTTCCTTTAGAATGTGGCAGGAATTCCTTCACCCACCAGCCACTCCAGGAGTTTACTGAGAGTTCTCAGGATCATTTGCTGTAACTCTTCCTTGGGAAGTGGGGATGCTCCTGCTCCGTGTGCACAGGAAGGAGTCCCAGGAGTGCCCAGGGGGAGCAGCACAGCACAGCTCAGCCTCCTGCCATGTCCCCACGTCCCCAGCTCAGTGACACCCTCAAAAGGTCAATCACAGACCCTGATTTGATTGTCTCAGGGGTTGTGAGCCAAGTTACTACAGCTTTAATCACCAGTCCTTCCTTGCTCAGAGCTGGGATGAGACTAGATTTATTTCACAGAATGCACTTTGAAATCCTGCTGTTTGTTACCAGCTGTGGATCCTGAGCTGAGATCCCAACTGTCCCACCTGCATGGAAGGGTGTGTTTGTAGGACTTCTACCACGGGCTGGGTTTGCACCTTGTGATTGCACTGATAGAGCCAAACACAGACTCTGGTGCCAGAAACAAACTTTAGAGGTTCGACAGAGGCTCAGGAGGGGAGTGTGAGCCTCAACTCTTGTCAGCTTTCCTGTCTCTGACCACTTCCCAATCCATCTAAGCAGGCCAAGCCACAGGACAGAGAAACACGGAAACCCCAAACCCCCTTCAGACCTTCACCAACACAGACATCGCCTGCATTTTGTAAAATCTACCTCTGTTTCTTTGAACAGAAAACTTGGTCAAAGGTTGGACATGACAGTCTTGGAGATCTTTTCCAACCTCAGTGGTTCTGAGAGTGGGAAATACTAAACAAAAAAATGACAAAAGCTTTTCCCCAGGAAACTGAACTATGTTTGTGTCGAGGTCTTTCTGCTGAGTGTAAAGTGAGCAGGAACAACTTCTGCTTCTGGGCATGGCTTCTGGGGAATCTGGGCATGGATAAGAAATTATTTCCTTGCATAGAGGGCAAAATGGGCACCTGAACAGAGACCCAGCCTGGAGCCTCTTGGGGGGGTAGCAGGACAATGCCCCTGGATCCCTGGCAGTGTCCCAGGCCAGGCTGGACTGGGCTTGGAGCACCCTGGGACAGTGGAAGATTTCCTGCCCATGGCAGGGGTGGCACTCAATGTAAGGTCCTTTCCAACCTAAACCATTCCATGCCCATCACTTATACCAGAGCAACCCTAAACCTCAATCAGAAATTGTTTCTAAACCACAAGTCTTGTCCACAGGATTCCTGAAAGCTTTCATGGACCAGAACAGACCTGACCTTCCAGACAGACCCACCAGGGAATTCAACCCTGGGAATTCTATCAAAAGTGACCATCACAACCACTTGAGCAAGAAAACATCTGGGAAGAGGCCACTAAAATCACAGTGCCCCAAAGGGAGCAAGAAGATATAAAAATGAATAAAAGAAAATTATTTTTTTGGGAAGACAGACTGGGCCCTCACATCCACACTGCCTGTGCTGGAGGGCTGGGAATGCTTGCCTGGAACTGCTCTGGGAGCATTTGGAACCTGAAAATGATCTTTGGGCTCTGAAAATGCAGAATAAAGAGCTGCTTAAGTAGTTGGGCAAGGAGCAAAAGTGCAGTGGTGAAAGGAGAGTGTGGGAGAGGAGAAGAGAAGAAGAAAGCAGGGACACAGCTGTCCTCAGGGCTGGGAATGCCTGGCAGTGAAGAGGGAAGGACAGCATGGTGATCCATGAGCAGAAGGATGCTTCACTGGCACAGTTACTTAAGCAAGAAAAGATCTCCCACATTTCAGTCCCATTTCTGGTAGCCTGAAAAAAAACAGGAAAGGCACCAGTAAGGCTCCTGAAAGGCTGAACAAGGGGAAGGTGGCAAAACTGAAGTGGTTTATAAAATGCAGCTCCTTGGAGTGCATGGACAGGGAAATGCCACCAGCTGCTCCAGAAATTGTCACCACTGTGGCCAAAGGCACTTTGCCACCAGCTGTGGAACAGCCTGGCCCAGGCTGGGGGACAGACCAGGTGGAACAGCCAGCAGCAACAGAAACAGGGCTCAAAGACACTCTGAGGGCTCAACACCAGCCTTTCCAGTTCTCCTGTGTGAGCATTTCCATGGGAAACACTCCCATCAACATGGTCTACATCATGGAAAGAGCAAGGGAGAACCACAAATCCCAACCCCCAAATCCCCAGGCAGCAGGGATGTGTGTCCAGTGACTGGGGAGGCAGCCTGGGCTCAGTGGCACAGGTGTGACCCCAGCATCTGTCTCTGGCCACTGTGGCAACCCCCCTGGAGGGAACCAGTTGTTCAGAACACACATTTGGTTGCCACTTGCAAAGATTTGTGGAAAAATCAGTCATGTAAAGGTTCAGCCAGTTGGACATGGATTTCCCAGGAAAGTGGCCTCCAGCTGGTTCCACAGCCAGGTCCTGAGCAGGGTTTGTGTCACTGGACCAGGCTCCAGCCACACACCTTGGGCACCTCAGCAGATGTGACAGCTGGATGTCACTCCTTGGGAACCCAGGATATGTAAACACCTATGGAAAAAGCTTAATTGGGCTCAAGTCCTTCAGTGTCTCTGAAACCACCCAAACTTTGCATTCCTGAGCCTGTCCCGTGCCAACAGCCCAGCCCAGATTGGTCAGGGCAGCACAGATCTGCCCCCAGCCCCCAGCCCATGCTCATGCTCTCCTGAGCTGTAGGATCTGGACACAACTTGGGTTGCCTGGCCGACACTTTGAGCATCTAACACCCCAAACCAAGCTGCAGACACCACCAGATTAACTTTCTATTCTAATAAGCTCACCCTGCTGCCAGAGATGCCAACAACCTTTACATTTAGAAATTAATCTCAACTCAAAGATTAAGTCCCAGAGTCTTTGCCTGCTCCAAAGTCCTTTTTGTGAAACAAGAAGGGACATGAGTGTGGCTGCAGCTGGCCCTGTGAACCAGGGGAGAGTACCAGGCACTTCCAGGCCTTAATGCATCTGCTGTGGGAAATCCGAGTTCCACAGGAGGTCAGGGAGAGAGGAGGTGCCGAGGAACTCAGGGCGGGTTCAGTGCCAGGCTCAGCCACGTCCGAGTTTGGCCATGGCCAGCCCAGAGAGCAGGAACAGCCCGTGTGCAGCTGTGCACTGAGAAACCAACACACACATTCAGCCTGGCAGCGGGAGAAAAGGCAATAATCCTCCAGCCTGAGTTGTCTCCAGGAGCCCTGGGGCTCTGCCTCAGCTTCTGCCTCCAGCTGAGGCTGACACACCCAACACAGCACGAGAGAAGTTAGTAGACAGACAGCTTGCCCAGACCCATACTTACATTCCCACCTCCAGGGACATGCTTAATATTGTCCTTGGAACCACACTTGGATTGAACATGGCTGTAGTTCGCTTTTTTGGAGACTATCTGGACCTGGAACGTTACAGAATGGAAAACAACACAAGGGAAGAGGACTGGTTAGAGTTGTCATATGGCAGGGGGGGCTCTGGAGCAACAGGGACTCTGTGGAACTCGACCCAGTGCAGGGGGGAAGCCAGTGAGGAGGAGAGTGAGAGAGAGTGAAGGACAGGAGGCTGCACAGACAGAGTTAGTGCCAGGCTGGAAGCACCGCGGGGACAACGCTCCCACAGACCCTGCGGAGCCCCGGCGTGGGATGGGACTGCCCGTGGCTGAGGGAAACCTCTGTGGGGCAGGGAGAGCCA
>JACBWW010000092.1:733568-783884 GCA_020086605.1 Lanius collurio | reverse complement strand
GGGAAGTGTCTGTGCAGGGAACAGTGCCACTGACAGGAGAGAGCAGGACAGCTGGAGAGGAGGGACAGTGACTCAAAACGGAAACGTTTTCCTTCATCTCCCCCAGAGAAAAGTGTGAAAGGAACTCACTTTCCCATTGGGCTGTTTGGGGACCCCCTCTTTTGCTGCGGCTGCTTTAGGAGCCACTTTAGTGCCCGCGCTGGGTTCAGACCTGGGCGCGGCGGCGGCTGAGTCTGGCCTTTTCTCTATTTTCCCCTGGATGGAGACAAAGGGATGATTTCAACCAGCAAAAGCAGAAGTGTGGGCAGGAGCACGGGAACACGGATCAACCTGGTGCAGCACAGGACCCAGGAGAACTCCTTGCATGCTCTAACTCCCAGGCCAAGGATAATCCCATGGCCAGGAACGCTGAGGGTGGGAGGGCACAGCCCCGGGTGGAGCGGGCACCCTTGGGGGCACAGAGCAAGGATTCAGTGCTCCACATCTTAAAAAGCTCCTGGTGCCTTTCCTCGGGATCCAAGTGACCCCAGGACACTGATCCTGCCAAAAAAATCCAACCAAATCCCTGGGGAACCCAACAGCAGCACAGGACCAGCTCCTTCCCATGGAGCAGATGTGGGAGGCAGAGACAGCCAGGGCTGACGTGGGGCTCTGAGAGCTCTGCTGGACACACAGCCCGTGCTCCCAGCTCGGATTCCCACCCACACACACACTGCACTCGGGATTTGAGCTCAACACCTGCTTTGGTTTTTATCTAGCAAAAGGCAGGTGCACCCAGAGAGTCCAGCTGAGCAGAAAATAGAAGGAAAATTTACAGGTTTCATAAAAATTCAGCAACTGCTTGAGAATATCCATTGTTTTGCTAATTTAGATGCAGGGAAGTACAGCAGAACTTGCATTTTTGAGGAGGGGCTCAGCATATATCTTGTATTTCACTAACCGACAGACCAGTGAACAAAAACCCCCCCAACACTACAACATTCTCAGACTCTAAAAACAGCTCAGTGTAAATATGACTACAAAAAGTAAAAATTGCCTAACAGGGCAATTGTTAGGATTTAACAACTCTGTGAAAATATTTAGAAAAATTCAGGGCAGTGCAATTAAATGCAAACTGAAGTCCCTTAAGCTGACACAATGAGGGCTGTGCTGTGCTGCTGCACAGACAGGAGACTGCTGACTCTGAGGATAAATCCATGCTGTATCGATGCTGTCTGGGACACACAACACCCAGCCAGGAGTGCCCTTGACTTTAATGTGCCTGAGAGCAGATTAAGGCTCCCAGCATGGAACGTGCTCCCTTGGCAGCACAGTAAAGTTCTGGGACGGGTTATTCAGCACCACAGAGCTGCAGCAAACAGGAGTGGAAAGATCTGTGTCCCACTGGGGGGGAATCACAGCCCTCTGGCTGCTGCTAACACACGGGGCCAGGCCAAGGCCGGGGTTATACAACAGCTGATCGTGGTTCTGTGGTTCTGCAGAGCCACACTGTTAAAAGCTCAGCAGAGGCTGCAGGTCATCCTGACACCTTTATCCTTTCCACGGCAGATACTGATGGTGGAAGTGCCATTTAAGAGCATTAAGAGGCAGTGAGAGCCCCAGGTTTTATCTCTCTTAATGGTTTTTCAGCACTATCCTCTTCTCGTGGCCACCACAGGTGATCCCAGAAGATTCATTTCATGTCAGCTCTGGGCCCGACAAGTTGGACAGGGAAAGGTGCTGTGGAATTTGCTCCTGAAGCCAGATTTCCCTCATCCTACTGCACTATCCCACCTTCAGCAGACTCAGTTCCCCTACTCAAAGGCAAAGGTTTGGAATACAGACAGGTTCTGAGCCTTCCACACCGAGTCTCTGTGCCAGGCCCTACGGGGGCAGAGCAGAAGCAGAGCTCTGAATTCCTGCAGGTATTCCAGGGAACAGGGGCTGGCTCTGGGCTGGATCCTGCCCTGTGCAGCAAGCAGGACCCCAGCGAGGAGCTCTGCAGAGCGTGCCCGAGGAGAGCAGTGAGGACAGAGCCACCCAGCCCGGCAGAGCCCGGCAGAGCCCAGCAGAGCCCGGCAGAGCCCGGTAGAGCCCAGCAGAGCCTGTCAGAGCTCAGCAGAGCTCAGCAGAGCCCGGCAGAGCCCGGCAGAGCCTGTCAGAGCTCAGCAGAGCCCGGCAGAGCCTGGCAGAGCCCTGCAGAGCCCAGCAGAGCCTGTCAGAGCCCAGCAGAGCCTGTCAGAGCCCAGCAGAGCCTGGCAGAGCCCGGCAGAGCCTGGCAGAGCCCCCAAGCGCGGCTCCTCCCGGCTGCAGAGCTCACCTTCCCTCCCCCAGGCTGGTGCTTGATGTTGTCCGTGGAGCCGACCTTGGAGCGCACGTTCTTCAGGTCGGGGGCAGAGGCGCTGCTGGCCGGGCGGGGAGGTTTGGAGGCGCTGCTGGCTTTGCTGCCAGCCTTGGCCGTGGTTTTCTTGGCATCTGCCGACACCGTGGAGGCCGTGGCGGCTTTGGGAGCAGCAGCTTTGGGCTTGGGCCGGCTGGAGGCCACCCCGGGCACGCTGGGCGCGCTGGAGGCCGTGGTGGAAGGAGTGGTGGCACTGCTCTTGGTGGCATTGCCAGTAGCGCTCTTGGGGCGGCTGGAGTCTGCTGCAGGGTCACAGGGAGTGTGGGAGGGAAGGGGGAGAACAGGGGTCAGAGCCTGTTACACAGATGTCCTCTGTCACACAATGCCAGCGTGGGCTGGGACCTCAGAGATCACCTCATTCCAGCCCCTGCCATCCCAGGGTGGCCTGGGAGATGTACAGGGACCCCCTGACGACCCCAGCCCCAGACAAAGGGGATTTGAGTCGACCCCAGCCCCAGACAAAGGGGATTTGAGTCAGACTGAGGGAACGGCCTCAGGCTGGGCCAGGGGAGGGGCAGGGTGGATATTGGGAACATTCCTTCCCCAGAAGGGCTGTCCAGCCCTGGCACAGCTGCCCAGGGCAGGGGTGGAGTCCCCATTGCTGGAGGGATTTAACAGCTCAGTGCAAGTGGCACCTGGGGACATGGTTGGGGTGGCCTTGGCAGTGCTGGGGGATGGGTGGGCTCGATGGTCCTGCAGGGTTTTCCCACAAAGGATTTCCATGGGTCCATGAGATGGGAAGTGAGCAGTTACCTGAGGGAGACTTTGCAGAGGTTTTCTTGGCATCTGCCGGCTTCGCATCCGTCTTGATCGCTGCCAACACAAACACAGCGGTCAGAACGTCAGGGGAGGATCCCTGCAGGACTCCAGGCCTGGAATCAGCCCAAGGATTAACTGCTCTGTGTGAGCACCTGCCTGGGGTGCTCCTGCTGGCAGCAAAACCCCCTCGGATTCTGCAGCCAAAGCACCAATTCACATCAAAGGATCCTCGTCTGGTGGCACCACACACCTGGAGATGGGCTGCATTTTGTTTCTTCTCAAATTCACTTCCTGAATCCAACAGCATCTTCTGCCCCTCCTTCAGTTCTTAAAAAAACCCCAACCAAGCAAAAAACCACTCCAAAACATTTCCTTTCTTTAAAAAGTACCAAAAGCAACCCCACGTTTGTCCTTGCCCAACCTTGCTATCACTGCCAGACAAGACCTATCCTGTGCCAATTTTCTTGCACAGGAGTTATTGCACATATTTCGGCCCCTGTTTTAATTGTACAAACCCAAAAATCAATCCCTAAACTGAGCTGCCTTCGGGCAAAGCCCAATGATCATGACCTGATTACCCTGCACAGAGGACGCTCCAAACCAGGGATGCAGCCTGGTTCTCCAAGCAGCAGAAAACCAAACACCACACTGACCAAGGCAAAAGCCACGGACTGAAAAACAGACACAGAACTTTATTCTAAGAAGCTCTTTGATCATGAAATTGTAGGGATTTTACCATCAGTGGTGAGCAAGTTTGAGTAAAGTCTGCTTCGTTTCAACAGCCAAAGGAAGGCAACATTGAAAAGAAATAACAAATGGAAAAGACCTAAGTTAGAAATTATGAAAACCCTGGGTTTTTTTAATATTTAATTTCCATTTCATATCAGATTTTTAGATAAACTCCAGCAGCTGTCAGGGTCCTTTATGGAATATCAATACCAAAAAGACCAAGGGGAAGAGGCAGATAACTACAGGCCAAGTTAGTCTGGATCATTCCACCCTGACTTTGCTAAAAGCATTCAATTAAACACCCCAGATAAGATTCCAGCTAATGAGGTGAAACCCATTTGGATAATTTAATAAGGCCTAAAGGACAGATACATAATTAATAGCAAACACTTCAAACAAGGGGCTGGCAAGCCAACCTAATTTCATTCCTCGAGACCTCAACTTTAATTGGGGAAACTGCACTGACAGAACAGACTTAGGTTTATGTAAAGGCAAAGGAATCTCATGTTACATTAATATACAGAGAGATGTTATTTCTGCTGGTGTCAGTGGGGAGCCAAATGCTGAACACTTCTGTCTGTGTTAATAAGAGATGGTGAAAACCCAGATAAAGCCCCTGGGACAATGGTCTGTAGTGACAGACTTTGATCTGTGCCTGATCTGAGGGGCTGAGTGTGGTCTTGTACAAACATTAAAGTCATTTCCACAGGGAGTGTAACAAAAACTAACAAAAAAAAATTAAAAATCAAAATATCAATCCCTCCATAATCTGTGTCTCTTCTTTTGAGAGAAACGACTGACATTCAATACCTGAAAAAGTGAAACTACAGAATGCCAAACCTGGCCTTTACACACACATCTCATGTGAGACAGCGACTGAGACTTGATGGCAGCTCAAGGCACCGAGTGCCTCACAAGAGAAAAGCACAGCAGCTGTCCTGAAGGAGCATCTTCAGCCCCAGACTTATTTTCTGGCTCAACACTGTGCAATGAGAAACTAAATTCATGGAATCATTGTAGTTGGAAAAGCCCTGCAAAGGCCAACCAGTACAACTGTTCCCCACCGCTGACCACGTCCCCAAGTGCCACAGCCACAGGACTTTCAAATCCCTCCAGGGATGGGGACTCCACCCCTGCCCTGGACAGCCCATTCCAGTGCCTGACCACCCTTTCCAGGAGGAATGTTCCCAATATCCACCCTGCCCTGGCCCAGCCTGAGGCCATTCCCTCTCCTCCTGTCCCTGGGAGCAGAGCCCGACCCCCTGAGCCCCCTCCTCTAAAGGAGCTGCTCAGACCTGTGACCCCAAGAGCTCCAGGTCTCCTCACCCACATCACACCCAAACCAAACCAAACCAAACCATGAGCATTGGGCTCATTGTGGCTCCCTTGAGGCCCCAGGGCACCACCCACCCTCTGTCCCACCCCTGCTTCCCCCTCACCCAGAACAGGACCCCCTTCTCTTCCCATTCCTGCCTCCTCTGTGCATTTGCAGATCCAGACAGGGCAGCTTTGCCTCCCCATGGAGTCCCTCCAGCTGACCTCATCCTCCCTCACCCACAAGGCTCTGCCTGAGCTTGGCAAGGCCCCACCACGTTCCCAGTGCCACAGCCTCTTCCCCTGCACATCCTGCCTCCTGGAACAGCCTCCCTGCAGCTCTGCATCGCTGACTCCATCTCTTTTCAAATGTCAGCAGCGAACGCTCCTTTGTCTGTGGCTTGGTTTGGGCAGGAGGAATTAACCCAACTCATTAGAATAGATCCCACATTCCCGGGCTCCAGTTTGCCTCCAAGACCACACAAAATGAATTTTACCAGGATGTCCATGGAATCAGATGGGATACACAGCTATTGGAATGTGCAGCACCTTCTCTACACTTGATGAATTAGATTTTCCCTCAGAGCATGAAGTCTGGGATGTCCATCAAGCCTAACATATCCCAACACAGCTAAAACATTACAATTCCTTTGGGAAAGCTGGGCTATGAATCCATGCTTTGGGATTCAAACCAATCTGTGCTGTTTTACACATTTATTGGCAAATTTTGCCACTGAGGCCCAGTGATTTGAAAAGACTTGAGAAGACTTAAGTATGATTTTATCTGATGTTAAATCTCTTGAGCTCCATTAAAATGAGTGAGAACAGTGTTAGTTTATCTAAAACACTGCTCAGGTTTCCTGCTGAACTCATGGCAAGTTCCCTCTTTAACAGAAGTATTAAAGAATATTAAAGAGTGGGACACAGTTTTTGGATAAAGCTGATGTGATTTCAGCTCCAAATTCTTCCTGCTCTACTAAAAAACCTCCACTTCTGCTCATCCTTTTTGGATTTCACACACCAGTTCAGGTGTTCCAAGTCCTCTTCCAAAGATTTGCTTTCCCAAGTTTTATTTAGTGTTTAATCTGTTCCTATGGCAAAATGCATAGGGAATAGAATCCCTACTCTTAAATCAAGTGTGTCCAGTAACTGAATTAACCCTGGATCACACAGAGCTGATCCAGGTTGGCCCTGAAGGGAATTTGGAAGAGGAAGCCTTGGAGAGAAAAACCTTTGAGGTACTGTCAGAATCCAGACAATGATGGAGTGGCTTTTGAACACTTCCAGGGGTGGGGACTCCACCCCTGCCCTGGGCAGCTGTGCCAGGGCTGGACAGCCCTTCTGGGGAAGGAATGTTCCCAATATCCACCCTGAGCCTCCCCTGGCCCAGCCTGAGGCCGTTCCCTCTCCTCCTGTCCCTGTTCCCTGGGAGCAGAGCCTGAGCCCCCTCCTGTCAGGGAGTTGTGGGGAGCACCTGGTGCTGCTCAGACAGGACCTTGCTGCTGCTGCAGGGCAGATTCCCAAGGGAAAAGGAGGGAGCACTCACACGTCGGCCTCTTGGGAGGAGATGCCGCCGTGGTTTTGGCAGCAGCCGCTGCTGTCACCGGCGATGGTGCCGTGGTCCTGGGAGTAGCAGAGGAGCTCCTGGAAGGAGTTTTAGGAGTGGTGGAGGATGGAGGCTTGGAGAGGGAGGTTCTCTTCTCCGTGGGCTTCGCATCCGCGACCTGGAACGGAGCAGGTGGCGTCAGAACAGCCGCAATGTCACCGGCAAAGCACCGCGCTCAACGCCAATGGCAAGTGCCAAAAAGGCTGAAATGAGCAAAAATTGCTGAATTTCTTAAACACTTAATTAAGCCTGCCACTGCTGAAAGGTTATAATGCAATTAAAATATAATGAAGATGTGCAGAAGTGAGTGATGGAGTGGAGGGTAGGACATGGAGCACGGACCCTGCGGAGGAGCTCAGCTTGGATGTGTGGAGGCCTCTCCAGCTGGGAAGGAGGTTTTGATTTCTGGAGCAAATGGAACCATCAGTCCACCAGCAATGCTCCTGGGAAACATTCCCATCCTCCAGGAGCAGGAATGCTCCCTAAGCTGGAATTTATTTAAACACTGGGGACATGAGAATCGGGGATCCACGGCTCATCCCTCACTTGGAAAAGTCTTTCCTGCTGTCCCTGGCAGGGCACCTGTTTGTCAACTGCCTGGTCTCTGTAGTATGGAAATACTGAGTTAATGCATGGGGACAAATCTGATTTTATCAAAAAGGGATTCAGAATGATCCAAAAACTTGAACCAAACCAAAGTCACCAGCTCAGAGAAAAGCACAGATTTACACCTGGGCTCTCATTTGCCTTCTGTTATTTTTAGTTTGTTCTAAAAGACACTCAAATGCAGGAATTTGAGCTTAATACAGCAGGAATGGTGCTGTTCAGCCATCAGAGAAAGCTTCTGAAATAGACTCTGACACTCCCTTTTAAAGTCGAATTCCTCTACCCTGTAAGATCACAGGTTAACATAGGGAACATTCAAGGGACACCTCCCATTCCTGACATGTGGGGATTCCCTGCTTATCTGGAACATGCAACACTGCCCATGAATCCTCTCTTTTGGGGAATTACAAATCTCCAATGTTTTCTAAGTGCTGTCAGTTCTCTCTGTGCAGTTCTGCAGTGACCAGACACCACAATGACCTGGTGGGAGATACAGAGCATTCACATGGATTTGTTCTTCTTCAATATTAATATCAAAGGTCTCCAATCAGGAGTCCCATGTTCTTGCCTGGATTTAGGAGTTGTTCACAGAAGGAATTGTTCTCTGTGAGGGTGGGCAGGCCCTGGCACAGGGTGCCCAGAGCAGCTGTGGCTGCCCCTGGATCTCTCGCAGTGTCCAAGGCCAGGTGGCACCTGGGATGGTGGAAGGTGTCCCTGCCATGGCAGGGGTGGGAATGGGATGGGCTTTAAGGTCCCTCCCAGCCCAAGCCAGTCTGGGATCCCTGATTCATCAGGACAATCTCAGTAACACACTGAGGTTTATTCTCCTTTGTGGTGACACAATTCAGTGCCAGGGACCCAGTGCCATCCCTGGGTTAATGGAAGCTGCTCCCAAGAGCCCTGCAGCTCCCAGCACACTGAATCCCACTCCTGATCCCAGCACAGGAATGACCTTCTGCCTCTGGGTGAGCGCTGGGAGTCTCCCTGTGAGTGAGCCCTGGGTGCTCCCCAGAGCTGGGCGGTTCTTACCTTTGGTTTAGTCTCTTTTGGAGTTAAGGTGGAGGGACGGGTGCTGCTGCTGCTGCCAGGGCGTTTGGCAGTGGTGCCTGGAGTAGGACCTGCAGTTGGGCTCGTGGGCTTTTTGTTTGTGCCCGGGGTGGCCGAGCTCGGCCGCTTGGGGCTGGTGGTGGCCGAGGGCTTGGCTTTCGCTGCTGCCGGCTTTGGAGAGGAGGTGGATGCAGCAGGCTTTAGGGGTGGGCCAAAAAGCAAAATCCAGGGTAAAACCAAAGAAATACAACAAAAAATAGCGCATTGTAAACCAAAACATTGAGCTGCAACAACAGAAAAGTGATATTTTAAAGGAAACAAATCATAATAATAAGAGTAATAATAATTGTAGTAGTAATAATAATAATAATAATAATAAAATGATAACAGTAGTAGTAGTAATGATGAGCTTTCTGTTTTCTGAGCGCAGCAAAGACCGAACTGCAGCAGCCTCTGGGGCCAGGGGGGTTCTGCCGTTCCATTCCAAACCAACAGGATTTATCCCAGCAGCATCAAAAGCAACAGAAGGAATGGCTGCTAAAGCTGGATTAGTCACTGGGTGCTCCTGGCATCAGGAGCTACGTGCAATCCACAGGCCATGGCTTTCCAATTATGGGCACACAGGGATTGCGAGCTCCAAATCCTCATCGGATCAGCTCCCACGGTCACACGGGCAGGGCCTCGAGGGGAGAGAGCCCCCGCCCCCCCAGCCCTCCTGGGGACACTCGGGGGGAATCTGCTGCGTGCTGGAAGCTCCTGAAAGCAGAGCTCCCAAGCCAGAGGAGCCAGGCCCGAGCAGGGCTCTGCAGTGCACAGAAACGTGTTGTGAGCACTGAGTATCAGTGAGCACAGGCGTTACTACACGTTTACTGCTGCTCCAACACCAACTGGAGAATTCAGTGAAATAAAGTTTCCACACTCCTATCAAGGGTGCTTCCAGTCCCTCTGGCCACAGCTCTGGAAGTGGATGGGTTTGCTCCAGGGAAAGGGCTCACAAGTGGCAGCTCAGAAAACAGAATTTGGGCTGGCACAGCTGAGGAAGCAGAAAAGCTGGCAAATAAAACCCATGGAAGCAGAGATGGCAGACAGGGAACAGCTCCTACCTTGGTCTTCTTCTCTGGGCTGGGAGGGAGCTCCTTGTTGGGAGGAGCTGTGATGTCGTTCCCAGTCACGGCCTCGGCTGCTTTGGGCTCCTCTGGTTTGCCTGCAGGGAAGGAAGGGAGATTTGTGACCTTAAGCTTTTTTTTTTTTTTAATATCTATTTTTTAGTGTACTGTTATTCAACACAGCAGCAGCAGGAGACAGAACTGAGACAGCACAGGTTGGTATTAGTGGGAAATTCCCTAAACTCCAGAATACCTGCAGGAAGAAAGATTTTCCCTGTAACAGGACAGGTTCATCCAGATGCTGTTAGATTCCAATTTCTCATTTTATCCCAGTGGGAAAAGCCAGACAGCAGATGAAGGAAACCTGTGGCTTAATTTAAATAGCAAATCTTCCCATCTTTCACGTTGTTAAAATAAATTGTTGGAATGTTAATGGTGAAGTTCTGACCTTTTCCAAGTTTCACACTTATCCTGGAGTGGGGTTCTGTTCCAAACTATCCCTATTGTTACAGCTGTTCCTGCTCAGCCTTTCTTCTGCCCACATCCCCAGCTGAGCAGGGAGGATTTCCAGAAGCCGAAGGGAGAAATGGGAAAGGTCACACAGGTCACAGGTCCCAGCCCTGGGGCCAAGAGCACCAGGACCTGGAGCTGCTTGACAGAGTCCAGAGGAGGCTCCAGGGCTGCTCCAGGGCTGGACCCCCTCTGCTCTGGAGCAGGGCTGGGACAGCTGGGAATGTTCCCCTGGAGAAGGGAAGGCTCCAGGGAGAGCTCAGAGCCCCTTGCAGGGCCTGAAGGGGCTCCAGGAGAGCTGCAGAGGGACTGGGGACAAGGGCTGGAGGGACAGGACACAGGGAATGGCTTCCCAGTGCCAGAGGGCAGGGATGGATGGGATCTTGGGAATTGGGAATTCCTGGCTGGGAGGGTGGGCAGGCCCTGGCACAGGGTGCCCAGAGCAGCTGTGGCTGCCCCTGGATCCCTGGCAGTGCCCAAGGCCAGGCTGGACACTGGGGCTGGGAGCAGCCTGGGACAGTGGGAGGTGTCCCTGCCATGGCAGGGGTGGGGTGGGATGGTCCTTACTGCCTCTTTCCATCCAAACCATTCCAAGATTCCCTCAAGGGCAGGAACACGGAGATCCCATTCTGGCACTGGGATCACACTGACCCCTCTCTGGAGCTGTGTGACAGCACAAAGCTCAGATTCAGTTCCAGAAGTGCCAGTTCTCCCTGTGGTTGTTCATTTTGGTGATTACCCCCCGAGCTGTGAGGTGAGGACACTGCACACCCACAGACTCCTCTCCAAAGGGCAGGAGAGCAGTATCACCTCCTCCAAACCCGGAGTCCAAAGCAGTGTCCGGCCAGAGAAGCACCAGCACTGCCCTCCAACCCAACAAAATGTTCATTTAGTAGCAGCTTTCCCATGTTTTCTCCCTGAATCCCTGAAATCCCACAGCACCCTCGGTGCTGCTCAGCACCATGGGACAAGCCAGGAGCAGCTCCCAATAAATCACTTCCAACCCCTCCTTCCCCACGGTGCAGCTGCACAACCACAAGGCCCTGGGCTCCCTTCCACTGCAATTCCTGTGGCATTTGGATTTCAGGCAGGATCCAGTGCCAACAGCCCAGCACAAATTCCTGCATCTCCCCTGTCCTCTGGGGATTCAAACCCAGCGTTATCCTGTTGGACTCTGCTTTTTATAACCATGCAACAGATTGTGACAAGGCCAGGGTAACAACTGCAGCAGTAAACAGCCTGTTCTCCACATCTTTTGGAAATTGCTATTTATATTCCCCATTTTCCTGCTTGTCAGACTTGACAGGAGCATCTCAGAAGATGGCTCAGTCCTGGTACAAACCAGGAAAATCAAATGAACTCGTGCCTCCATCCCACCAGAGTATGGAGTTGTTGTTATTTATGTTCTGACTTCAGGATAAATTCAGGATCAGCCTTTATTTCCCTACATTGGTTTAACCCCTTCCCACCCATCTGGCCTTCCAGTTTTGCAGCACTGGGCTGAACATCCTGGGCACATAAAAGAGGCTTGTGAAGAAAACCAGCAAAATGTACATGTTGAACACCTGTTTTAATGCAAAATTCTTAGGAATTGTTCCTGTTCACCTGGAAACCCATTTTTGTTGCAGCTGATCTGTACTGGCTCCTCTCTACCTGATTCCTCCCCTGCATCTCAAAAAACCTGCCATTTCCATCCACAGCAATGCCAGCAGGAGCAGTTCTTGTCAGCAGTCCCATTCCTGAGAACCTCCTGCCCATTCCCTTCCCTCTGCTCCTGGGAATGCCTTCATTTGGAATCCTACCAGTCTCAAATATCCTCGACATCAAGGTGACCTCCCATCTGGTGGAAGCTGCTGTCATTAATTATTTCAGCTAATTCAGCACCAACATTAAACCTCTGGCTGATGCAGGATTGCAGCATCCACAGCATGAATTCCTTGCATCAGGGAATGCTCCTCAAATCCTGTAACTTCTAAAGGGTCAGGATTTGAACTCCAGCAGCTTCCACATTTCTGAACCAATGACAACATGAATGTCATGGTATTTCATATTGCTTAAGAGAAGGTGAATAAAAACCAGGACAGGACACAGGGAATGACTTCCCAGTGCCAGAGGGCAGGGATGGATGGGATCCTGGGCAGGAATTGCTGGCTGGGAGGGTGGGCAGGCCCTGGCACAGGGTGCCCAGAGCAGCTGTGGCTGCCCCTGGATCCCTGGCAGTGCCCAAGGCCAGGCTGGACATTGGAGCTGGGAGCAGCCTGGGACAGCCCAAACCATTCCAGGATTTTATGAACTTATATAATATCAATATTATTATTAATAACAACAACAACAACAACAGTCACCATCACCCAGGGGAGCTGAGTAGAGAACTTCCCTACTTGAGGAGCTGTAATTCAGGCTCCACCTCTCACAGCCTCTGACATTCCAGGATACACAACCCTGTACCATCCCCCAGGGATTACAGAAGGATAGGTTTGGGGTTTAATATTCATTTGTCCTGTGCTCATCAGGACATTTGCTCTCATTCATAGTTTAATTACGAGGGTGTTCTGAGAGCGGAGAACTGGGACCATTTCCTAGTTACAAGGAATATTAGGAAAAGCTGCCAAACCTTAATCAAATTTGCTCATTAGGCTGCAAGAATTATTTAAGAGACTTTTCAGTTTGCTTGCTCCCCCAAGCACAGCAACAACCCCCTGAAAGATATTTCAAAGGCATTTTGTTGGAGCTGTGTCCGGGGCTGCTGTGCCCCAAGCCGGCTCCTGCGGCTCCTCGTGCTGTTCATGGGCTGAGTCAGCACCAGAAGGGAGCCACTCCCGAGGGAAAGGGGCTTCAAGGAGACAGGCAAGGACATTCCCAGCTGGCATCTTCCCCTGCTAGCTCCAAGGCACGGCCCTGCCATCAGGAATGTTCCCTGCACTGCTCCTCGCTGCGATGGCAGCGCGCTGCTCAGTGCATCCGCCCTCAGCCCCTTTCCTCACCATTCCTGACTCACTAAATACCTTTTTAATGGCAAACCCCACACTTTTTGGGATGTCTCAACTATTTTCAAGAGCAGCACTGCAAGAAATAATTCCTATCACTGCTGAGACCCTGGGCAGCAGCTGTGGCTGCCCCTGGATCCCTGGCAGTGCCCAAGGCCAGGCTGGACATTGGGGTTTGGAGCAGCCTTGGACAGTGGGAGGTGTCCTTGCCTACGGCAGGGGTGGCACTGGATGGGCTTTAAGGTCCCTCCCAACCCAAACCAGCCTGAAATTCCATATTTAAGTGCACCAGTGAGAACAAATGACTCCACAATAATCCCCAAACCCACAAACTCCAGGATTTTGTTTGGAGTTTTACAGGCACCAGTGAGGAAGGAGCGAACTCCTAAGTGGTCTTGTGTCTTCTGTAACAGCAGCACCAAGAGTCTTCCAGAGACACTCCATGGGCTCAGACTCAGCAGCATTCCCTGGAAAAGGCCCCTGCCAGTGTCTGACCCTGTTGCTGCTGGAGCCCCGCGCTGGCCACGCTCCGGGGCCAGCTCCAAGCGCTTCCCAGGCCGTGTTCCCAGCCCACAGCCAGCTCCCCCGGGTGCTGTGAGGACGGAGCTGAGCAGCCCAAGGCCCACAGCAGCTGTAGGTGGCACACCCTGGATTTATCCCACGTGGATCCCTCCATGCCAACCCAGCCCTGAGCTGTAGAACACTCAGCCAGGACCACCCACAGAGCCCAAAGCACCAAATCTACATTTGGCAAAGCCCCACTGAAGCCAACAAGTTAAAAAGCACAATTTTAAAATAAATTTGTCACCAGAAACCAGGTACTTGCCACGGCTGGATGAAGGACCCAGCAAACAACAGCATGTAGGGTTTGGATGGAACTGGAGTCGGAGGGAACAAGACTCAGAATAAATCAGCAGTGGTGATTTTTTCTGAATAAATAGTGAGAACGAGATGATCTGTGCCAGAACTACACCCAGAAAAGCAAGATTTAGCTCCTGTGCTAAAGGGAACAACAGTCTCCCTACGGATCTGAGAAAGGATGCAAAATGTAACTGGTAGGTTTGCCTTGTTCCAGCAGAGTGAGCCACCAAACCCCACTAATGAGGGATCTGTGCCTCCCAGAGCCAAGCCCGAGTCGGTGACGCACACGAAGCGCGTGGGGCAGGACACGGAGCGGGGACGGCTCCTGCAGGGACACAGCCCCACCCGGGGTGTTGGCACCCACCTGGAACAGGAACTCTGGGGCCTGAGGAGACTCTTGATGTGTTTTATCCTTAAACTCTCACTTCTCTACTCGCTGCCACTCTCCTGGTGGCTCCTACCAGCAGCTGAGGCACCTTTAGGAGGGACAGAACCTGACACAACACAGTCCAGGTGGGTGAGGCAACAGCTCTAAGAGTCTATTTCTTCCCCAAAAAGAAGAGAGAGTAGAACAGCTCCTTTACCAGCTGTGGGAAGACAAAGGTGTCCCTGAGGCTCAACACTGAATAGTCTGTCCCTTATTTCCTTAAAACTTCCCTGCTTGGACACTGAGCCTCTCTCCAAAGGCTCCTGCACAGTTCTAACACAGCTCAGCAGAACAACATCCCCAGGAGCCTCTCTGCACATCCTGCAAGTCAGTCCAGGGGTTGCTGAGCTTGGAAAAGCCCTCTCAGACCATGGAGTCCCACCATCCCCCAGCACTGCCAGGGTCACCCCTGACCATGTCCCCAGGTGCCACATCCACAGAGCTGTTAAATCCCTGCAGGGATGGGGACTGCCCCCCTGCCTTGGGCAGCTGTGCCAGGGCTGGACAGCCCTTCTGGGGAAGGAATGGGAATGGCTTCCCAGTGCCAGAGGGCAGGGATGGATGGGATATTGGGAAGGAATTCCTGGCTGGGGAGGGTGGGCAGGCCCTGGCACAGGGTGCCCAGAGCAGCTGTGGCTGCCCCTGGATCCCTGGCAGTGCCCAAGGCCAGGCTGGACACTGGGGCTGGAGCAGCCTGGGACAGTGGGAGGTGTCCCTGCCATGGCAGGGGGTTGGAACTGAATGATCCTCCAACCCAAGCCATTCTGGACCCGTGACCTGAGCAGCCCCACTGCAGGGACATCCCTCAGGTGACACAGGAACACACTGAGCACTCACAGGCTGGAGGGAGCCCACAGGGACTCTGAAGTCTCCATGCACAGAGACACTCACACCTGGGAGGGACACACCTGGACAGCCCTGGAACAGCCCCCTCTGCCTCCACAAGGCTTTGGGCCGGGGTTAAACCAGTCCAGCCTAAGTGACTCCTGCCACAGCTGCACAGAGGGGGTGCCCACCATGCCCACCACTCCTCCACTGCTCTCCTGAAGCCAAATCCTGATTATGGGTAACTGTAAATAGAATTCCTAACCAGAAGGAGAAAAAACCCATCCCACTCACTCCTCGAAAAAACATCTCTCTGCCCATCTTGTGAATTCCAGTCTGGAAACCACCTGCCTGTCCAAGAGCTCTCCTGCACATGTAGTCATTTCCCACTGGGATAACAGGACAACACAGGGTGGAAGGGATGAGGGGAGGTCATTTACCCCAATCCCCCAGTCCCGTTGCACCAGACTGCTCAGGGTGTATTCAATCTTAGTCTGAGCATCTCCAGAGATGCATTCCACACCTGGGGGCTTCTCCTCCACTATCTGATTACCCTCCTGGTAAAAAAAAGAAAAAGCTAAAATCTCACAGCTCCAAAATTCCTGGCAGAAGCTGTTTTACAGCTTTGCTGCAATCTCTCACAACTCACCCAGCATGGTTTGCTTTCAGCTGCTGCTGCTGCTATTTTCGTTTGCTGACCCATATTCTTATCCTGGAAAAACAGAACTGTCTCCTCTTGTTCACAACTCCCCTGTCACTGATGACTTCTCAGACAGCAACCACAACCACCTCCCTCTGCATGTTCCCTCTTCCAGGCTGAGGAGTCTCCTTTGGCCTGTACGAGCTCCTCCACTACGATGTTTTATTTGTCACACCTCTCATTCCAGAGAGCCTCTGGAGGATGAGGTGTGGGCTGACACACTGCACTCAAAGGCAAGCACATGGAACCACGGAGGCATGGAATCCCAGAATGGTTTGGGATGGAGAGACCTTAAGGATCATCAGCCTCCTGCCATGGCAGGGACACCTCCCACTGTCCCAGGCTGCTCCCAGCCCCAATGTCCAGCCTGGCCTTGGGCACTGCCAGGGATCCAGGGGCAGCCACAGCTGCTCTGGCCACCCTGTGCCAGGGCCTGCCAGGATGTTTTTCCATATATCTTATCTTTCCCTCTTTCAAACATAAGGATTTATAAATTGACAGTTCTTTCTATTTTTGTTCTCTCTCTTTCTGAATTCCTACAACTCCACTTGCTGGAGGAAAGCCACACAAAAGCATCCTTATGCCACCCACACCCTCCAAATCCCATGCACTGGAGTCCCAGCTCGTGTGAGGATGCTGAGCTGAAGCCAGGAGGGAGCAAACACAAACCTTCGGCCTCCCAGAGCCCCTCAGTTTTGTGTAACAGCTCTCACAAAAGCTGCAACTGTGTGTGGAAAACCCAAACAGGCACAAAACCTGAAAAGCTTTGCAATTTGTGTTCCCTGAAGAAGTAAAATGAGGAAAAAGCACTTACAGAAGGGTACTCAGGAGGATCTGTTTGAAGTTAAACTGTGTTACTGCACTGTCCTATAAACCACAGGACTCAGAAGCAAAGCCTGTGTACAGCTACTCCTCAAACACCAACCAGCAGCTTAGGCAAGAGCAAGCATTCCCAAAAATCCATCCTCCATGTCAAAAGGAAGAGCCTGGCAGAATGTACCTTGGGAATTGTTCCCGTTTGCTGGCACCGTGGTAGGCAAAGGAAGGATCTGTAACCCCACACTGCTTTTTGGGACTGCTGCACCTTGTGTCCCATCCAGAGGCTGCTGGGCACTGGAACAGCTCCCCAGGGAATGGGCACATTCCCGAGGCTGCCAGAGCTGCCAGGGCTGCCCAGGGTGGGGTTGTTGGGGTGTCTGTGCAGGGCCAGGGGTTGGATCAGTGATCCCTGTGGGTCCCTCCCAGCCCAGGATATTCCATGACTTTATGATTCCTTTCTCCCTCTAATAAACGAGCACTGCCATGGATATCTGAGCTGTACCCCCTGAATGCTGTCCCCTGCCAGCTGTCCCTCTGGGAGAGGCGCTGGCTCCGTGTGACAGTCCCTGTGTCACCTGTGTCACCTGCCTTGCCCCCGGCCGCTGCCCCGGAGGGAGCTGCAGCTGCATCCCAACGTGAACCAGGCCAGGCATCATCCCCAGATCCCCAGCGAGGGATATTTAGCAGGCTAAGCTGAACTAAAACATCATTCAATGAAACAGCTCCATAATTCTCATTGGGATTAGAGTCATCATCTGAAAATCCATTAAGAAAATAGATTAAGCAATAAGGCAATGACCAGCCTTGTCTCTACTCTCCCTCTCGAACGTAAACAACCCCTGGAACAAAACCTGCCCATGAGGAACCACAGAGAGGCACCAGCTCCTTCCTCATCCATCAGCATCCTGAAGGAGTGGCTGCATTCCCAAACCCACCCTCAAAGCCTTTTTGTGTAAGGCTCTTATAGAAAAGTATCTACAAATACAACAAATCTTCATTTGGGCAGAAATACAACCCTGAGCTGCTTCCTCCTCTCCAGAAAAGGCTAAATCAATGTCTCCTGCTTGACCCAAATACAGAGGGCTCAGCATTTTATCTGGCACCAAATGCAACTCAATCATCGTGTACATTTTCCCTCATTATCAAGAACTGAGAAGAAACCAGATGTCCTCTTTGCCTGCATTTGTAAACCTAAGGCTCCAGGATTGTTAAGACTATTTTTACCCCAGCAAGGGAAATCCTAAATCAGAACTTGTTCTTCTAGAACAACCTAGAGCACTTCCCACGTTTATCTAACAGGGCATTAACTGGCACTCTGAGTAACACCTTCCCATCCAAGTGATGCCACCAGCAAAACCTCAACTGAACTGCAGCTCCTTAAGCAGGATATCCAGTGAGGGGCAGGGAGCAAACAGGGCCTCAATTCCTGTTTCAGCCTGGCCCTAAAGCTGAACGTTGGTGAAACCTCAGAGAATCTCCAGGTGGCTGCTCAAGCTTGGGCAGTGCTTGGGCCAGGGGACACCCAGGGTATTTACATGGAATTCAGAGATTCCAACACTGGTTTAGGTTGGGTGGGACTTTAAAGCTCCAGTGCCACCCCTGCCATGGCAGGGACACCTCCCACTGTCCCAGGCTGCTCCAGCCCCAATGTCCAGCCTGGCCTTGGGCACTGCCAGGGATCCAGGGGCAGCCACAGCTGCTCTGGGCACCCTGTGCCAGGGCCAGCCCACCCTCCCAGGGAACAATTCCTACCCCATATCCCATCCATCCCTGCCCTCTGGCACTGGGAAGCCATTCCCTGTGTCCTGTCCCTCCAGGCCTTTGTCCAAAGTCCCTTTCAAAAGGGACTTTGCAAAATACAGGCAATCCTGTCTCAGAACACTTAAGCACAAAGGTGTCACTACTGAGCCAACAAATCCCAGGGCAGGTTGCTCAGTACCCCCCAATTCCAACCAGGCACAGAGCAGCTGCAACCATTTCTGTCTTTTCCCCCCATTACAAACTCGATCTCCTGTGGTGAGGACCTGGGACCCCCAGCAGCAGCATTGCAGTGCTGGCTCCTTACAGGGAGCTGGGCTGACATTCCCAATCCCACTTTAACCAGTGCAAACCCGAGGCTGGGGCTCTCACACTCTCACTGTTGTCTTGGATTCTGTTCTCATCTAAACCACAGTGTTTTGCTGAAAAAAAAATCCGTCAGGAGAGCTGGAAGTTATGCTGGACTTTGCTTGTGGATTATGAAGAAATCTGAGTTGGAAACCCAGGACGGTTTCCTGATGCAAACACTGAGCTGGTGTCGGGTGTGACAGACCCAGCATGGAATTCCTGGTGCTTCAGAGCAGAAAACATTCCAGGGAGATGCCAAGGGAGTGAGAGAAAGAGAAAGGTGAAGGCAGCAGTGGTGAGGGACATCACTTCTGGCAGTGACACCTCTGGAGGTGACACTGGGCACACACAAATGTCAATAAATCACACAACACTCAACTGTGAACGGGGTCAAACCTGTCCTCAGTGCTGGGAACAAACGGCCACTTGTTCAGGGAGATTGGATCCCTGAGGAACTGAGGGAGCTGGGCAGGTCCTGGGACTCAGCTCTGATCAGGACTAATCTGCAGCCAGGATCTCCTGGCTTAAAATACCTGCTCTGGGCATTCGAGGGGCTTGACCGGGAGTGCCTTCAGGGCAGTTGTTAAAAGGAAATGAAACTAAAATTAAACTAAATGTGCCATCACCAGATGGGCTTTGAGTTAGTTCCCTTCCAGTCAAACCATGCTGGGATTCTGTGATCACACCAACACCCACCTGTCTGCAAGGAAGAAAGGGTTTATGTACAACTCTACGTCGCCTTAAAAGAACACAAGAGGAGCAGATATTTAGCAAAAAATCCCACAGCCCTGGGTGGGCAGAACCAAGGAAGTCTGCTTTAGGTGGAGATACCATACAAATGATTGGAATCAGGTTGCACAATTCTTTAAAGATTTTTTAAGATGAAAAAAAGTGCAAGAGATGAAATTTGTTACCCCAGGTGTGAGCACTGAGGTCAGGGTGAACAGACAGAACAGGCAGAAAAAGAGAGGGATTAAGAAAAAGCAGGAAAAACCTCTTTCTGTCAGATGAAATGGATGCATTGACCACTTTGCCTCGTGACTGGATGGAGACCTGCAAGGTGAGTGCCAGGATGAGGCAGGGGAGGCTGGCAAGGATCTCAGGATAGGGACTGAGCTGTGAATGAAAGGCAAAGGATGGATTTAGCATCAGCTCCACCTTCCAGCCAGCACTGCGTGCTCAGGGAAGTTATTTTTACTGTAACCACCTCTCTCCTGGTTAACAGGGGAGAGGGAAAAGTCCTCAGCACAGAAAGTCTGAAAGCTTTTCAGGAACATCTGAGGAACTTCTGTCTGGTATCTCTTGCATTCTGAAAATTCTCTAAACTGCACATATAGTTGCAGTTTAGTTTAGTTGCATTTACTGCTTTGTTTGCTTCCAGGAGAGGATAAATCCAGAGATTAAAAGAGAAAAAATTACAAAGAGTAGAAAATAAGTTAAATTTCTATGATATTCATGCCTGTGAGAGCTCTGCCAGCTCAGCTGTCTCTCTCTATCAGCTCACCCAGACCTGTGGTTATAAGGATGACAAACAAGCTTTTAAAATAAAGATTGTGAGAGCACAAATGCTAAAAAACCCTTGGCAATGTGAATAAACCATCTGCAAAACACAACCCAGCCAGAACACTCGGAGCACTCCCATCTCAGTGACCTTTCCATCAGTGATGCTCAGTCCCTCTGGGGAAAACATGTCAATCCACTTCAGATGAGGTTTTAAATGTTTGTCTGATTTAAAAATCCCACAGAGCTTTGCTTTCAAACAGCTACCCCTAGAGCTGGGCAGAATTCACCAGCCAAGCCAAACTGGGCTTCCCAGTTGCCCAAAACATGAACCTTGTTGCTGATTTGTCTTGTTGTAGTTAAACCTCTGTGTCAGGGCAAGTGATGGCAAATCCCACCACCCAAAAAAACCTGGGACATGGAAAGTGTCAGCAAACCCCTAAAACTGCGACATGAAAGGTGTCAGCAAACCCCAAAAAACCTGGGACATGAGAAGTGTCAGCAAACTCCTGAAACTCTGTGACATGAAAGGTGTCATCAAACTCCACCACCAAAAACCTGGGACAAGAACAGTGTCATCAAACCCCCAGCACCACCAAACCCCTGGGCTATGAAAGATGTCAGCAAACCCCCAAAAATCTGTGGCATGAAAGGTGATGGCAAACCTCGAGAACGCCCTGACATGAAAGGTGTACACAAATACAGTCATTTTGGGTTCTTCCTGTTCCACATCTACTGCCAACATCTCTTTACTCCTGCCATGTTTCAGTTCCCAAGACGACTGATGACCCTCTAATATTCAGGTACAAAGTTGAGCCCAGGAGAACACGGAACACGAGGGTCTGACCTGAGCCCAAGGGAACACCCCCAGGTGTCCTGTCCAGCCCTGGCTCCAGCCAGGACCTCCCTGTGACCACCACAGGGGAGCTGGTGGCCCCACCTGCCTGCCAGGAGCTGAGAGCTCTGCTCAGGCTCTGAGGAGCCAGGGCTGCACTCCTGACGTGCTGCCACCACCTCTGCCACCACTTCAGTCACGGCTGCCCGAGCTCCTTAAAATCTGTCCCTTGAGTCGACCATGGGGAACCAGGGAACACTCAGAGGATGGAAAGGGAAGAACCTCCCCATCCTCTACACCCCTGGATCCCTGGCAGTGCCCCAGGCCAGGATGGATGGGGCTTGGAGCAACCTGGGATAGGGGAAAGTGTCCCTGCCCTTGGCAGGAGGTGGAATGGGATGAGCTTTAAGGTCCCTCCAACCCAGCCCATCCTGGGATTCTGTGGTTACTGAAAAGCTGAAACACATTGGCAGAGCACAGAAGGGAGTTTGTACTGCCCAAACCTTGTTCCACAGCTACCCAAACACAAGACTGGAAACTGAAGAACCTCAGAGAAATAATGAGAGAAAGCAGAACTCTAATTAGGCACAGCAGTGATGAGTGACCGCTGGCTGAAGGGCGATGACCAGAGCCCGGTGCAGGCAGCGAGAGCCACCCGAGTGACCATGGGGTGTCACTCACACACCACAAACCCAGAGGAGAACAAATCCATGGCTCTGTGAGCAGAGCCCCTCAGGGCTGCCCTGCCCCGCTCAGAGAGCTCAGCGCACCCCAAGTGTTTTGGGGCTCTACCCAAGGAGCTCACCCCTCTGCACACCTGTGTTTTACCCCCACCTCCCAGGACAACGTGACAGTTTCCATTTTACATCAGTCCTCGGAGGGTCTGACAAACCAGCTGGCTACAAAAGGATGCAAAAATTCTCATGCAAATCTTTTGTCTTTATCCCTTGACACATTTTCTCTCCTCTCGTTAATGCGGGTGACAGACAAAGCACAAACACCGTCCTCACATCCAAAATCTGGGCAAAAAAGCAGGTTTATTGCTGGCTGGGGCTGGCAAGAGGGACACAGAGATGTTGTTCCAGGCAGGAGAACAAAGATTAACTACTCTTCTCACAGATTTTAAATCCGGGAAGAGTGACCTCATACACCACAGCACTATTGAAACAACAAACCCCACAGAATACAACAAGCTGCTATTGACCCTTGGAATGGGAACGGCTCCATTCAAACGGGGGGTTAGGGAAAAGAGCTTCCAGAAAGTGACGGGGAAATTCCACTTTGAATTTCAGCACCGGGAAGAGCTTAACTCCATAAATCATTCCACCCATCACTCTTGTGCTGCCCCTCAAACAGAAACAGCAAAAAGTGCCAGGAGCTTACGGGAAAAGCACAATCCGCAGATTTTTTTGGCATGGGCTGAAAGGTTTTAACTTTGATATCAGCCCGCTCTCACAATACAGCTCGTGATCAGGGGGTACCTGTGCTCGGGGGAGGTGTGGCAGGAGGGTACCCGGGGGAGACCAGTGTGGACCCCTGCGGATGCCACGGATTTGTAAATCCACTGCTCAAGTTCAGCATCCCAACAAGCCATTAACAGCTGCTGCCGCACCAGATGCTGTGCAACCAGCCAGGCAATTAATTTTTCCCATTTTCCCTCCATTTTTATCTGTGTAAAAGCCTGTCCTTTGTTCTGACTGCCGAGCACGGCCGGTGCCGGTGTCCCAGGTGCATCCCCCGCCCGCCCTGCGCCTCCGGGCTCCAAAGTCACTCGGCGCTGCCCGGCTCCGGTCCGCTCACTGCCCAGGGAGGTAAAAATTAGTAACATACCATCACGTGGTAAATCTCCTTGCTTGGGAGACGGGGAGCTCTGCACACTGCTGACCTCGATTTCTTTTCTTTCCAGAGGAGCCGTTTTGCCGGCGTCCAGCTCGGCGCCTTTGCTTTTGGGAGCATCGAGCCCCGCCGCTCCATCGGTGCCGTTCCTCTTGTCCCTCTTGCCCGCCGCCTCCTGCCGCTCTTTGTCCTGGCTGCCGAGCTCGGGGATCTGCTCCAGCTTGCTGTGGAACACGCTCGGGCTGCCCAGCTCTTTCTTGAGCGAGTTGCTGCCGTTCCACTCCTCTCGCTTCTTGGCCGCCGGCTCCTCGAGCGGCGGGGCCGGGGGCTGCGCGGCGGGGCCGGGCACGGCCGGGCTCGGCGGGGCTGCGGGGCCGGCCACGGCCGCCTGCTCCTCCGCCACCGTCAGTGACCTCTTCATCGGGGCGCTCGGCTTGCCGGCCGTGGGGCTGCGGCTCTGGGTCAGGCTGCTATTAGGAGAGAGCAGCCCAGTGGCGACGTCTTCTCTAAGCACCGGCTCAGGGTATTTATCGGCCAGGTTAAGGGTTAGGGGCACCGACAAGTGAGAGCACTCTGACATCGCACGCCTCATCGCCTTCCTCTGGTGGGCAGCCCTGGCCAGCAAACTGCCCTCACAGCCCAGCTGCTCCTCCATCTCCTCCTCCATCTCGGGGCTCTCGCTCAGGTCACTGCTTTTGGACTCGTCCTGGGCCAGCTCCACGGTGGTGGTCGGAGGGGCTGCTTTGGGTGCGGGAGTGGGGGAAGAGAGCCCGCTCTGCCCGTAGTTGTCATTAACCACCCCGAGGACACAACAGCCGGGGGCTCCATCTTTTTTCACGGCCGCTTCTTTGGACCCCGAATCGTCCGGCAGGATAGGGTGGAAATTGGGGTTCCAGACACTGATTTCCTGCTCCTTCATATATTTGCTGGGATCGCTCTCCGACACGGATAGATGGGGCAGCTTTGGCTCTGGTTGGCATTTGGTCTCCATCCCAGCTTTACCCACGGCTTTCTCTTGGTCGGTGATGGCTTCATTTTTACCCAGCCCAGGACCGGGTTTTTCGGCTCCTGCCTGTCCCACGCGAAAATCGGTCGCTTTAGGGTTCGCGAAGTTCCCTTCTGCAGAAGGAAAGGTTTCCGAAATCAAGGACCAGCTCTCAAGGTGACCTGCAGCCGCCTGGTATTTCTTGCCCGGCACCTCAATTTCTCTTTTGTCTTTCTGAGCTATTTTTAGCTCTTTGTCTAGTTTTCCCTCGAAGAAGCAGAGCTTGTCCTCATCCGTGAAACCGGCGTTCTTAACGAGCCCGTCCTTAATCGGTCCCCCCGAGTTCACATTCAATCCAATCTCATTAAGCTTTCCCTCGGTCCTCTGCCACTCGAATTCGGTTTTGCCGAAGTCTTTCGGGGACTCCATGCGGCGGAAGGCTGCCGGGAAGCTCTCGGGGCTCTTGCCCTTGCCCAGCGGGCTGTACTCGGCCAGCGGGGCTGCCGGCTGGTTCGACAGGGACATCGCGGCGGCTCCGCTGCCTGGGCGGCTGCAGCGCTCGGCGCGCCGGGCTCGCTGCCGTGACGACACAGCGTGCCCCCGGTATTCGTGACAAACCCCGTCCTCCCCACCCCCTGCGCCGTCGCCTTCACTTACTGCAGCCAGCCACTAGTTCAAAAGAAACCGGCAGGTTGCATCCTTTTGTGGAGAATCCTCAGGAATTCACTTGGGGAGCGCGAACGCCCGGCCCTGGGCTGAGGCTGGCGTGGGTTTAATCAGCTCAGGGGAAGGGATTTGCTGGGAGCAGCCTTTGGGGGGTCCCGACACATTTGGGGAGGATTTCGCCCTCTCCTTTTGCTCTGCCAAACTCGGCTGTGATCGATGCTTTTATCAGTATCAATTCCTGCTGATGAGCCATTCCAAGAACACGAAGGAACCAAGGTCAGCAATTCCCCCGCAAACAAAACCAAACCACGGCCCCCCCAGCCCAGCCCCGACAGCACACTGCAGAATGAGCCCTTTCAGCACAAGGGCTTTGTTTTCTGTGAATTTTAATATATTCTTCTGGAGTCAACAGTGATCACAAGTCCTGCTGTAATGAGGATTTCACAATTCACAAACCGGATCGCTCCCGTAAGCAAGAGGACAAAGATGAAAAGGATGGGATGGGACATGTTTGGAAAGGTCTTGGAGTCTCAAATACTGCAAGATCGATTTTAATTATATTTTTTTAACATATCTGACAATATTTTTAGCTAATTTTTATCCCATATATCTATGTTTTGAAACAGCTGCCTCATGGGGTCCACAGAATTCACCAGCCAAACCAAACCTGTTCCCCAGTTGCCAAAAATATGAACTTCATTGCTTGTTTTCCAGGTTGCAGGTGGATTTTTTTCTGCTACACTTCATTCATACCAGCATTGCACACTTTTGTGTAGATCCACCCCAACCCAGCCTCACCACGTCCGGTGTGCCCTACTCAGCCACCTCTGCTCCAGCACCCCCACAGGGCTTCTCCAACTGGGAGTCCAATTTGGACTCCAATTCTGTGGTTAAAGTGGGCTGGAGGTTGCTCAGAGGCTGCATTAGCACCAAACTGCAGATTCAGCTTTTATTCTTAAGTGTCTGGTGCAGCTTAATCCTTGACTGAGGCAGATTTTGCTCTCTGAACCAGGGTCACAGCACACCAACTGTCCCGGATGGTGACACACTCCACCCCGGAGAAAACGTCCTCAGAGCTCATGGAAAAGGCCTCCCCTGCTTGAGCTGAACTGAGAGAAATGTATTTTTATATCCAGAGCCTGCAAGTTCCACTACGCCCCCTGAATTGAACCTGCTGTGAGAAATGCTACAATCCACACATTTATCTGCTTGTATTTAAGCTTGGGATTTAAGGCACTGCTATATTTAAAAACAATGACTAAGGAACTGTAAGTTATATGAATCTTTCCTGACAGCCTCTAATTAACCAGAATAGTTCCACCCACAACCTTCACTTCTCAAAGAGCCTCAACAATTTTTCTCTGCTCTAAAATATTCCGAGGTGTCTTGCTGTGGGAAACGGGCTCTCAGCTCACGGCTCGTGCTCTCCCTCCTCACTGATGTGGGACTAATGTTTGCAAGCACTTGCTCACTCTGAAAGTACTGACTGTGCTCCCCAATCTGGCAGGCCTTGAGTTCCTCTAATCCTGTGTAATTACTGTTATTCCTCCATTGCTCACTCAATCCAGACCAAGAGTTTTTTACAGGAAATCTCAATCCATCAGAGATCCTTTAAAGCACTTCCCGGAGTGAGGGCGGCCCTGTAAAGCTCTTTGAAACCACCTGGGAGCTTTTTATTTGACTTTTTTTTTTTTTTTTCCTTCTCTTTTTTTTAAGCAAACATTTACCATTTCTAACAGAGGAGAAAACCCTCTTTGATTTTGGGGCTGGTACTTCAGAGCCCAGGATCATGGAAGGGATTTACATCACTGGAAAGAAACACCTGACTCCATGTGAGTGTCCAGCCCTGGCTGCTGCTTTATTAAATAATATCTTCTAATGCAGGAAATGAACCACAGTCAATACCTGGGATACTCAGAAGCAGGAGAATGCTTAGCTATGAAAAATCTCCAAAGTCACCCAGTATTTAATCTCTCAGGACATTAATGGAGGTAATGCAGAGTTCATACACTGAGAGCTTTCCAACAGCTTCCTCCTGCTCCCAGACCCCTTCCCAATGCCCTGGCCTCTATCTTCTACCCGATTCACTTCTTTTAATTTCCATTTATGAATATTCTGCCTCTGAAGCTGTGCCACGGTGGTTGTGCAGCGCTTCCAGCAAGGCCAGCAATGGCCCCTTGCAAGCCGTGGCCAGCAGCTCTCCCACCAGAGCTTTGGTCCCTGCTCATCCTTTAGATTCTTATAAAACTTAAATTCTCTGGAGAACTAAAAGGCAAACTGATCAATGAAGATGAGCCAGAAAAGGTGGGAGGGTGTTCAGAATACAGACTTGGGTAGATTTTGAAAGGTAACTCAGACAAGGGAGGGTCTCACTGGAGCGGAACTGGGTTGGAAGGGGAAGTCAGACACCCTCAAAGGAGCCCCAAACCACTGCTTTTACCCTCAGCTCAACTTAAAGGAAGATTTCATACTCTTCAGGTACCAAATCTTGGGCTCTCCACCACCTTTCATGTCAGGCAGGAGCAGTGACAGCATTACAAGATCCTGTAAATGAGGCCCTGGTTCAGCTTCTGGATGTGGAGCTTCCCCCCTGCCTGAAGCTCCCCACTCCCTCCCAGAGGTGAGAGCAGCCTGGTCACGAGCAGGAAGGGTCTATTTTGCCTGTTCACATCCTTTCATCCTCATTTCATCCAGTCCTTCCTTGCAGGAAGAGCTGACAGAAATGAGCCTGTCCGGGATGCTGAGCACGCCCAGCACAGGTCTCAGCCCCAGCACCAACCACCTCTGCAGCCATTACCATCTACTGGGATGCTTTTCTGGATTCTTTTCCAAGGGCAGCCATCCCTAAGGAATGCCTGTGCCCTCCCTGGGCTGTTCCAGGTGGAACTGGGCTGCGCCAGTCCCCGGAGCGGGCGGAGATCACTACATCCCACGTCAGCTCTGGTACCCAATCTGCAGCCTCCCAGCCTCAGCAGATGAATCAGCCTAGTGCTTCTATTTTTGCTTCACTCCCGAAGCTATTACTTATCCCTGCTAATGCTCTGGGTTTTTTTGCTTTAATCTAACACAATCGTTTCTGTGCAGCCTCTTGCACTGGTTTCTAAGGCAACATCACTTCCCAGGATGATGAGCTCCTCCGTGCCAGCGTCGTTGGTGTGGTCTCTAATTAAGAGTTATTACCAAGAACAGCAATCAGAGCGACTGGAGCCACGAGGACACGCTCTGTGTGTCCAGGAAACTGTGATTTACACAGCCCCTGCCCCGTGTGCTCACACACACACACACACACACACACACACACGGGCTGTGCTGCTCAGCCTGTGGAACCAGCCTGACACCCTTGCTCAACTCACGCTTCACTTCTTCCCACAGCCTGCAAGAAGCCAGGCCAAAGGATAAAACTGGAATATTTAGGATTCTGACCATCAGCTTAACATGGCAAAGGTGTGGAGATGTTCAAACCTTAAACACAGCCTCATGTTTTATAGGACGGGTCATTTACAGATCAAATCCTGCTTTAGAATTTACATCAAAAATCAAAGATCAGCCAAAACCAGAAACCAAACACAGAGTGTTTCCAACTCAGCATTTGGTTATGTGGGGGTATTTGATAGTGGAAACCGAGAAGAGGCAACACAAAGTGTACAGAATGATGCACAAGCCACAGACTGGCAACATCAGCCAAAAAAAGAGGCTTGGAATTCAGATTTCCCCTGCAAGTTAAACAGCATCACTAAGGAAATGTGGTCAGCAGTCTCAGCCTGACAGAATCTGCAGCCAGAAGTGGATTTGTTTTGCTCTCAGCTTCTCTTGAAAATCTGAGTGTCAAGGATATGTAGAAATAAAGGAAGGAAATCAACCTCAGGAAGCCCTGGCCAAGGCTGGTGGGTGCCAGCTCCAAGGGAGAGAGGGGATGGGCACAGCAGCATCCAGCTGGAGAGAAACCAGGAGCTGGTGGAACGGGGTGGGAAACCAGCTGGGAAAAAACAGGGGCATCTGCACTGGGATACAGCTGGTTTGGGTAATCCTTGAAAGAACACAGAGCTATGGGGTGGGACAGGACAAGGAGGGTGGATTTAATGGGACATTGGGAAGGAATTGTTCCCTGGGAGGGTGGGCAGGCCCTGGCACAGGGTGCCCAGAGCAGCTGTGGCTGCCCCTGGATCCCTGGCAGTGCCCAAGGCCAGGCTGGACATCGGGGCTGGGAGCAGCCTGGCACAGTGGGAGGTGTCCCTGCCATGGCAGGGGTGGCACTGGATGAGATCTGAGGTCCCTCCCAACCCAAACCACTCAGGGATTCTGTCACCCTGTTTGATCAGAGGCCCCTGAGCACCCAGCACTGCAGAGCTGTAAGCTCTGGAAAAACACCCTGCAAGCTCAGCTCAGCTTTTAGCCAGGGACAGAACCAACACCTCCAGAGAACCTTGTGTTCAAGCTGAACCAAAGTCACAGCAGGGCCAGGGGCAGGGAAAGCAGCTCATGGCCAAGGTCTCCTCACAAATCCATGTAACACTGACAGGAACTGGCTGGTGACACCATGTGGGGTTCAGTTCCCTCACACACCCCACTGGGATAATTAACAGGTCTTTAATTAATGAGCAGGCTGCAATATGATGACACTGAGCATTTCAAAAGCATTATTAGAGCCCCTCTGTAATTACAAGTTCCTCCACCACGATTGCATTTGTGCTGAGGATCTCAGGATGACTGGCTGCACTTGCACATCCTTCAGCCTCTGACCTGATTAACACAATGTTAATCAGCTGATGAACTCCTGTCAGACAAACCCAATTACAGTTTGGGGTCCCACAGGAGAACTACAAACATGATATGAATGAAAGGTTACTTTGCAAATGCTAGACCCACTTAGAATAATGGAAACCAGGCAGGAAAAGAAAACATTTACAGCAAGAGCTTCATTGTGGCTGTAAAAGCAAAGCAAATCCTGTCATTAAACAAGGATGGGCATTTCTTGCTTTTAGATGTATTTGATTGGCACACAAACTGTTGACAAATCTGCCCTGCATCCCACAGGGTGACTGTGGCAATGGGCAGCATGACAGCCTGGCAGGGGCTGGGGACGGGAGGCAGCCACAGGGATGGGGATGGATGGCAGGGAAAGAGCGATCCAGGCATGAGGTGACCACCCCAGCAGGCCCCCAGCCCCCATTTGGGGGGTTCAGGAATTCAGGAGCAGACTGTCTGCACCACAGGGTGGTTGTGCAATGAGCTCCCTGCCCGCAGCCTCAGGGATCTGAGCTGGCCCTGGGCTGAACAGCTTATGCAAATCAAAATCCATAAGAGGATACAGCCCCCAAACACTGAAATAAATTAATTTCTTTTTTTTTAAATCGACTATTCTTCAAGGACAGATTGAAGAAAAAAATATCTTTTGCAAGTGTCCCTTTGAAACAGAGCCTGAGGAGCAGAGGGAAGGGCAGCACATCAGAATCCAGCAGCCCAACCCTGGCTGAGTGAACACCTTCCATCATCTCCCCCCTCACCCATTCCCCAGCACCCAGCCAAGGCACCCCCTTGGAAGTACAGAATTTAGGACCCTGCTTGTCATCTCTAATTCCCACTTTGAGTTTTAATTCACACAAGAGGCAACACAAAGGTTCAGTCACACTGTGAAGGCTGATAATGCCTGTCTTGCTTCTGTTATCAGCTCAGCTGCCTCTTGACATTAAAAGGTATAAAATAATTTTCCAGGAGACTCTGGGGCAGCTCTTCCAATGGCAACAACAACAATGAGAAGCTGAAATAAACCTGAAGGAGGGAAAAGGGATTAAATTCAAATTGCATGATCAGCCTTATAGCCAATGTTCCTTAAGCTGCACAGTCAAAAATAGAAAAAAAAAATTACAGAAGTGTGCAAGGCCTAATTTACAGGAGATGGATCCAACTTCGTCAGAGGGAGGGATGTGCAGCATCACAGTTGCCATGACTCCCGAGGGAGCTGTATCACAACGCTGGGACCTGTTTTAGCAGCACAGACAGGAGCTGATGTTTTTAGGGAAGGATCCTGTTATCCTGGAACACACAGTGTAGGACATGGGAGGCTGGCTAAAGAGATTTCATCACTGAACTTCAGCAGGAGATCCTCCAAAATGCCTTAATCTGGGAGTAAATCACTGCCTGCCCACCAGGGCAAGGAAACAAGAAGGATAGAAAGGGGCTGGGGACAAGAGATGGAGGGACAGGACACAGGGAATGGCTTCCCAGTGCCAAAGGGCAGAGATGGATGGGATATTGGGAATTCCTGGCTGGGGAGGGTGGGCAGGCCCTGGCACAGGGTGCCCAGAGCAGCTGTGGCTGCCCCTGGATCCCTGGCAGTGCCCAAGGCCAGGCTGGACATTGGGGCTGGGAGCAGCCTGGGACAGTGGGAGGTGTCCCTGCCCATGGCAGGGCTGGCACTGGGTGATCCTTAAGGTCCCTCCCAAGCCAAGCAATTCCAGGATCCTGTTGGATATCAGCAGTGGGGTATGAGCCTCCCAGTCCTGCCTGACAGCCACGGGTGAGCTGCTGGCCAAGGTGTGGCAACAGCTAAAAATCCAAAACCCCTGAGCATCCAACTGTGACATAACAGGAGCACACAGAGGCACATGGAGGACACACACAGTCCATGTGACATCTGGACTTCTGCAGTGATCTCCTGGATCCCTGCAGCTCTGCCCAGGGAAGTGCTGCCAGCACCAGCCCTGGAAATGGCTGAAGATCATGTGGATGTGGCACTGGGGAACGTGGTTCAGTGGTGCCTTGGCAGTGCTGGGGTTAATGGCTGGACTTCTCCAAGCTGAACAATTCCCTCATTCCCTGTCAGTAAACAGGCACATTCACCACAGCCAGGGATCTCAGCACCTTTCCCTTCACTGATTCCTGGGCTCAGCTCAGTGTGTGAATTCCCTGCTCCGGCCTCTGACCCGCCCCAGGCACTTCCACACCACTTGTGCCAACTGAGGGACTCGGCCAGGCTTTGTGGGTGTTTGCATCGTGGAACAGCTGTTCCATGAAGGGCCAGGCACGGATGGAAAGGGATATAAAAGCCTGGTCATGGACCTGGATGTCTGGGAAGCAGCTGCTATGGGAGGTTTGGAGTCCCCAGCCCTGGGGGTGTCCCAGGAAGGCCTGGCCATGGCACTCGGTGCTCTGGGGACAAGGTGGGCATTGGGCACAGGACTCCAACCTTAATGATCCTGGGATTCTGGGATGGCAAAGCACCTTAACCTGCTGTGGGAACACAGCACCAAGAGGTCCAAAACAAGTTCAGTCATGGAACCATGGAAGCTCCTGAGCTGGGAGGGACCCCCAAGGATCACTGATCCCTGCACAGACACCCCAAGAACCCCAGCCTGTGCCTGAGAGCATTGCCCAAATGCTCCCTGAGCTCTGGCAGGGTTGGAGCTGTGCCCATTCCCTGGGGAGCCTGGGCAGTGCCCAGCACCCCTGGGGCAATCAGAGCTGGTCCTGCTGAGCTCCTCTTGAACACCCCACCAAACCAGCTGCTGAATCTCCAACAGAGTTGAAAGCAATGGAATATTAACAAAGCCCTGAGAAAACTCACGTCAGGACAACTTCCAGGTGTAAAGCATGTGCCAACTTACTCACAGGCTGCAGTGCTACTCTGAGCCAGGACTCCTCCAATCCGTGCATGGTTACCTGTGCAAGATATTCAGGAGGAGCTTTTCTTTCAAAAACTCCTGGCAGACAATGGAAAGGCTTTGAAGAAATGTTGGTTTTGTAAAAGATGCTGCCTTCAGCTTTCCCTTTGTTCTGTTGCATCATGCACCAAAGAGCATCACTTCTGCAAGCACAAGTTCATGCAGAGAACACCACTTCCACTAAAATAGAACTACTTCAGGTTATGCAACACTCATTAAAATTACAAAACTTCTCAAAAACCTGAGCAGCATGTTAAGGCACTCTGGAGCTCGGGGTCTGGTGAGTTAGTGGCTGCATCATGCAAACTGGCAGCAAGAAACTCCACAGAACAGGAACAAACTTTCATGCCTGATGACAAGGCAAAAATGGAGAGCACCTGAGGGCAGGGATAAACTTCCTGGCCTATCTCAGCAGAGTGGGGTTCACAGAGATGTCAGCTCCTTCTGAGGGAGCTTGAGAATGAGCACAAGTACAAGAATATTTGTAATTTCATCTCTATCCATATTTCAAAATTTCTAAGAACTTGATTCAGTTCTATAGGATGAATTCCAGCTCATTTCCTATGAGCACAGGGACCTTGCTCCCTGGAGGACAGCCAGGGTGCCCAGCCCTGGATGCTGACCAGCCCATCCAAAGTCTCCACAGAGGAATAAAGTCTCAACATTTACATCAGTCCCACCATTGTTTTGTTAGAGCTGCTTTGGAAAAGGTTTTGATTCCACAAGGAAACACCTTTTGTGGATGAAGTGGCTCCAGGAGGCTTAAGCCAAACCAACTGCAGGAGAAAAAGGGGATGCAGCTGGTGTGAGGTGGGATGAACCCAAACCCTGCAAACAACAGTGCCCCAGAACACTCCCTGCTCCTGGAATCCCCCATCCCTGAGCAGGGTCACGGGGACCACTGTCACAGCACAGGGCAAGGCTCAGGGGACAAGAAGCCAACACAGCTTCACACCCAGACACTCCTCAATACTTGTCCAACTCAATCTGGATGGATTAAAACCCAGTGCAGAGCTCTGCACCTCGGGGAGAGCCGCCAGCGCTCCCAGCTTTGGCCATCAGCCCCGTGAGCCAGGCAAGCAGCACCAGCAGCCCCCTCTGAGCAGCACACACCCCTCATGCCACGCTGGACGACCACTCGGGCTCATGCCAAGGCAGGGACACGCAGCAGCCCGGCTCTGCTGCCAGGCTCCCTGGGCACACACACACACCTCTGTCCGGCCGGGCTCTCGGCTGCCGGGGCACGGCTCTGGCCGGGGCAGGCCTGGCCACCAGGGCTGGCACCCCTCGGGCCTTGGTGGGTCTCATGTAGCCCTTGAGCTGCTCTTCTGCCTTCACTCTGTCTTTCTTTGCCTCTTTCACAGCTTTCTGTTCACGTTCTTCTGTTTCTTTACTTGGGGCTTGGGATTCCTTTTCTTCAGTTATTTCTTGAGATCCCTTTTCTTTAGTTGTGTCCTGAGATTCTTTTTCTTTAGTTGTGTCCTGAGATTCCTTTTCTTTACTTGTGTCCTGAGATTCCTTTTCTTTACTTGTGTCTTGAGATTCCTTTTCTTTAATTATTTCTTGAGATCCCTTTACTTTACTTGTTTCTTGAGTTTCTCTTTCTTTATTTGTGTCTTGAGCATCCTTTTCTTTGGTTGTGCCTTGAGGTTTATCTGCCTCAGACTCTGACGCCGGAGCGTCCCTCAGGAGAGCCTCCCCACCGTGAGGAGCATCCTTCAGGAGAGCCTCACCAGCACGAGCAGGGCCCTCCTCTGCAGGCTGAGAGGGACCTTTTTTGTTCTCTTTGGGCCGTGTTTGAGTAGTTTGGGCAGCTGTGCCATGTGACCCAGCAGCCTCAGGCTCAGTGCTGTGCTGCTGGGGTGAGCTCTGCTCGCTCCTCGGGCCCCCTCCTGGCTCAGCCTCTCCAGCTTTGCTGTCCCTGCCAGCTCCCAGCACAGCCTGGGACACGGTGGCCTTGGCTGGGGCAGTGCCCCCCGTGCCCCTCTCTGCACAGCACACGGTGGCCTCTGGTCCCCCTGTCCCTTCGGCAGCTCCAGAGGCTGCTCTGTGTTTTGGGTCTGGTGCCTCGTGAGGAAGCTCTGAGGGAGCCTTGGCCGTGTTGTGCTTTTTTTCAGTGGGTTTTATTTCTTTATCATCCACCTTTGCCAAGGGGGAAGGGTGACTTTTGTCCTTGGACTGGCCATCCTGGGAAGCAGCCTCTCTGCTTCTGCCATCTTTCTGTGAGAACTCTTTTCCAGGTTCTTTGTGCCCCAGATTGATGGGCTGCTCATGAGATTTCTGGGTCTGCATCTCCTTCTCAGCATCAGGTCCAGACTCTTTGTTGCTTTTCTCTGCCACTGCTTCCAGAGGAGGAGCAGGAGGAGGAGGAGGAGGTGGTGGAAGGCCCCCAGTCCCTGCACCCTCATCCCTCTGCTCTGGGAGGCCGCAGGGAGCATCACCCACGTCACCAGGGCCACCTGCTGTGGTCGGAGCCACGGATTTGAAGTCACCTCCTTTATTATTCCAAAGCCTTTGAAGGCCAGTGGGCAAGTTTTTAATATTTCTGTTTTCATCTACACAATCTGTGTCTTCCAGCCCACATAACAGCCCAGATCCCACGGGAGGCTGGGCTTCACTCCTGTCTGGTTTTGCCTCTAGAGGAACAGAATGCCTGGAGGCAGTTTTAGCCTTTTTACTGCTTCCATCATAACCCCTCTTTTTAGATCTCTCAGTGACTGGGGCCAGGCTGGGATCTGACACTGCTGGATGCTCTGAAATAGGACTTTTATTCCTGCTGCAAGGGCTGGCACTTCCTGCCTCAGGTTTGTCCCCGATCTCCAGGCCAGGAGGAGGGAACACCCCTGCTCCTGCTTTATGCTCCAGCAGAAAAGGCTGCTGTGGGTCAGGTTCCCCCTTTTTGTGCTTCTCTTCACCACCTGTGTGCGATTTCCCTGGCTCCAGGGGCACAGCAGGAGCCTGTGCCTTGGCAGGATCAGGCAGATGACCCAGCAGTGCCACTGGAGCCCTGCAATTCTCTTTGCCCTTCTCAGACTGAGTTTGTTGAACTTGTCCCACTGCAGGGATGTCACCTGGCCCCAGCTCAGGGCTGTGCTCAACCTTTTTGCCCTTCCTATCTCTGCTTTTACTCTTGGGCTTGTCCACCCCCAGTTCCCTGGTGGGACTGTGCATCCGTTCCCTGTGCTCTGGGGGAGGCTGGGATTTATCTGCTTCCTTCCCTTTACTCATGGGCCAAGTTTCTTTAGCACTGCCTATTTCTGGCTCTGAAGTCTCTGTTTTATGGCCTGAAAGATTTGGCTGCTCAGAGAAGCTTCCACTGCCACCCTGGATTTTGGGTTCCCCCAGCTCCTCTGCCAGACTCTCTCTTTGCAAACCAGAGCCCTTCTCCTCATCCAAGCTCACTTCCTTCCTGCTTCCAGCCACCTGCTCCTGGCTGCTTTCCCCCCCAGCACCCAGGACAGCTGCCTGCCCACAGGGACTTTTCTCAGGCTGTTTCCTTCTCCCATCACTGCTCCTCTTCCTGGGTTTCTCTGCCAGCGCTGTCACATCTGAGCTGAGCCCAGCAGCACCTCCGGCCTCTCTGCCCTTCCCAGCCAAATCCACCTGTTTTGTTGGGCTGATGGTGGCAGCCAGAGCTGGATTTTTGGTTTCCTCTCTGCTCTTCTCCATCAGCAAAGCCTGGTCTAAAGCTCCCAAATCAGCTATTTCACCTTTCCCAACATTTTCTTTTGGTTTCTCCATTCCCAGCTCAATTGGCCTTTGCATTGTAGCAGCGTTTTCCTGCAAGCCCCCAGCAGGGCCACAGACCCCCTCTCTGCCCTTATCACTGCCCTCCTTCACCTTATCAACTACCTCAGGAAAACTCTCTGCATCCATCTTATTCTCAAGGAAAGGCTGCTGGAAAAAGCTTCTTTCCCCTTTTTTGCTCCTTCCATCGCTGCCCCTTTTTTTGGGCTTGTCTGCAGGACAGGCCTGTGCAGGGCTGGCTGGTGGGTGTCCTCTGGCAGCACCACCCTGGCCATTTTCGAGATAAGCTGCTTCTTTTCCAGCCTCATCCATCCTCCCTCCATCAGGGAATTTGCCTCCATCCTCTGAGAGCATCATCTGCTCCGAGAAGCTTTTAATTCTTTTGCCTTTCCCTTCACTGCGCTTTTTTTTAGGCCTGTCCATCCCGGGTGTAAAACTGGGATCTTTTCCAGCCTGCTGCTCTGAAGCAGTAAATCCTTTCCCTCTGTTTGGATCTGGGGGATCTGCTGCCTTCCCCCTGCCCCCTGCCTCGCCAGGGCTGGGGTGTTTGGGAGCATCGGGAACACCCTCGGCCCTTCTGTCCCTTCTGTCCTGCTGAACCTCCTCAGGTCTTGGTGGAACTAAGGCTGCAACAGGAGCTCCAGGAGCATCTGTTGGGGTCTTCAGTCCCCCCTCTGACCCCGTTTTAGTTTCTCCAGCTGCCTTTGGCTCCACAGGGAGCTCGTCCTCCATGGCTGCAGCCTCCAGGTGAGGCTGTCTGACAGATTCCTTTCCAAGCCCTTTGCTTTTTTCCCAGTTTTTCTTGGCTGCTGCTTCCAGGGAAGGCTGATGGCCAGAGTCACCGGCTGCTTCCCACCCTGGAGATGGGGTTTTAGGCTCCTTATTTTTATGGGAAAGGGGCAATTCCGAAGGTTTGGTTTGTAAGGGAGTTTCTGCTTTGCTCAGATTGACCGTCAGGTCAACACCTTTTGACTCCTTATCCTCCCTCTTCTCATTTTTATTGGGAAAATCTCTCTTTGGGGGCTTGCTGGGTCCCTTGGCAGCAGCAGATTCCCCGACCTGCAGCGAGGGAACCTCTTTGGTTCTGCCTTCAGATTCCAGCATGCAGCTGCCATCTCTCATTCCCTCTGTCTTCACTTCCTCCCTGGCTCTGGCATCCGACACACCGGATTTTGGGGCCTGCTGTCCTGGGGCATTTTGCTCATCCAGGAGATGACTGCCAGCTGTTATTTGAGCATCCTCTGGCACACCCAGAGCTCTGCCTCCTGAGGCTGGTGGCTGCTCCCCACGAGCTGCGGGGCACACGGCGGGGTTCTGCCATTCCACCCCAAAGGGAGCGTTCCTGGCAGCTCTGGAGGCTGCTCCATTCTCATCCCAGAACTCCATCCCTCTTGGCAGCTGGCTTCTCCTTTGTTTTGGTTTCTTTTTCTTTTTCTTCACAACAGCACCTTCCAAATCCCAGTTTTCCCGGGGGGGATCTCTGCAGCTCTCCACAGGCTCCGTGGGGACATTGGTGGCCTTTCTGTGTGGAGCCCTAAAGCGAGGGGATGTTCCAGCACCACAGCCAAGCTCCACTGTGGAACAGGGATCTGCTTTGGGCTCAGGACTCTTCTGCTGTGGGAGACCTACAGGATGCTCCTCTGGCACATCTGTGAGAGGCACTGGGGCAGGTTTTGCTCTGCCAAACCCGCGGTCCCTGGATTTGGGAGCTTGCCTGACTTGTGCAGTGGGAAGACCTGGAATACAGGAAGCCTGCTCAAACATCAAGGCCACTATTTGCTCGATAAAAGAAATCATAAATATATCTCTATGTGATGGCAGCCCTCTCCAACAGGCCATAGTTAGATGTGCAGCATTTCCCAGCACTGGCACCACACCAGAGCCACCCCAGGAGGGCTGGGGTAGGTATTTACCCCAACACCTGTGTAATCTACCCCAAATGCACACATCGGTGCTACTGAAACTCAAGTCTGACACAGGCTCTTACCCCACCAAAAAGCACCAGTTCTTGTAAGGACATGCCATTGCTTTTTAAAAATGCATTAAGGATCCATTTTGTCTCAGCATTTTTATATCTCTAGCTGGCATCCTTCCAGAGTGGGAAAACAGAAGTTTAGTGGGAAGATGGGAAGAGAGATGGGGGCAGGAGAGCCAAGTTTCCCCAGCACCCAGGGTGGAAGCAGTGGGAGGCAGAACCTCTGTCCCAAGTCACCTGCTGTGTCCCTGGGGATCCCTCAGCTGAGTTTGAGGAGAGGAGCAGCCATTTGTCATTCAGCCCTGGCCCACAAATCCTCCTCCACACCAAGTGTGAGCAGCACCAGCTCCTCTGGAGGCTGGGTCAGTGGAGCAGGAGGAAATCACATCTTCCTCTGGCAATTACACAGCTCGATTGGGAAGGAGAGCCTCACTGGGAATATCCTCGTAAGAATTAACAGTCCTTTTTAATACCAAAATAAAAGGCAGTGCTGATGGCAGAGAGAGGAGGAGCTCTGCAACCCTCCAGCACAGCTGTGAGCCAGTCCCAGGGATAAAGCACTCAGAGCACACAGATTTGGGCTTTTAGCTTGAATATGGAGGGAAAGGAGCCTTGGAGGGCAGGGATCTGAGAGGAAGCTTGAGCCCAGCACCAGGAGCACTGAGAGCCACACAAAGACATTTCTGCTTGCCCAGGTGGCCCCACAGCCCGGAGCAGAAGGTCAAGAGTTCCCAGAGGAGATTTCCACGAGGAAATGGAATTTTGTGTTATGATTTATGTCCTACCTGGGGGCTCCTGCGGGGTTTTCCCTTCCTGAGGTTCTGCGTGTGGGACGTGGTTGTGCTCAGCCTCCTCCTTTTGTGTCTCACCATCCTCAGCAGGAGCAGATTTTTCTGGAAGGTCTTTATTTTCTAGTGCTCCTTTTGCTTCAACTGGAACATGAAAGACAGAAACAGAAAGCTTCAGGTCTCAGGAGAACAGGCAGCCTGCAGCCAAACCCCAGCCCTTGGAAAGAGGTTAATTTTGTGTTTAACAGGAATGAAGTTTAGGAGACATGGCTGTTTCATCTCCTCACAATCTCATTTCAGCAGCACTTTTATGTTTTGCACATGCCAAGGTGGGGTAGAACACGAAGCAGGGGCTGTTTTGGGGCTTAAGCACAGGGTGAGCATTTGTTTGGGTTTCTTCCCTCTTTGTAATCAATCCAGTTCAGACTATCCCAGCTTCCCACTGGGAATTCAAACCCAGAATGAACTCCATTATCAGCCTGGAGTCCCTGGCTAATGCTGATCATCTTGTATTCATCTATACCTTACAATACATTCACACAGACACCACAACATTCCTCACTCTGCATAATTATACCCAGTTTTAATTTGTAAGGCATAATTACATGGGAGAGCAGCTCTCTCTGTAATTAATTTTATTTAAATTTTAAATAGAAAGGAAAATGATGACAGACATTGGTACAACAACTGTGCATGAGGAAGGAAAGGACAAGTTCTGTGAATGACAGCCCTGTGTCAGCACACACTAAAAACCTGCTTGGGATTCCAATTTGGTGCCTCTCCTCTGCTGAGGGCAGCAGGGCAGTGCCTGTGTGGGGCAGGATGAGCCCAGCTCTGCTCAGGGCTGCCTTTCCCACCTGCTGGCTCCATGTGGTGGTTGGTTTTCCCAGGAAGGTGCTCGTCCGGGGGGCTGGGGGGAGGTTTCCTGTCCTTCATCTTCTCTGAGTGATCCACACAAACTTCTGGGACTTTGGATTCCACTTCCACCTTTGTTGTTGCTTCTGCAAATGCAATGCAAAGAGTTCCTGGTTTTAAATTTAGATCAGATGAAGTAAGATAAAAATTGCTCCCTCACCAGGTTTTATCTTCCACATGGAACTAAAGGGTTTCCTCACTTTCAAAACCTGAGTTTTAGGACCTTTCTACCTTCCTGTATTGTCTTGCACTTTGTCTTTCATTCACCCACCTGGGCCTCTCAGTCACTACATTCTAGTAGGGATTTTTTTTGGTCAAAACTTCTCTTTTAAAATTTATCCCCATCATTAACCTAAAGAGTATTAGAAGAAAAAAAATCTCACTCCAACCTCACCCACAGCCAACTCACATATGCTGCCTCTGCCTGGGACTATTTGCTGCATTTTAGTAATATAAATATAAGAGATATGATTTTGGAGAGCAGTTTTCTCCCCAGAGGGATGGAGTCCCTGGAGAAATCCACACGGCACGGCAAACCTCCACATGGAAAACCAAACACGCCCTTCCCTGCACTCCAACACCTACAGCCATCCCAAGGAAAGGTCCCAAAATCATCAACTAAGCCTTTTAGTCTCTTCAGAAATTGTTTTCAAGAACCTCTGTTGGCAAACTCTGTGTCCTACAGGATTTGGGAGATTCCAGTGAGAGCTGAGGGTGGTGGTGACACAAAGCCAAGCACCAGCAGGGATGAGCCAACACATCTCCATGGCTGTCCTTAAACCACTCAGCACTGCTAAGAATGCCCAACAAAAATTAAAAAATTATGAAAAAAGTCCAGTTTTATGTTCTGTAAGTGAAGAATCCGCGTGAAACATTTCCTGTGTGTCCTGAAAGCAGAGCTGAGCTCTCCTCAAGGTGCTTCACCCAAAGCCAATCAACGCTGGGCTCCATGACCTCAGAGGCCCTTTCCAACCTGAATTATCTGTGACTGGCATTCTGGGATTTGGGCACACTCACCTGCAGGGGACTTGTCTTGCTGAAGGGCAGCTGTGGATGTCAGCAGCTCCTCAGACACAGCAGTGCTGGGGGCAGCTGCAGGGACAGGCTGAGCTTCCACTGACACATTCCCGGGACCCACGGCAGGGACAGGCTTGGCTGGAGCCACAGGAGCAAACTCAGAATCCAGGGCATGGTAATGGTTCACTTCTGGTGCTGGGGCAAGCTCTGCATCTGCTGCTGGGCCAAACTCAGAGCCCACAACGTGCTGAGCTTTCTCATCCGCTGCTGGAGCAAATCCCAAATCCAAGGTGTGGTGAGGTTCTGCATCTGCTGCTGGAGCAAACCCCAAATCCATGGTCTGGTGGGATTCCACACCTGCTGCTGGAGCAAACCCCAAATCCATGGTCTGGTGGGATTCCATATCTGCTGCTGGAGCAAATCCCAAATCCATGGTCTGGTGGGATTCCATATCTGCTGCTGGAGCAAACCCCAAATCCATGGCATGGTGGGATTCCATATCTGCTGCTGGAGCAAACTCCAAATCCATGGTCTGGTGGGATTCCATATCTGCTGCTGGAGCAAACCCCAAATCCAGCCCATGGTGGGATCCAGCATCTGCTGCCAGGGTGAAGCCGAGCTCTGTCCCTGGGGCGGACACGTCATTGACACCTTTGGGAGGGCCAGCTTCAGGTGAAGGAGAAAACCCCACATCTGTGGCCTGGAAAGGGTTGGCTGCTGCTGAAGGAGCAACTCCAGCCTCTGGAGCTTGGGGAGGTTTGGTGTCTCCAGCATGGACAGCCCCAGCCTTTTCTGTGGGAAGGGACGCGGCATCGGGAGCGGGAACAGAGGCTGCACCTGCCCGGGAACACAGGCACACAAATCAGGGAAAAACACAATGGAAACACCTGAGCTGCTGCCTTACGGCTGGGGAGAACACTGCGGGCACTCCCTGGGTCCCCTCTTGTCTTTCAGCACCAATTCCTCCCCTCTGCCAGCAGGGCACCCCCATTGCTCCAGTCCTGGGGTCACTCCTGGATGCATCCAAGGGCTTTTCCTCCTGCAGCCCCACATGCCCTGCCTGCATCCCCCACTGCAGCAGGGCTCCCATCTGCTCCCAGCCCGCAGCAGCCAAGGATGGATTGTTTCTGTCCAAAACCTCCCTGCTGCCACACAGCTGGCAAAGGGCCAGAGCTGCTGGATCTGCTGCCAGGAGCACATTCCAGCAGAACCCAGGCAGGAATCACAGCGAGCAGCTTGCACAGAGCCCCAGCATGGCTTGGGTTGGAAGGGACCTTGAAGATGTCCCAGTTCCAGCTGCACTCCCTTGTCAGGGGAAGGGACACCTCCCACTATCCCAGGTTGCTCCAGCCTGACCTGGGACACTGCCAGGGATGGGGCAGCCACAGCTTCCCTGGGAAACTTGTTCTTCCCTCTACTGCAGGACACAGAGAATGTGGAATAACCTGTGTGAGCCTCGCGGGTTTTCCAAGAGCAGGAAAAGTCCTGACACACTCCAAAGCCCCACACTTCACTGCAAACATGATTTGTGCTTGGTAGGGGGGTGGTGGTGCTCGAGCTGGAGCTCTGGCACTCCTGACACAAAAATCCTCTCACGAATCCCAAATTCCCTCTATTCCCTCAAAGTGGCCTCGTTCATTTTTCACACAGTATCTCCTAACACTGAGCTGGTAGTTCCAAACCAACATTTGTCACTTCACAGCACAATCAAACCTCCGCATTTAAGCTCCTATTTGCTAAAATCCCCTTCAAGGAGGTTTTATTCAGTCAGTTTTTGTTTAATGTTTCAGCTGTCCAGAGGCAAGCTTTTCCAAATGATCGGTGCCAGGAGCACTGGATTTCTCTTCTGCAGCTCCTCATCTCGACAGCCCCAAGCTCTGCCCACCCTCTGTGTCCTACAGCTCAGTGCCCTGAATATCTCCCATCTATTGCTGATGACCAAAAAATAACATTTCTACTGATTTTTTGAGTCACATCTAAAAATATGCTCCCCAACCAATGGAAAATGTATTAAATCTAAATTAGGGATTTAAACTGAAGTCAGAAAGAAATAGGAAAATGGAAAAGGTCCCTTTTAAAATGGTACTTAAGGATCCATTTAGATAAAACAAATATTTTAGTGAACCAAACCAAGGATCCATCATGCACCAGCCTTCGTTTGGGTTTGACTTTGTTGTGGGTTTTTTAAGTGATTTCATGATTTTCTCTAAAAGAAAACGTAAAGATTTTGATTTTACACATGAATAAGACTGTAAAGAAATAGATATTAAAAGCAGGCTGGAAGGTCCCTGGAGAATTATGGAAATGAGTGGGATAAAGCATGAGGAAACTGATAGTGCCTGGCACTAGGAGTCTGGGTATAAATATGTTTTAAATGATTTTTTTTTTATAGAGAGTCTTTAAAAAGGGCAGGTTTAAAGGTACTTGTGTATAGATCTGACTCTCGGGGCCATGAGTCAGGGGTGGCTTTGGCACTGCTGGGGAAGGGTTGGACTCGGTGATCTCAGAGGGCTTTTCCAACCTAAGCCATTCCCTGGCTCTATGCTGTAACCACATCCTTAGGATTTTCCTGCAGCTAAAATGTGGAGACAGCGAAGATTCATGGAATCAGCTCCTGGCCTGGGACACAGATTTGCTGCTTCTCCCTCAGGCGTCCCACACCTGCAGGCACAGCAGGACCTGCTGACACCCTGCTGTGCTCCCCTCAGGAGAGGCAATTCCATTGCTCCAGGAGAGCCAAACCCCACAGGATTTACCTGGTGCTGTCCCCTTTGGTCCGTGGGGGGCTGCAGCCTCTCCTGGGAATGCTGAGGCTGCAGCAGGCGCTGCTGCCGTCGGGCTCTCGGGCAGACTCGTCCTGATGGCTTCTGTGGCTGCGGGGGGCACTGCCAACACAACAGGCTGCAATGAGCACCTGGGAAGGCCTCACACGGCTCCTCCCTGCAGCTGCTGTGCTGTGGGGACAACCCCGAGGTGGTGCCTCAGCCACCCTGGGGAGGGAACTCCCCCTCAGCATCCCCGGCAGCTCAGAGAGGCTTTTATTGCCCTCTCTCAGCAAAGTCATTTGTGCAGCGCCCAGGAGAACTCCTGAATCCCTGGAGAAGTGGCAAAGCTGGGGAGTGTTGTTGTGATACAAACCCTCCCAGTCCCACCCCCAGCTCCAGAAACATTTTCTGCCCTGGAGCAGAGTTAAACTGTTCTCAGCTTCTTCACAGAAATAAAGATCACATGTTTTATAATATACACAAATTCCCAATGGGATAATGTCCCAGTGGAGCTTCAAAGATTTAACTGTGACCAGAATCTAAAGATAATTGCAAAATTCCAGAAAGGTTTGGGTTGGAAAGGACCTGAAGGATCAGCCAGTGTCACCCCTGCCATGGCAGGGACACCTCCCACTGTGCCAGGCTGCTCCAAACCCCCTCCAGCCTGGCCTTGGGCACTGCCAGGGATCCAGGGGCAGCCACAGCTGCTCTGGGCACCCTGTGCTACTCTCACAGGGAGGAATTCCTTCCCAGTATCCCATCTAGCCCTACTCTTTTTTTTTTCAGTTTGAAGCCATTCCCACCCCTCAAAGATTTCCATTCTGAACTGGTGTGAGCAGCAGAAGCAGCGCTGTCCTTGCTCAGGTCCCAGGGGCTCTGCCACAGCCTCGTGTCCCTCGAGGAGGCAGACAAGGAGAGGAGCTGGTTCTGCTGCTCAGGAGCTCTCTACCAGCACTTCCTGCAGATCAACCCAAAACTGTTTTTACCTGGTGGCTCAACAAAGAAAGAGGTATCTGGTCCCTTCATGTCCTGCTGAGCTCCCATCCAGTATTCTTCAGCTGCTGTGGGAAACAAACACACTGAGTCCAGCCTGACCCCACAGGGCTTTTGCTTTCCCACTGGAAGGTCCTGACTCTGCTGGTTTGGGAGTTCATCCTCAGGGAACTTTCTAATTTCCTCGAAGAGGCAACAGAACATCCTGGTCTTCCACAATTATTGGGAGTGAAAGCTCCCATCAGACAAGAGTTATACCCTGCACTGACCCCAGGACCCAAAAGTGGAGTTTCTTTCCTCAGTTCTTCTGTGGCTCTCGGTGGCCCTGCCTGAACAGCAGCACTGGGAAAGTTCCCTTCCAACCTCAACCATCCTGTGATCTCCTAAAGTATTTCCAGACTTGTCTGTGTTGGAAGGGACCTTAAAGCTCATCTCATGGGCAGGGACACCTCCCACTATCCCAGGCTGCTCCAAGCCCCAGTGTCCAGCCTGGCCTTGGGCACTGCCAGGGATCCAGGGGCAGCCACAGCTGCTCTGGGCACCCTGTGCCAGGGCTTCACACCAGAACATTCTCCCTGAACCAAGAGCTGTCAATGCCAACAGGAAACTGTCTAATCTTGACTCATTTTATGTATCAACTCTCCACCAAGATTCTTCAGGACTCATAAATCGAGATTTTCCAGCTGCAAACCCTCCAAATCCAGCCAGTAAGAGAAAATATTTGCTTCTCACCTATTTTTCCTGGCAGGAATTCTGTGCCTGACTCCAGGCCAATGAAGGCTGATGGGTCCAGAGCCTCTGCAGGGGAATACAGGGACCCCAAGAAAGGCTGCTCAGGTCCCATCATGGATCCATGTGGAGCTAAGGAAATAAAAAACCTTTTGTTAATCACCAGCCCTAATGACTCCTCTCCTAAATTTCAAGTGCTACCACACTTGGACTGTTCTGCTCAGCAGCAGCTCAGATAAATCTGCATCGAATGTTAGAACTTTCTGACAAGATGTAAGAGAGTAAACACAGGCAAATTATTTCCTTTGGCTTTCTGCTTCTGCTCCCATGAATTCCTGCTGGTAATCCCTGAATAATCCAATATTAATACAATAATCCAAGAGTTCAAATCCTGAAGAGCACTTTGTGGAAACAGTTCCTGACTATCTGGGTTTTAGCCACGATAACAAGAGCAGGAAAAAAGGCTTGTGAATGTACAACCTTAATTTTCAGTACATGAAAGGCAAGAGAGGAAACTGCCCAGCTGGCAGCTGGGGAGGGACTTCCAGCAGGAGCTCACCAAGGATGTCCCTGGAAGCATCGGCGTGGCCCGGGAACAGCGGCACGTTCTTCATGTCCGTGGGGAAGGACAAATCCGGCAGGTTCTCCCCTCTGTGGATGCTGAAGGGGTCTGGCAGGGACACAACCAGGCAGTGTCACCACACAGGGGACAAGAATGTTATTGAAACAAGAGGATGAAGATGCACCAGATCCCAATGCTGCACTTCCAAGGAAAAGCTGCTTTTGGGATCATTTTCCAGGAGCAAACACCCTCCCAATGGGAATTTACACCCAACAGTAACACTCAGCTACTCAGGCCGATTCCTGGGGAAAGGGTGTCAGGACTGATCCCAGAGAAACTGTGCCCTCCCCTCCAGGAGGACTCATCTGCTTCTGCCCTGATGGACACAGCCCAGGAACCTGAGTCAGGACAAGGACTCAGCTCAGCCCAGAGCAAGGAAAGGTGTGAGACCCCTGAGCTCTCCCAGCCAGGAGTTGCATCCCAGTCCATCTGGGGTGATGGACTGGCGTTTTAACCAAGTTACTGGGAAACTAAAACATTTCCCAGAGTCCCAGGCAGACTGTCCCATCCCTGGAAGTGTCCAAGGCCAGGCTGGAGGGGGCTTGGAACAACCTGGGATAGCAGAAGGTGTCCCTGCCCATGGCAGGGATGGAATGGGATGAACTTTAAGGTCCCATCCATCCCTGCCCTCTGGCACTGGGAAGCCATTCCCTGGGTCCTGTCCCTCCATTCCTTGTCCCCAGTCCCTCTCCAGCTCTCCTGGAGACCCTTCAGGCCCTGCAAGGGGCTCTGAGCTCTCCTTCCCTTCTCCAAGTGAACACTCTATTTCCAGACACTCAGATTTCCTCCCAGTTAAACCCAGTTTGGAGGGATTTGGTTGAGGGCTCATTTTCATGCCAGATGTGCTCCCTGCAGGGCTGACAGCCCAGCCTGAGGTGCTCCCATGCCCACAGCGTGCTGGGATGTCAAGATCAGATGAGCTGAGTGAATTCCTTTATAAACCTGTCAGGTTATTCCGGATGCCAAGACAACATCTTGCCTTGGAGCAACGAGCAGAATACTTTGATTTCAAGCTGTTTAGAACAGTATTGCCAGGCCTGAACAACTGCCTTCTTTCCAATTAAAAAACCAACCCCAAAAACAAGAGGGAAAAGAAAAAAAGATCATGACTGAAAAAAGTTTAACTTGCCCAGCAGCTGGATGATGTGGAAAAAATGGGCAACTCAGATTCCTGGGCAAAGCCTCTGCTCCAGAGGGAAAAGGGGAGAAATGGGAGAGCTGGAATTTCTCCCCAAGGAACAAGGAATTACAGGGATGGTGGTCAGGAGATCCTTTACACCACTGGTCAGAGAACCCTCTCCTTGGGAGGGAAATCATCCTCCCATTTTCCAAAGAGTGGATGGAAATCATTTAAATATTGAATAAACCCACAGACTCCTCTGAGTCTGATGTTCCCATTTTTCTCCCGTTGACAAGTCCTTAAAGCTGCTCTGTGCCCTCTGATCCCTCTGCTCCATTATGGGAATCCTAAGAAATCTCATTTACACCAACACAGGGAACACTTTGATCCTGAACTTTATGTGGAGCCTGTACAGGTGTGCAAGACACTCCAAGGACATGAAACCTAAAGAAATGTGGTTTCATGTAACAAATAGTCCAAAAAATTCACATTATTCAGGCCAAAAGAACACTGGGTGATGAGTCAGGTATGTAAAATGTTCCTAATTAATGAATTTGACATCTGGCTCTTGAGCATAATGACATCAATGTCCCATTCTTGCACCCACACAGCAACAGGAGGGAGAACCCAACAAACCAGTGGCTCTTCCAGTTCTTCTGTGAATCATTCCTTACCCTTGTAAAAATACATTAGATCTTCACAGAATCTCTTATAGAGATTCAGACAGTAAGAAAATCATGCACTAAGCAGGCCTAGAGTACTCAAAAATATATTAAAAAGAGAAATTCCATCCTGTATCTTTCCAGGTTGATTGCCTGGGATAAGCTGGGCAGGACACAAATTTCCCAGGTGCTTCTGGAGCCAGCAAGCAATTTAATTTCAAAGAATGAGGGGGGAAAAGCGAGCAAATTGAGAGGAAGCTGTTGGGTCAAAGTGTATCTGTTTGCAGGGTTGGGTTCCACAAGGTCCAGCTCCTTTTCAGGAGCATCAGCAGCTGCAGGGGCTGTGGGGACAGCCCGAGCTGCAGGGCAGGGCAGGATGGGACAGAGGGACCAGCACTGCCCGGGGCTGCTGCAGTCCAGAGGGACAGGTATGGGGGGTATGTGCTGGAACCCACAGCTCTCACAGCAGCTCAGCTGGGGGAGTCCCCCAGAACTGCCCCTGGTGTAGAATCCCAGATTTACTGGAGTTTGAAAAGACCTCCAGGATCATCAACTCCAACCTTTGACCAAATACCCCCAAAACACATCACAAAATGCTGTGTCTGCTTGGGTTTTGAACACTTCCAGGGATGGGGACTCCACCCCTGCCCTGGGCAGCCCCTGCCAAGGCCTGACCATCCTTTCCATGGGGAAATTCCTGCTGGTGCCCACCCTGCCCCTCCCCTGGCCCAGCCTGAGGCCGTTCCCTCTCCTCCTGTCCCTGTTCCCTGGGAGCAGAGCCCAACCCCCCCTGAGCCCCCTCCTGTCAGGGACTTGTGCAGAGCCACAAGGTCCCCCCTGAGCCTCCTTTGCTCCAGGCTGAGCCCCTTTCCCAGTTCCCTCAGCCCCTCCTGAGGCTCCAGCCCCTTCCCAGCTCCATTCCCTGCCCTGGACACGCTCCAGCCCCTCAGGGTCTCTCCTGTCAGGAGGGGCCCAGAGTTGCCCCCAGGATTCCAGGGGGTCCCTCAGCAGGGCCAGCACAGGGGGCAGTCCCTGCCCTGGGGCTGGCACAGCCCAGGGGCCATCGGCCTCTTGCCCACCCAGGCACCCCTGGGCTCGTGTCCAGCCCCTTTCCCAGCCCCTCTGCCCCAGCCTGGAGCATTCCATGAGGTTACAGAGCACTGAGGGCAGGATCTGGCTCTTGGCCTGGCTGATGCTCACCCTGCTGGCCTCAGCCCACAGATCCAGCCTGTCCACATCCCCCTGGGGTGCCTTCCTGCCCTCCAGCAGATCCACATCCCACCCAGCTCAGTGCTGGCCATGGCTCACAGAGGGTTCACTCCACACCCTCACCCAGATCCCAAACGAAGCCGCCGAGCAGGGCTGGGCCTGGCCCCGAGCCTGGGGAACCCAGGGGTGTCAAAGGCAGGGGAGCAGAAGCCCCCACAGGGATGCAGCCAAGAATGGATGAGAATGAACTCCAGCCAGGAGACCATGAGGTCCCCCAGCTGCTAAAATCAGGATGCTCCAGGCCCCTGAGCCATCCTACCAGCCATGTCCATGGGTTTGAAGCACAGGTCCCTCTCCTCTGCTGACCAGGAGTCGTTGCGATCCAGGAACTCTTTGTAGGACATCTTTTCATCCATGATTTCTCCTGGGAATACTGACACGGAGAAGAAAATGACCCAGTCAAAAGCCAAACATTAAAATATTTAAAATGGATGGCTGCACCATGTGACATTCGAATGTGACATCCCCAGGTAAGAGGGACTGGCAGCCAAACCAGAGACCATAATACTCATTTTTTAGTGGTTTGATCCAGCTCTTCAAGCCACAGAATAATGGGGATTTCTGTGTCCTGATGCACATGTAAGATCAAGAATGGACTCACATGGAAGTGCTGTCCTGGTCCAAAGCCTCCAGTTGTACAAAACAAACAAAACCATAAGTCCTGAAGCTTTAAACAGGACAAACTCAGTGGAAAGGCTCAAAAATAATACCCAGACTAACGACTTTTAGCTTTATTTTCATTTTAAGGAGGCCTGAATTTGTCAACTCTTCTGTGCACAATGTCAGAGTTTTAAACTGGTTCCAGTTTCCTCTGGAAAGAAATGCAGAAATATTTACAGTGACTCCTCCTCTCACCCCCAAGACAGCACTCTCTGCTCTCCTGCCAGTACATCTCTCCATGCTTTCAGCGTTTTTACCTTCACTTAGGCTGACAACACCTGCAAGCCTGGAGCTCGAGAGGGGAAATTCATCACAAAATACCCCTGAATACAACCCTTAATTCAGTGCAAAACTGCAGATAATAAAAACAACCCCAATGGTTAAGGCACAGAGGGAGCAGAAGGGAAGAATTCATTAAAAGCACGACCCTGGTCTGTAAAAGCAACAACCTGGAGGTGCCTGGTGGGCTGAGAGCTCCCAGCAAGGCAGGCAGAGGTCCAGCTCTAAAAACTAATAATAATAAAGTGATTGAGAAAGAATGAGATGAAAAAGGGCTTTTGTGGGGTTTGGGGTTTGTTTTACATCATAAAACAAGGAAAGGCCACCAGTACAAATCAGTGGGTTCAACAACAGCTCAGAGAGTTTGGGTTTAGAAGAGCAGGACGGATTCCTTGGAGTTTGAAACATGTTCAAACCTCTGATCAGGGGTGAATATTAAATATTATTCTAATTAATAATATAATTAATCATATAAATAATCATAATTTAAAGAATAATTGAAATAACACA